>PVKU01001908.1:0-260595 GCA_004027475.1 Anoura caudifer | reverse complement strand
TTCTGTGTGGTTTTTTCTACTTTGTCCCCCAACTTGCTGATCCGATCTTCTGCTTCATCAGTTCTGGGTTTGATTCCTTCCACTGTGTTCTTCAGTTCAGAAATTGTATTCTTCATTTCCTCTTAGCCCTTGTTGATAGTTTCTATTTCCTTTTTTGTGTTGATATAGTTTGTAGTGAGTTCATCCTAGCTTCCCTGTTATTTCTGGTAGCTCATTGAGAGCTCATGGAGCTTCCTGACAACCATTGCTTTGAACTCAAAATCTGATAGTTGTGTTGTCCTCCATTTCATTTATCATTCTTTCTGGGGCTTCCTCCTTTCTTTTCATTTGGGGATTGTTTTTTTGTCTTTCCATTGTTTGTGAGACTCTTCTTGTCAGCCTCAACTTCTTAAATTGATCTGTGTTGGCTCCCTGGGTTTATGGTTTATGGTGTGAACTTCTGTGGTAGAATACCTGTGAGATTCAGTGGTGCAGTCTCCTTCGGGTGTCCTGGTGTTCACAGCTTCCACTGTTTCTGCTGTTGGGATGCTCCCTTTTTGGGTCCAACTCTGTTTTTTTCACATTTCCAGTTGTGTTTTGTTTTGTTTTATTTTGTTTTGTTTTGTTTTGTTTTTTGACTCACCTAGGATCACGGGTGTGAGCTCTGGGTCTTCCACAAAGCCCCCTCCTCTGGTGCAGGGCTGCCTCGGGTCATTGGTGACCTCTGGTTGCAGGGCCTTTTCTGGTCTTATGGAAGTCACTCAGCTCCCTGGTTTTCAGTTTTCTCTTTCACAACTGAGGAGGCTAGACCTTGTGTTCTCCTGGGCTCCAGCAAAAGAGGGGCCAGAGTGGACTAGAGACTCTTGAGGAGAGACTGGGAATGAAGGCTTTAGGGAGAGAACTGAGAGTAGCTGGTGAGATCCCAGTACTGAGTCATCCCTCATACTGTAACAGCAATCTTGTGCAAGCACGCTGCTCCTCCAATTTACAATTTCTTAAAAAGTAATTGAACCCTCATTCTCAAGCATAATTTGTTCTGGAAGGCTGTTCAAGAAGCAATTTGCTCAAAATCCAAATCATTTTTTCTAGTTAAAAATGTAAGTTGAATTAATTTGTTTCAGATTCCCCCGAAAGATTCCTTGTTATAACCTTTCTTATATACAGTAAATGTTGAATGTATTGTTTAAACTATGAATACTTTAGAAAAGGACATGAAATGCAAATGAAAATTTAACTGAAAGGAAATAAAAGGTATAGGAAAAAAGGAAAATTAATGTATACACTAGAACTTACCTTCAACGTTGAAAGCTATTGATGACTGAATATGTAGAGGAGGGATGGAGGGATGTTATTGTTTGGAGGGGAGTCCTCTTCCGTAAAAATGTCATGCAGCTGTTTTTCTGGGATCCTTTCTAACCCTTTTCTCCTCTTCTCTCCAAAGAGAGCTCCTCAGCTGCCATCTCTTGCTGCTCCATCCGAAGGTCTTGGAGTTCCTCTGTGGCCAGCTCAGTGTTGTAGTTCTCCCCCAACTCCTGCACATCATCACCATCAACCTCCAAGCCCATGGACTTGCCCAAAGACAAAATAACCTCCACAACAGACACAAGCTCATCCTCAAAGCCCTGAAAGTCTGTTAGCAACAGTCTCAGGCTACAGTTTCTTCCAGACTGATTGTATGGTCCTGGAAGACACTTCCAGGATAGAAGTGTCTTTAGGATATTAAAATGTTTCTTCTGGAACTCCCTGAGGGTTAAATTAATTTCAGAGGTCACCTCAAAACTCCTCTCAAATACTGCCTTTGGTAGATTTTCTTAAAATTAAAAATGTCCTGCTAATCCATGGGATGGATGAGAGGAGTTGTGTTAGGTGGCAGGAACCTAGGAACTATGAAGCTGTACCTCTCTACCAACTCAGCCTCCAAGCCTGGAGGGTGAACGGGAGTCTTGTCTATTACAAAAAGTGCTCTGCATGACGATTGCTTTTTTCAAGAGGTGTTTCTTCCCAATTGGGTCAAATACTTCATGAATACACTCAATACAAAATTGCCTGGTTATTAGCCCTCCTTTGCCCAAGCTTTGTTATTAGCCATCCACATCAGGCTCAACTTGTTTTTTATGACACTGTTTTTCCTCAAAACTTGCAGATTTTCAGAATGGTAGATGAGTAGAGCCTTCAATTTAAAGTTCCACTCACATTCCCACAAAACAATAACACCAGCCTGTCCTTCATTGGCTTGTTTCCTGCCAATGACTTCTGTGCGGTGTAGGTCCTCTTTGGAATTTTCTTCTAAAAGAGGCCTGTCTCATCACAATTGAATACTTGTTCAGGAACAAATCCCTCAGCTTCTACATATTCTTGAAATTCTGTCATGTTATCAGCAGCTTCTTTGTTAGAACTGGCAGTCTCCCCATACCTCACTACACTATAAATGTCACTTCTTTTCTTAAATTTATTTACACACCCACTACTAGCCCTAAATTATCACTTTCAGCACTTGTTCCGGGGATGTCTTTCAGGTCAGCATGCAGCATATTTGCTATTTCACATACCATTGCCTCCAGTGTGCTATCACCAGCTAACTGCTTTTTGTTCATCAAAATCAACAATTTTTCTACCTCTTCAATTACCTGTGATTGTTGTTTTGAGATTACTTTCACACCAAGAAGAGGGATTACTGGGTCAAAAGGCAGATCCATCTTTAATTTGGGGGCATATTTCCATACTGCTTTCCATGATGGTTGTATCAATCTGAATTACCACAAACAGGCAAAGGGTTCTCTTTATTCTATATCCTTGTCAGCATTTGTTTGTTGATTTATTGATGATAGCCATTCTGACCAGTGTGTGGTGCTATTTCATTGTGATTTTAATTTGCAATTCTCTGATGATTAGCGATGTTGAGCATCTGTATGTTCTCTTTAAATTGTTAGCTTTTTTGGTGTTGAGTTTTGTAAGTTCTTTATAAATTTTGGATATTAACACCTTATCAGATGTATTGGTGCTTATGTCCTCCCATTCTGTGGGTTGTCTTTTTATTTTGTTGATCATCTCCTTTGCTGGGCAAAACCTTTTTAATTTGATGTCCGATTTATTTATTTTTCTTTTGTTTCCCTTGCCTTGGGAGATGTAGCTGATATAATATTGCTGTGAGCAATGTCCAAGATTTTGCTGCTTATGTTTTACTCCAGGATTTTTATGGTTTCACATCTGATACTTAAGTCTTTAATTCATTTTGAATTTGTTCTTGTGTATGGTATAAGACGGTGGTCTAGTTTCATTTTCTGTATGTATCTGTCCAATTTTCCTAACACTGTTTACCAATAAACTATCTTTAGCCCATTGTATGTGCTTGTTTCCTTTGTTGAATATTAATTAACTGTGTGAATTTGATAAAATCCAGCACCCATCTATAATAAAAATGCTCAGCAAAGTGGAAATAGAAGGAACTTGCTGAAACATATTAAAGGCTATATATGACAAACCTGTTGCCAGTATCATACTCAAAGGCAAAAACTATTAAGTGTTTCCCTTAAGATTGGGAACAAGACAGGGATGCTCACTTTCACCTATCTTATTCAATGTAGTACTGGAAATCTTAGCCTTAGCAATCAGATAAGAAGAAATAAAAGCATCCAAATTGGAAAAAAAAAGTAAAATTTTTTTATTTGCAGATAATATGATACTGTACATAGAGAAACCCAAATATTCCACCAAGAAACTTCTATAACTGATAAATGGATCCATCAAAGTAGAAGGATACACAATTAATATCCATAAATCAGTTTGTATTCTATATGCCAATAATGAACTATCAGAAAGGAAAATTAAGAAAACAATCCCATTCACAATTGCTTCAAAAAGAATAAAATACCTAGGAATAAATCTCAGGATGTAAAAGACCTGTACACAGAAAACTATGACACCGAAGAAAGAAACTGAAGAAGATACAAATAAGTAAAAGCACATGCCATGTTCATGGATAGGAAGAATTAACATCATTAAAATGTCCATACTACCCAAAGCAATCTATAGATTCAATGCAATTCCTATGAAGATTCCAATGTATTATTTCACAGAACTAGAAGAAATATTTCAAAAATTTATATGAAACCACAAAAAAATCCACATATGATCCTTAGAAAGAAGAACAAAGTTGGAGGAATCATGCTAATATCAAACTATACTATAAGGCCATAGTAATCAAAACAGCATAGTACTGGGGGAAAAAAACAGATACATAGATCAATGCAACAGCATAGAGAGCCCAGATTATTTCTTTTTAAAGCACTATCATTGTTTTCACAACTTTCCTTTTCACATTGTTGCTATCACTAATGTTCTTAAACCCATGGTGAATTACTGTACATATTTAATAATAACAAGCAGCAACAAAAGCAAAAAAAATACAAAAAAATGTTCACAGCAGAATTCCCTGTGATGTTAACAAAGTAAGTTCTAGTGGTAAACTTACTCAGACTCATCCATTCTCTCTTTTGCTTTTGCCCTGAGAGATGTATGATTGTTCATACAGGTTATCAGCATGAAAATCTTGTCTGGTCAAGAACCAAAGTATTGTTTAACAACCATGACATTCTTTTAATGAAAAGTTTCATTGAGAACTGAATTATTTAAGATGGGAGATGTTTGAGAACTGTTTGACTATATCTTAAAAATGTAGCTCTATTTAAAAAATGTTTTTAATTATTAATTTTTATAAATAGTCTGTGAACATAAAAACACATATATTCTCTATTTGAGCAAAGAAATACATCTGCATATTTATTAAATAAAGTTTCTTGATCAATTCATCTGTCTTTACTTATTTTTATTTTGTGCATATTTTTAATTATTGAGGACTACTGAAAACTCTCACTATAATTATATTTTTTATCAATTTCTCCTTGCAAAGCTCATGGCTTTGCTTTAGATATTAGTTGTTACCTTATTTGAAAATGCAGGTGTGTTGTATCTATATCATCAACTGTCCCTCTCCCCTCTTTATCCTGCTAACTGCTTTTATTCCTTAATTCCACTTTTCTGTTACCAGTATCACTCCTTTACTTTTATTTCCTTTGTTTGCATTCACTGCTACTCTTTGCACATCCTTTATTTTTAACAGTTGTAACCTGACAAGTATATTTAATTTTGTTTTCTTCAAAATTAAGCAACTAAAGTGTATTGGTAATGCAGGGAATTCAATCAGATTAGTGCTGGTTTTTTCAGCGTGCCCACTTATTATGGGTCCTCACTGAACTTCACTAACATTGTTCTTTATAGAACCAATGCAACACAGAGCTGTTTCTGGACATTTTTAATCAACCATTATTTATGTTATTGTTGATATCATTATTAAATTCTCGTTTCTGGCAACATTCTAAGTACATTACATATTTTACAATATATGAGGTTGGAATTATTATTTCCCAGGTTTTATGATAAGGAAATTACACACTGATAATTTTCATAGCTTGCTATAGAATACACAGATAGTCCAGGGTAAAGCAGAGTTTGGAACCCAGGTACCAAGTCCATAGTCTGTGGTCTTAATTGCAATTGATTCTTTACATCAATTTCTCTTTCAGTTTCCCACCATTGAAGTGTTAGGAATTCAGAATGAACCACCCCAAGATGTGACTCTGTGGTGTAAGGTTTGTTTTAAGATAAAGGCAACCAAGAAAGACCTATAGGCTCAGGAGAAACTTTGCTCCCCACCCTTAACTCTTTTGGGGACTTTGAATTAGGGGCCTTACCTATAATAAGTGATTATCAGAGATAACCTATCTATATAACAAGGAAAACTATTTATTACTGAACTTGTCCTCTTCCTACAGCTAGTGTCTGAAATCCCAAGTTGCATTATTTCATCCCAGCTCAGAATGTCTTATATGTTCTTTTTCTGTCTCTGAACCTCTTGTGCATGTGGGGCCTCTGATTCTCTTTTATGTTTAGGTTTTCCCTATATATGTAAGTAATTAAATTTGGTTATTTTCTCTTATTAATCTATCTCTTGTCTACTTGATTATCACACTAGCCAAAAGAACCTTGAGGGCTGAGGAAAGTTTCTCTACCCTCATATATTGAAGATTATATATTGAAGGGAATATTGTTATGACTTGAAAACACTCCCTATGAACTGATCGACTAGAAAAATAATCTTCCTCTAAGCATACCTCATCAACGAATGCTGAGATCTATTCTGGCCTTGGGGGTATCTGAGTCCCTTTAACAATTGATATTCTTTAGTTAACAACAGAAACAAACTAGGGCTAACTTAAGTTTCAAAAATTTAATCAAAGGATTTTTATCAGGTAGCTCATAGAATGAACTAAAGGCTGGAGAACAAGATAAATACAGACAGGATTTTTCCTTGCAGGTTTGATTTGTTTTGCTTGTTTATTCATTTTTTTCACCCCATTATAAGTCAGATAGCTATGATAAGAGCAACATGTACAAAGGTTAAAAAACTGTACTTTCTATTATTAAGGAAGGGAATTGTATTTGAAAGATTTTATTGGAAAGTTCCATTTAATCCAAAGAGAGTAGTCAAGCAAATAGAATCTAACCACAACAATAATGGTATTTTGGCTTATGTGAATTACACCAGGCACTCTTCCAAGCCTTTAATCTCATTTGGTTTCACAACACCCTACTAATTCTACCCATTTTGCAGAGGAGGATGCTGAGGCTTATAACTCAAGATTCCAACCCCAAAAGTCTGACTTTTAATTTTATGTTAATATATCTCATATATTAAAGAAAACAATGCTTGTTAGGTCATTGTGTGAATAGGGGATGCAAAAATAACATGACTTATATTCCTTTTTAGATTTGGTAGCACATCTTACCATTATGATCCCTGATTTTTTCTCAAAATCTAATGTATGAATGATATATTTTTGGTTCTGTCCTGCGTTTTTTCTTTCCTTTCTTCCTTCTTTCCTTCCTTTCTTTTCTTTTTTCTATAACAAATTCAGTTTCTTCTCCTTAAAGTTTATCTTTCCAACATCCCCAGCCACTTTGTTGGCTTGGAACACAGGCATTCCAGTATTAAGTCCAGATTTCACATTCTTCTTGTTTGTTCTATACATAGACATTAAGTTTTAAAGAAAAAATAATCTCAGAAAAAATATTTCCACATGTGTACAGAAAGTAAATTATAAAATATTGTACAATTTCTGTTTTCATTCATGCTTTATACAGACATGTAGATATACCAACATATACACACATGCATACAGACATTTTAGAAAGTGTACAAAATTCTTAATAATGGTTATCTATGAAGATAGATTTGTGTTTTTTATTTATTCTTATACATATTTCTACATTTTATATTATAAAAAGGCTTTGCTTTATGAATAAAAAATTTTTTTAAAAATAATGAATTATTGTTAAAAATACACTAATTTCATAAGGTGTCTTACATTGTAGCAGAATAAAACTAACTAGATATATCAGAATACAAACCTGTCTGTCCTCTTATGCCAGTTTTGCAATTGACATTGAATGTCTGGGCTGAGGTATATATAGCAAATTCTCAGAAATATACCACTCAACAATGTTTTTTCCCCCACATTTAGTTCCTAACTTCTACTTCATCCATGAGTTCCTTCCTACCTACATTCTATTAAGCATATTTCTTTTGAGCCAAGTTTGTCCATAGAACATCCCTTTGTACACCTACTACAAATTCCCTATCCTTTCCTAGACAAATAGGGGCAATATGTTAATTATGATTAATTAATTAATTACAATTAATCTCCCAAATCTTTTAGAGTCTTATTCTACTCATCTATTTGAATATATGAATTCATAAAGAAATACAGTGTTAAATTCAATGCTGAAGTAATTACACAAGATCAGCTTTTAAAGATCTTTAAAGATCTGCAGACTTGCTCTTGCTAAAATAAAACTACCATTTTTTTATTTAAAAAAAATAAATATAGCTCAAGACAGGATGAAAGTAATATTTGCAAACAGTTATATTAAAACCACATTTCTACTTTTAGAAATCAATATATTATTGGGCACCCTAAATTTCCACTGACATTTTAAAAAGCTGCCTGAAATTACTAATAGTAAGCAAATCTTTCTGTTGAAAGTGTGTGCCCATAAGAGTTCTAAATTCAGTGTAGTATGAAGACTTGGCAGGACAGAGCTCTTGCTTGAAATATAATAACAAGAAAAAGACAGAAGAAAGATACATCATTAAATTCCATCTAGTCTATATGTTCTCTCCACTAAAATGGACTCACTATTTCATGTGTTTTCCACACACAAACCTTGTGACTACCACTTTAGCTAAGTTTAAATAACTTGAATTCTAACATTAAAATTGAGTACATGTCATTTCTCCTTAAACTACATCTAGCATCTCAACTTGATCTTGAAAGCTGTTTAAGTTTTTCAAAAGCTTTTACATCTGATTTGAGAATTTGACACATAATTCAAATCTTAGTGCATGAAAGTTTTATCAAGTAAAAAAGATTAAAAGTCCTTGGAAATTATTTCAAAAGTTCATTCTCTTTTATGTCCAAAAATGCAGTTGACATCTGAAGAATAAAATTGGAGTAACAATAAACCCAATTCTTTCATTTTGCTTTTAGGTAGGGCAGAGATACACCATGGAAATTCCTCAGGTGGAGGTACCTCTCCAGTTGAATTCTCTCATGTTTGAGTGACATGAGAAAGGTACCATATTATTTCTGCAGCAAGGAGAATTAGACCAAGCAAACAATTGATAAAAATTAATGACTATGGAACAAGTCTTAAAGGCAGGGACTCTGAAGTCAGAAGAATCTGATTTCAAATCTGGACTTTGGCTACTTGATGAGTAAATTAAAATGTTTTTGCCATAAGGTTTAATAGGTACTGCCCTATAGAGCTATGTGAATTAAATGACATAATCCATATAGAGAGTATATCAAAATTGCTACCATATAATAAACTGCAGACATTATTACTGCTATTATTATTGCAAATAAGGAGTCTTCACATATGTTCATAAGGGAGTTTTCAAATTTGCACATGCACATGTGTGATGGTTATTGACAAATATGTTTAAATATTTCTCAAAGTCTTGTTTTAATTGGTATTTTATAAGACCTCCAATTTTGGACTTGCCTTTAAAACAGTTTCATTTTGCTTCACCACTGTTAAAACTGTTGATGTTGCTGTTTTCTAAGGAACTAACTGTTTCTTTGGGTCTGGAGTGAGAGAAATTGGGTCAATGTGTGAAAACTAGTCTCAATTAAAATTACCAGCAAACCCTCTAGATTCTGATGTGTGTTGTGACCTGCCTTTTCTTTCATGCTCTCCTACTGTTGTGATAGAGAAAAAAATGACTTAGTAAGTTTTGAACAGAAGGACAACTATTGGCCTGCCCTGTTGTGATCCAAATGGGACTGTTTTGTAGGAGGATGGTTAGAAATAGAATAGGAAATAAATAGGAAGGCTCTAAAAATTTACATCAAATTGGAAATCTATCCATCCATAGTTATTTTGTCATCACCCAGACTTCTGTGGTAATGTTTTATTTTTATTTTTGCAATATCTATTGGACATTTATTTGTTCATCTGAATGCTTTTCATAGTTAACTCATTTAATTCTCTTAACACTATAGTAGTTATAGCCTTAAGGGGTAGGTACTGACTATTATTATCCCATTTACTGATGAAAAAACTGAAGCATGGAGTGGTTAAGTAATTTGCCCAACCTTATCCAGCTAGCGATTGCAGAGCAAGATATGAGCTGAGCCAGTCTGGTGGCTTCAGAGTTTGCTGCTCTTACAACCACTGCATTACCACATGTCTGGAGGGAATAGTTACAGCAGCAATTGTCCAAACAAGTGAGTTATAAGTAGAGAATTTCAATAAATGTACAGCTTAAATAGATAGTTATATTTCTTCCTTTTGATTTATAAAAATGAGAAAAAATTACTTGTCTTATGTTATTGTTTGGAATTTAGTGATACTTTTCATTGGTGACTCTGCCTATGAAAGTGCTCTGCAAGAAGTGAACCTTCTCTTACTCTGTAATTGCTATTTTCTCAGCAATAAGAGATAAGGACAATGAGGTTCTGGAAAAGAAAACGCTGATTTGGAGAAATTAATAGTCTGTGTTTTCCTTACATTGACCTACTTTCTAAATCAAGTCTCTATCCTAAAGTTTTATTATTATTATTGGTCTATAAATAGGAGGCGATTCTTCTCGAAATATAAAAGAAAAATTATTTTCTCAGATTTCCATGATGAGGGATAAATTGCCTCTTATCCTCTGTCAAAAATGTTTTGAAACCTGATGACAGTAAAAAAGAATTCATTTATATTCAATTGAGTAGTAAATGATAAATTTTCTATTTGCATAAGTTTGACTTCTTTAACTTTATACTTAATATGTCAGTTTTTAATGTAATTAATCAATCTCTTTGTGCTTGTAGGGTCCTTGTTAAAAGAGACTGTTTCAGAATAGAATGTACTTATCTGAATTCAGAAAACAAAATAAACCTCACTCACAGGAATAAACAAACATTTTCAGTTTCACTTACTGTTATATGTGGCAATTTCTGTCTCTTCAGTTACATTATATAGACTCCAGAAAAATATTCTCAGATAAAAATAGCATTTTATTAATAGTGGAACAGTGTGCAAATTAAATTCCATTTCTTTATCCATATTTTATAAAAGCAAAAGAGTATTTGGGAATACAATGGATATCTTAAATAGTTCAAAGAGTTCAATATCTCACCCAGATAGGGACACTATGGCATTTTCTTCTTGGCATGTGCATGTATTTGTGTGAAACAGTGAGCTCTTTAGAAACAGGTAGTCCTGATTTCAGGGAGGACGTAGCAGTTAACACAATGCCATGAAAAATGAGGACTGCCTGCAGTCAAATATTTTTGTTGAATTTCTTTATTTTGTATCTCCAGTTTTCAACATAAAATTTTATAGAGTTCTTGGCCAGATAAAGTTATAAATTAATTGATATTTTCTTAAGTAGATAGGATTAAATATAACCAGTTTTGCTGAAGCCTTTATCATATACAATATCTTGCTGTACTAATTTGATGATGAGAAATTATTTTCCTTTGAAATCTCCTTTAATGCTTACCCATATTTGCATTGAGAGTGAGTACATATCAGGATACAAGCTATGCTGGTATTGATCATCTGGATATTTAGCATTCTGGAGACAAGGCAGTGTACTGATAGATTAAAGTTTTCTTTTTCTTTCATGTGATTTGATCTTCTATATACAATTAGAGGTTATGAATTTCATTTTGGAAGAATTCTTAAATTTCATTCAGATAACACCTGAAGATATTGTCATGATATAAAAAACCATACTGAATTATTATTGTTTTCCTGCCTGTCAAATTTTATTCACTTATTTCTGTGTCCATGTTTATATTCATGAATGAAACTAAGCTTTAATAGTAACACAACTTCTGAGATTTTAGTATTTCACTTCTAAGTCATAGGTAGTGGACTTGGCTTCATTTCCAAGAACTTCCATATATCTTTGACCTTACAGAATGGAATATAAAAATAGTGTCCATCTTTTGTCACAACACATTTTAGAAATATGTTTAAAATGCCAAATATCATAAAGCAGCTGATATTTTCACATAAGAACAATGTTATAATTAGTCAGGAACTCAATATCAAACACATTATATTAAGAAATGGTAATATTTGAAAAAATCACATGTAGAATCTTGGGGAATTAAAATAATAAATATATTCTTCAAGATATTGAATGATTATTCAGGTACTTGACATTATATAGTTTCAGTGACCCAAAATTTAGGCATTTTGATTCAAATGTCTCAGTTCTTTCCTTATGTACTTTCCAACTATATTATCAGTGAAAAGTATGTGTAAAATTTGAAAGTTCTTTTAAGTTTTCGATGTACTGTTTTATAACTTGCACTTGGTAATCCTAGCATCCAATTTTTGCAAGCCTTTTGTTGCTATTGCATCTGCGGATGCTCAGCTGTGATGCTTTGTTTACTCATATGTTTGATTACACTTGAGTGACCTGCTCATTTTCCTGAAAAATATGAATTCCTAGGATCAAGGTGCCTTTCTTAATGGATCTGTTTTATTTCTGCCAGGTGTCCAGGGTCATTGCCAGTGAAGGGCCATTGAAAAATGGTTCAAGTTATACGAAGGGAAAAAACACAAATATCCTACAATAAGTGAATGGATAGATAAAATGTGCAAAATCCATACAGTGAAATATTATTCAGCCATTAAAGAAAATGGAATACTAACACACACTACAGCATATTTGAACCTGAAAAACATTACACAAAGTGAAAGAAATTGGACACAAAAGAGCAAATATTTACAATTCCATTCATATGAAGTACCCAGAATATGCAAATTTGTAGTGATAAGAAGCAGATTAGTGATTGGCAACAGCTTGAAGAAGGTAGAGTGGGGAGTGATTGTGCAATGGGCCTG
The DNA here is from genome assembly GCA_004027475.1 of Anoura caudifer. Lineage (NCBI taxonomy): Eukaryota > Metazoa > Chordata > Mammalia > Chiroptera > Phyllostomidae > Anoura > Anoura caudifer. Next base: position 248,145 of record PVKU01001908.1, on the reverse strand, counting down.
TGTTTCCATTTGGGATGATGAAGATGTTTGGACCTTGATAGTGGTAATGGTTGCACAACATTATGAATGTACTTAATTCCATTGAATTGAACACTTTTTCAATGGTTATAATTATAAATTGTTATGTTCTGTGCAACATGTTATAAACTGTTATGTTAAAACAGTTCAAGACCTGGGGATTTATATACAAGACATTTTTTGGACCACCTAAATGCTGTTACCTTGTTTTACAAAGTATACCTTGTGGTTATAATTTTCCGGCATTGTTTTCATCTCCTTGCTCTGCTCAGCAGCAAGACAAATTCTTATAAGGCCTTTGGGTCTTGGAGGGATGTGGCCAGTCTGCCTTTAATTTGCCCTTACCTGTTGGGAACCACCCTGCCTGGTTTCAGAAGCTGTAATCCACCCATGGCTAAGGCTGAGTGAGTGACCTTTGGACCATAAGCCACTAAGGAGACAAAGCTTATCTCCCTGGCAGGGGTGCCATCTCTGCCCCTTTTACTTCACCCTGCCTGGCCCCCAATGCTTGATTGGTTAGCCAATGATGAGTAAGATTCCTCAAGGGAGGGATGACCTAAGACAGGCATGATCACGGGGGCTCCCAGGGAAGGACTTGGGAGGCAAAAGGGGGTGGTGGACCTTCACCCCTAGGCTTTGATATAGCCTGAGTCCTCATTCTGTCTGGGAGAAGTCTCCTAATCTCTTGGCTGCCTTGATGACTGCCTGACTTAAGCCTGAAACAATGACAGAGCGCGGTTCAGTCCTGTGCTGGAAAGGGCAGGTTCCCCAGGGCAATCAAGCCTAAGAAAGAATACATAAAATCCTGGGAAACCTGCTTTGCTAAGAATGCTCTCAATTAAATGATAAGGGTCCGAGCAGGAAATGAGTTTGTTTTTCAAAGTTTTGTAGTCCTTTAGCTAATAGAACCTGGCTCAGAATAAGTCCTTGTAGTTCTTTGTATGTTATCTATTATTTGATCCTTACTGCCTGACAATGATTGATGAGTTTTACCTGTATTCCTGTGCAAAATGAACCCAATAAAAGCCCATTGAGGAAAAGGCTCTCCTTTGAGAGATTGGCCACCTTTCCTCCCCAAGCAGATCATGTCTTGGTAGACTGATTCTCATCTGTGATGGCTGGGTGGGGGGTCCCTGCAGGTGGAGCCCACCCCCCACTTACCTAAAGGGTAAAGCCCTGCTAGGTCCCAATGGTACAGAGGGAGACTATCTTCTTAGGCTTCCTACCTTGGGAGAGTCCAGGGTTTTGACTTCTCTGGATCCAGTGCAACCACCAAGATCATCAAAGTTCTTATAGGCATGTAAGTACTTTGAGGGTCCACTGTCTATCTGGATTTCCACTTCCACTCAGCTATTGTTGCCATAATTCCTTATTACCAGTCAGCAAACCCATGATGTTTTAAGTTTTATTTCAGTATGTTTGGTTGTTTTCTACAGGATGATGGGTATGAAGAATCTCACCTATCAGTGTTATTAGACACAAAGATCTACAACTTGGGTCTGGTGATCCTCTATTAATGATGTAGCTTGACTGTCTTCACATTCTATTCTCCCTTTACTCTTCCTACTTCCACTGGGGAAATTCCTAAGATTCATTTTAGTTTCCCCAGACCCAAGCTGTAGACGTTTTTATACATAAGTTGCCTTAGTTGTATAGTCTACTTCCATACCTTTCCAACACTCCAGGGAAATCTGTTTTTTTTTTTTTTTTTCCTACATCATATTAATATGCTACAATGTTTTCTTTTCAACATTCTGTAAACTGTATGTTATATTTTCTTTGTTTTTGTGTCTTTTATTTTAGAAATGATTATGCATCCTGTTTTCTACTCACCTCATTTCTCCTCTTTATTCTTTCTGGCTCAGTTCATTTACCTGTCAGCTATTTCCCTTCTAATTTTTTGGCTTCTTTTGTATGTTTACCTCACCTATCAACAAATATAATAATATATCCTACTGTAGTAAATGTATCAGATCATGTATAGCAATTAATTCCTTAATTTCCATAAAGGTGGGGCTTTTAAAATATTATCTGAGACTTCCCTATATTTGATTTTGAGAAATTAAATTATTTCAGTTTGCTAAACCAGCTAATAATGATTAGATTAATACAAACATCAAATTATCAAATCTAATGAGCATGGCTTTTTCTGAAAAATGCAAAGTTCAGGTGCAGGTGGAGAGTATAAAGACCAGCACTGAAGGCACAAAAGGTTTTTGACCATCTTAAAGAAAGCATCAGCATTCATTTTTAGTGTGCTACCTTATGAATCCTTATGTTTATAGCACTCTCCACTGGAATAAATCTTACAGCTTATTATCATAGCAGTTGGCCCAGCACCAAAAGAAATTCTGGGAACAGTATTTAAACAATGTGTAAACTAGTGAAATACCAGGAACTTTTGGAAGACCAAGAAGGGTGATTAGTTATTGAAGAATAAACAACAGTAAAATATGAGCATACTCTCTCAAACAGCACAGAAAAAAATGTTCCATGAGTTAATTTGGATATAGACCTGGATGGTTTACATTTTATTATATTGTTAGAGAACATTTAACTAGTACAAAGAATGTCATTTAAAGTTTAAAAGAAATAAACACTCTTATTATTCAAAGTAATATGTTTGGAATACCACCATCAACATATACTTTTATTTATAACTTAATGAGAAACTTGATATAGAAAAATAAAAATATAATAAGTTGATGAAAGTGCATGAGCTGAAAACCTAGAATTGTGGCTATTCACATTATTCTAAAAGGATGTTTAGATGACATGTTGTAGTGTCTTTAAATGGAGAAAAAGGACTCGGTGTATATGGAATATATGTAGATCATATTGCTCAAAGTACTGAAACATATTATACTTCATTTGGATTTTAGAATGTATGAAATTTCTAATAAAACCTTTAATGGAAAAAATCATTGCATTAAGCCACAGGTTTATATTGTTCTGAAAATTAGGCTAGAACACACCTATATTGGGAGAAAGAAAGGGGTGTTTGCCCAATGCAGCTATTCAGCCAAATTAATTTGATGCGCAAAATCAAACTAGTGCCAGTGAAAGAAAACATACATTTTTCTGTTTTATGACTAATTGAAAATACTTTACTATTTGCTATTTTGAAAATTATGTTAGCATGCATAGTTTCACATTTAGATTTTCTGAAGGAAATTGTCATTTTTATTCTATATTTCTTTAGTGCAACACAACTTACACAACACACACATGTGAAATGGGCCAGGATCAATCCAAGCATTTGTAATCTTTAACATGTATGTGGAAAACAACAAACAATTACTTACCTATGACAATCAATTAAAAAAATAAAGATGGAAGAAATTAACCCATGATTCCATTTTTATTATGTCTTATTTTTAAAGCTTAATTTTTGATTAGAGATACATACTACACACAGGTGTGCATGTATGCACACACACTTAAAAAAAGAAATATATAGTTCCTTCATTACTGTCAAAGCAAATATTTTACCTCCTTTTTACTTAAGGATTTATTTAACAAAATAAGTCATAAACTGTGTCAATACATGACAAAAATCAAACTAAGATTATTTAAAACTGCATGTAAATGACCTTTAGTGGTATACAAGGTCTGTTCAGAAGGTATCCAGCCATGTAATATTAAAAATAGAGACATTTATTGAAGAAGATACAAAATACAAGAAACATTGTACATAGGACAATGGCACCTCAGCCCCCTTCAAAGTAGGCACCTTGGGACCTCACACAACTCTCCCAATCACAATCAGTTGCCCCATTGTATATTCCTGAATCTCATTAACAGTCTGAAATATATTTCTCTCAAAGGTAATTTTAGTTTTGGGAAAAGCCAGAAGTCACATGGTGCCAAATCTGGGCTGTAGGGGGGCTGAGTCACCAGAGTGATTGGTGTTTTGCCAAAAAACTCTGCACAAGACAAGATGTGTGAGCTAACAAGTTGTAGTGATGAAATTGCCAATCACCAGTTGCCCATAGCTGTAACATTCTGAATCATCCAAATAATTTCTGTGGAGGAATGTTCAAACTTAATGCAAAATTTCATGCGTATTCATTACTCTACTCCCTTATTTTTTTTTAATGCTACAGCCACACAGTACACGTGCTTACTCAGTGGCATCTACCACCTCCACTGACCAGTACAGTGAAGTCATCATCGTTCACACTTGCACATTCCAGTCTACTCTCCTTGGCTGCCAGGTTACATCGATGTTGTGAAAACCATTCTTGTTATATTAACAATGGCTGGACTTTTTCTGGACAGACCTTGTATATTATGGTAAGGTTTATATATCACCACTATACATAACTTTAAGAAAAGTACAAAGGCATCCCTGGCTGGTGTAGCTCAGTGGATTGAGCACGGGCCTATGAACCAAAGGATCAAAGTTCGATTCCCAGTCAGGACACATGCCTGGGTTGCAGGCCAGTTCCCCGGCAAGGGATGCATGAGATGCACGGGATGCATGAGAGGCAACCATACATTGGTATTCCTCTCCCTCTCTCTCTCTCCTCCCCTTCCTCTCTAAAGATAAATAAATAAAATGTTTAAAAATTCTTAAAAGAATAGGCTTACCTGAAAAATTTAGAAGAAAAAATTTTTTTAAAAGTACAAAGGCAATAGTTATGTACAGTAATATTTTAGGAACCAGCATATTATCTCAAAATTGCAGAATGCATTTATAGTTAAGACTATACAAAATGTTTTCTGGCTTTCTAGAATTTGGTATTGCCCTATTAGATGAATTTGCTGATTTCTAAAAGTTCCCATCATTTGTCAATTTTTCATGAATTCAATATAAGTGTCAGGTGTATGTCAGATGTTCTGAAGGGGAAGGGAATTCACTCATTGGCACACAAATAAAAGAGAACATTTGCAGATGTTTTGAAAATGGAAGGGTTCAAATCATTTGTCCTAAGGCCGTATTTGTAGTAATACTTTGATCAGTTTTATGGTAGTTAGACTATTTTCCCTGCAGAAATTACCACATGGCCCCAAAGGACAAGCAAAATATTATGTGAGAAAATTGGAAAACATCTGATTGGCATGTTTCAGCAAGTGGACCAGAATGACTGTATTTAATGTGATTTCAACTACTTAATGTAATATGTTTAATACGTGTGTTGAATAACACCAGCAGATAAACCCACATGTCAGAAATTGCTTCACTGCAACAATATTCATAGACCTTTAATTATAATATCTTTTCTTTAAAAAGTTGTCATTTCTTAAATACCTTTCTCACAATTATTAGCATTTGCAAGGTGTTTTATGATTTACATACATACATAATCTTATTTAATTCACTCAAGAGACAAAGGTAGATATTCTTATCCTCTTTTTACAGACAGAAAACCAAATGTTCACTTAGGGATCATGACATTTGAGAAATCACAAAAGTAGTAAGTTACATAGCTGGGACACAAATTAAAGCCATTCAAATATACTATGCTGTTTTCCATGTTAAAATATTTCATCTATTGATTTTAGAAAGTTATTTTCATGGAAATTCTAGGATTAATAATTGTATTAAGAATAGCAAACATAGTAGTGATGATAGTAGTAATAAAAAGATAACATAGCAACAGCATTTTTGATGATTTTTATGAACTGTTTATAGATTGCAATTTCTATTTTTGCAGGCTCAGAGAGCAAGTATCTTGAGGTTATAAAGCTGATGAGTAGTGGAGTTCAAATTCGAACTCAACACCTCTGATACTCAAATGTGCACTGAGCAAAGCAAGGTTAAATGTGGGTAGCACATCCACCTAGTGGAAGAGTTTGGGGGTAAATTTTTAAGCAACTGTAATTTTTAAAGAATTTTTTTGTTTTAAAATATAAACTTAGACATTAAGTTTCTCTTTAACTGAAAAAAATATTTTTCCTGTATTCTCTTTCTTTGAATAAGTTAGAGAGTACTGGAAAATGTAGAACTGCATTACTATTTGTACCCTGACAAGTTTTCATGATATTAATTTGTTGAAAAGATAATATAAGATTTTCTTAGAGTATGGAAAACTTTTATCACAGAGTTACACATTATAAAATTAAGCTTAGTTGTCAGCTACCACATACTTTGTAATATCTAAAATTTTTCAAACAACTTTGAGCAATGCAGAATACTAAATATTAATGCTGTCCATTGAGCCATATTCAAAGGTTTAGAAAGTGAAAAGATACAAAACCACAGCTTCTACCTACTGTCATCTCTTAATTCAGTATTTGGATATCAGTTGATTTACCTTTTTTTTGCCACATTAGGTATATACAAACAATTTTGTCTTCCAAAGTGAATATTTCCATAGCATCTTCTATTATTTTATGTAGAAAATGAGTCCTTGTACTGGGAATATTTATTCATTAATTTAATTGATACCACCATGCACAATTATTAACCTCCTTATGTTTAACCAGTACAGACAAAACTTATTTTGTAACACACCAAAAAAGAAATTTTTAAAATATTTATTAAGACAGGCTTCTTTCCCTGCAACTTTCTTGCTAAAAGCACAACTCTTATTCTTTTTCCCAAGAAATGTGAAGTTGCAGTTTTGTTGTTTTTAAACCATGTTGTTTAAAAAACATTATTATACTTGTAATCTCATATTATTGGAAAACAGAAAATAAATTTTTATGCCCTGTCATTTCAAAAATTTATTCATATTTTAAAGTATTTCTTTAGTTTGAGTTTATTTCTTTTGAGATTGCCTAAAACATTTATTTTCAAGCACAAATAAAATTCACTTTTACAAGTCAAATCAAAATAAAGTGAAAAAATGAAGTAGGGGATAGTGAAAGGAGAATGACTATAAATCAACATTCAATTCAATTTTGTTTTAAACCATTAAGCTGGATGCATTAGAATACAGCTTCATGGTGGCTCTCTACAAACCCCTCTTGTTTGCATCAAGTTCCTCAAACAGGTAGTTTGACCTTGTAGGTATCCCACACTACATCCTTTGTTTAGTTAAAAATACCTATGATTGAGGCATAAGTCTTGTAAAATTTAGAATTTTCTTGCATCTCCATAGATGATTTTACAAGATAAGCAATGATAATGTGAATGTTGCTAAAGGATGTTAACCATTTCTTTAAAAGAGTGCTGTATCTACTAAATATTATTTTGTACCAATTTTATATGCAATAACCTTTTTAAAATATATTTTATTAATTATGCTATTACAGTTGTCCCATTTCCCCATTTTTCCCCTCCACCCTGCACACCCTCTCCCACCTACATTCCCCCCTTTAGTTCATGTCCTAGGTCATATATATAAGTTCTTGGGCTTCTACATTTCCTATACTGTTCTTAATCTCCCCCTGTCCCTTTTCTACCTACCATTAATGCTGCTTATTCCCTGTACCTTTCCCCTATTCCCTTCTCCCCTTTCCCACTGATAACCCTACATGTGATCTCCATTTTTCTGATTCTGTTCCTGTTCTACTTGTTTGCTTAATTTGTTTCTGTTTCTGTTTTCATTTTTTTTAGGTTCAGTTCTTGATAGTTGTGAATTTGTTGTCATTTTACTGTTCATATTTTTATCTCGTTTTTCTTAGACAAGTTCCTTTAACATTTCATATAAAAAGGGCTTGTGATGATGAACTCCTTTAACTTGACCTTATCTGGGAAGCACTTTATCTGCCCTTCCATTCTAAATGACAGCTTTTCTGGATAGAGTAATCTTGGATGTAGGTCCTTGCCTTTCATGACTTTGAATCCATCTCTCCAGCCCCTTCTTGCCTGCAAGGTTTCTTTTGAGAAATCAGGTGACAAGTCTTATGGGTACTCCTTCATAGGTAACTGTCTCCTTTTCTCTTGCTGCTTTTAAGATTCTCTCCTTATCTTTAATCTTCGGTAAAGTCATTATGATGTGCCTTGGAGTGTGCTTCCTAGGATCCAACTTCTTTGGGACTCTCAGAGCTTCCTGGAGTTCCTGGAAGTCTATTCCTTTGCCAGATTGGGGAAGTTTTCCTTCCTTATTTGTTCAAATAAGTTTTCAATTTCTTAACCTTCCTCTTCTCCTTCTGAGAACCCTATGATTCAGATTTGAAACATTTAAAGTTATCCTGGAGGTTCTTTTTTTTTTTTTTTTTGAATTTTCTTTCTTCATTCTGTTCTGGTTGAATGTTTATTTCTTCGTTCTGTTCCAAACTGTTGATTTGAGTCCCAGTTTCCTTCCTATCACTGTTGGTTCCCTGTACATTTCTCTTCATTTCACTTTTCATAGCCTTTGCTTTTTCCTGTATTTTGTGACCATACTCAACCAATTCTGTGAGTATCCTGATTACCAGTGTTTTGAACTTTGCATCTGACAGGTTGGCTGTCTCTTCATCACTTAGTTGTAATTTTTTTGGAACTCTGATCTGTTCTTGCATTTGGGCCTTTTTTTTTATCTTTACATGCCTGTTAAGTAGTAAAAGGCAGAGTCTTAGGAATTCACGAGGGTGGGGCAATATGTACCTGCATTATGGTGCTATATGTGGGAGAGGGGTCCGAGAGAGAACAGTGGCATTTGCTCAGCTCTCTGCTGGCTTTCAGTCACTCAGTCACTTCCACTGCTGCTGACAAGCAAATTGGGCCCTTCTGGTTCTGATTCCTGGGTGAGTAGGTTTGCATATGTTCCAGGACCCTGAGGGTCTCTCCAATGAACTCTTCTGTGAGGCTGGGAGTTTCTCCTGCCACCTCAACTCCCATAGGATTTTTCAGTCAGAGGTTTTGAGGCTTTATTTACCTGCACCAGAACCCTGGGTTGTGTGGTCTATCTCATTCCCCAGTTGTTCATCTTGGCTTATCCACCAGCAAATGTGGGACTGCCAGCTCCACCAGCCACCATCTTGCTAGCCTCCACCTCACCTATTTCAGTCCTTCAGCAGCAGCCTTGCCCTGAGTTGTCTCCACCCTGGAGGCCTGCCTGTGCCCCACCCCCACAGGTCTGGATGAATGGTCTGTTGTCAGACTTCCATAGAATGTGATTTTTCTGTCAGTTCTGGTTGGGTTTTTTTTTTTTTTAATTTGTTGTTGTCCTTCTTTTGGTCTTGCAAGGAGGTACAGTCTACCTATGCCTCCATCTTGGCTGCCACTATATGGAAGAAACTTTTATTTAAATCATGTTACTGCCAGGATTTTAAAAATCTTCTATTAAAAGTCTAATTTCCCTGAATTGTATTAATTTATCTCTGAATTTATCATCATGCAAAAATCTATATTATGTTAGTTACTTTTATTTTTAAATGTTCATTTACCTTGTAGTGAGCCCCAAAATAAGAGGCTTATGCTATGTCTTTGAAATTTTTGAAAGACATGGGTCATTTAAATTTTTGGAATGATTTTATGAGGACAGAATTGCTTATCAGATGAAAAGTTATACTAAATTAACTATACATTTTTAAAGATCTATTAGAATGCCTCATATCAAAACTTGAATAAGCTAGAGTGTAGAGGAAAGTTCAATATCTAATTTGTTATGTTGAAGTTGACTAAATCCAAGTGGAAAAACCTTTCTATGGAAATTCAAACTCTTTTTATATCACTGAACATAAAATTATTCATAGTTTTTTTGATTTGTTGTGTTTTTATTTTTTCTCTTCTTTTTTTTTTTTTGCACTTCCTTAAATCTGGCAATATGGATGAGTGAAGGTGGTGACATCATATTCAGGGTTATAGTAAAAAATGCAGATAGTGGGACCTGACCTACACAATGCAGTATATGCCTAAGAAAAGCTGGTATGATGATATGTTAAAAATTATGGTCTAAATGCTATTACAAAAGCTCTTCTCCAAAATCAGCTTTTGCTGCACTCAGCAATCAGTAGATGCTCAATTATACTTTTTGTGCAAGTTATAAAACAATTAATTAATGTGGCTTTAGGACAAGTGAGATTCTGAAGCTGCGTAAGCATTAATTCTGTAATACACATAAGAGGATTAGAAAGTGTTCAAATTCTTTATCCATGTTTAGGGTACAGAATATAAAATACTGTACTGTTTATCGTACCATACTTACTATGTAAGCCTCAGGCAGAAGTTTTCCATAAAAGTCAAAATTCAACCTATTATTAAACTTTCTTTTTCTACAATATTTGTGATTACTATAACTTTGACCAATCAATCCAAGATTAGCACTTTAGAGAGTCATAAAGTAAATTATCTCCCTCTCCCACAGCCTGATCTTTAAAACATCCATAGTAGTTTTTTCTCCTATCCCTTCTCAATTAATTCTATAGGAAATACCTGGTTCTTCTGACTGTTTTCACTGGGGGAATTATCAAATTGCCATATATTTATTCATTATATATGAAGATATTGACATATCAAAAATAAAGGTGAGTCATTGGCTCTATTTAGTTTAATATCTTTAGAAAGGCAGGGATTAAAACAGAGATCTCAACATTGTGTCACGGGCACAAGCCCAGTAATCAGCAGATAGGAAGACATTGCAAAGAATCATAAACACATTTATCAGACTTTAAAAGTAATACAAAGGTAGGAAGGAAAGTAGATAAAACCAGAAAGCTGATGATTCAAAAGTAGAACTATTTAAGTTTCTTTGTTGGTTGAAAGTGGAGAGCATGGTTATTCCCTTTTGCTCTGTGCGCTCTAACTTCCTGGAGTGTCTACAGTTCATTAGAAGCCTTCAAAATTTGTGCATAAACAAAAAGAAAATGACCAAACAGTGAGGATCTTTTGGAAGCTTCTCATCTAAGGAATGAATGGAGATGTTGTGTTGTTTAGCTTGGAGAACTATAGGCATGTGAAGGCTGTCTTCAAGTAATGACTGGCATAGAGAAGTGAACGGACCCTCCCTTAGCCCCTACATAGCTATTGAGAAAGCTGCAGCACAGAGAGATGAAGTAACCTGCCCAAGGTAACACAGCTGGGTTCTACAGTCCCTTCCCTCCTTTGGAATAGCACCTTAGAGGAAAAATTGCTAAGAAGCAATCTGTACACTAACAGTGAAACTGAAATTTCTTGTGAATCTGCCACACAACACACTTTGCTCCATTCACCTGCACTGTGCTCTTCCCTCAAGCCTCACTAACCTCACCTTGTTCTACTTTGTTTTTAAACATACAACTCACGCATGAGTTATCAATAAATATTTATGAAATTGCTCATGTTCTGTTCTTTTATGTAGTTAGAATTTACATTAAAGGTGTGATTTTCTGATTGAGAAAATAATATACTAATTTTATACATATAAATAGCCTTTGAACTTACAACCTCAACAATCCACACTCCACTTTGGGGGATGAATTAGAATATGAAGTGGACAGAGGTGGATTTAACAGTATAATAATGAAAGCAGCATTGCTCTATTTAAAGAGAACTCAGGAGGCCAGAGGCCTTAGCTCTGGGTAATTCTGAGCTTCACCAAAAATAGCTCTGAAATCACCAATAAGTTACTGTTGCCGCAACAAAAGACCACACTGTCAATTCAGGTAAATGCCTATTTAATGTGTTGTCATGGCTTAAATAAAAATAAGAAGAAAGTGAACAGCCATTCTGCCCCAGAGATTGTTAGTTATTTATCCTGATACAAACATAATTACCTGGGAGTTGAGGCAAAACAAAAAGAGGGCATTAGAAAGAATTAAATAATTAAATTGTATTGATAATGAGTGCACACTGCTATATTGACCCAACGATGGTTAAGATATCAAAGATACATGCTTCAAATGGGTGTTATTTTGTAATTAAAAAGAACTGTAGGAAAAGAAACTGATGACATGATAATTATACAGTGCATTCAGTGTAGTTGTCAGTGGAAATGCCATTTAAGGAAAATAATATCATGTAAAAAGAAGTTAACATGGAAAAAACAGAAAAAGAACTTATCGTTGATACAAGTAGGATCAATTATATGTGTCTGCAAGGCAACTGTTATTTATGATAGATTTTTAAATATGAAGCACTGGTAATACTACTTTTGTGATCAGCGTTCTGTTTTCATTAGAGGAGAAAAGTTCATCATTTCCCATATTTATCACCCCAACTCTCTTTTACCACTCTATGTGGAAACTGTTACAGCTCATGATCACAAAGTATATTTTTTCATAGTTCTTAGGTTGGATCTTATTTGAGAGTGATATTCCCTTATTAATATTAGATGCCATTGTCCTCATCAAGCAGAAAAAATATATTTATTTTTATTTATATTTATTACTATTTTTATTTTTAAGGGTGAAATGCTTGACTTGATGAAGCTAGTGGGGAAAAATAACTCAAAAGCCACTCTTGGCATCCATCAAGGCAAAAATTCTTTTACCCTTCCAACTTTCTTCCAGCTAGGTGGTCATCTGCTTGGCGGAAAGTTATTGCTACAAATTCAAAAAGAATGAGTGGTTTGGACCAATGTATGTCTAGTCTTTTTGATGATTTTGAGATTAAGCCAAAATATTTTTATTAAGGAAAAACGTTAAGAATTATAAACAGCTAGCCACATACGCTGAGAGTTCTAACGGATCATTTGACACTGCATTAAAATGATTAGAAATTTGACTGAAGTGCTCCAGGAATTCGGTAATAATTTTTCAGAGTCTGATATCCATTTTAATTACTGACTTTACATCAAGGCACAATGGAGAGATAAACTTCCTCTTCATTTAAATGGAGAATCCATTTTAAACTACCACAAGTCTCCATGTTGCCACAAGTAAACCCTTCAATATTTAGGAACAATGAATCAGAGTATCTCTGGATTGTAAGTCAGACCTCATAGAAGGCAGATTGTTTTTAGAAGTGGAATTAAAGTCACTGATAGAACAGCAAAATGTATTCAGTAATCCCAGGTCGTATTGTTTGGAAGACTTAAATGCCATATATTCCAAATCAAGACAATTTAATGAACACTTGAGTACTTCCTCTGAGACAGATCCCCTACTGGAGATCTGAGAGGTATAGGACAAGAACGACAAGTACTCAGTGGGGACCACACATTCCCTTCAGCATCTTCCCACACTTGGTACAACCAGTTTGTTCCTTCTTTTGCTTTCAGTTCTCAGTACACATATTACTGCCTTTATACTGCCTTTATAGAAGTCTTATACACTCTTCTCTTCTACTCTGCAAATGATAGGACCTCACATCCTTGCTTTCCTCAGGTGCCTCTACCACAATTTTATGATTATCTGTGTGCTTGCCAGATGTTTTGTTGCTTGTTCATCAACTATCTTCCCTCGGAGCCTGCAAATTTTACCCGGGTAATTCTTTACTCTGAGCACCTGGCTCTTAGTAGCACTCAATAAATATTTATTAAGGAAAACAAGGAACGATGAGAGGGATTGAGGAAGGGAAAGGAGAGATTAATAAAGTCAAGACCACCTAAGACATTATTTCAGTACCTACACAGCAAATTAAAACTATTTCCAAGGGCACCTTGCTGGGAAGAAAAAGAATTTCCTAAACCATCCCTTTCTAAATTTCATGAAATTCTCTCCAAAATATAACAATATACTACATATGTACTTATATTCCTCCCCCAAAATGCCAAAACCCCTGTTATTAAGATTAAAAAAATTGCTTTTCTTAGGAGAAATTACCTTTATTATGCTTTTCATCATAATTTTATATTCTAGGTATATATTCAATGTAAAACATTTGGGAAATACATAAAAATAAAAGGATGAAAATAAAAATAATTCATAAATGTACCACCCAGGAATAGTTATTTTTGATACATTGACATACTTTTCAGGTCTTTTTTTCTATGCTCATCTATGTCATATTCCTATTAAGATTGTGTAGTATATATGCAAGATGTTTCTTTTAATTTTCTCCACTTAACATAATGACATAATTTTCTATGTTACTTAATCAGTCTTCTATTACTACATATTATTTGTATTGCTTCCTTTTTTTACTATTAGAAATAATGCCATAATGAACATATTACACTGTAGGAATATTGAATATGATAAAAATATTTCCAACAAATTTAGGGTCCTATTATTATGTGGGCATATACCAGGTGGAAGTGACTGTGCATTTCTGAACTTTAAATTTTTCAGAAGAAAATAAAGTATTAGTAATAAAATTAATAACCAAAACCACAAAAGTTTTGTGTAACATAACATGTGTTTTCTCAGATGTAAATATGATTTGCATATGGTCTCTTCCGATACACCTAACTGAATCATTTCACTCAAAAAAACAATACAATTCAACATTTAGTGCAAAGCAGTCTTGGTGTGTGATTTGAAGGTAACTTTATTTTCATTTTAATTATTTTGTCTGTGTTGTAGATGAGGTTTATTGTGCAAGTAAGGAATAACTAAAGAAGTCAACTGTGAGACGTAACTGAGGTTTTCCCGTGATATAGATGCAGACACCCGCAACTTTCCCTGTGGAAGGATTTTTCCAGGAGTGCTCTAGTTCATCTGCCTCCTTGAGTCAGTCATGACAGCTAACCATCATACTCTCAAACGGCTCATCTTTTCTCTTGCAATTTTTACCAAATTTGATTTTGTATCCTGAGCTGATAAGCCACTATGAAAATTTTGAACAATTAAAATAAAATTTTTTTAAAGAAAAATTTTTAATAAGTTGTGGGTTTATAAAGACTGTAAAAGCATCTTTGAAATGCACAGACCAGATAGCTCATGTATAAAATGGAGACTGAAGCTAGTAAACCTCCTTCAAACACTGGGTAGCATTTTGACCCCAGCTGGTCAAATAGAATAAGAATTTGCCTGTGGTATTCACAGAGAATAAAATACAAATAGTTAAGTTTCTCTGGTCGTGATTTTCTTATGTATTACAACTGTGTAGCAAAGATGGGTACAAATACACCTGGATATACATGTGTAGAGCTTCCTTCTTCTGTTTATTTGGGTAAATTTTGGGTCCCCTAAACCCTTCAGAAGCTCCAGCATCCTGCTTTCACTTAAAGTCAATATTCCTCCAGGTCATGAGAAGCAGGCTTGCTGTTCCTTGGAATTTGCCTTGTGTCTAAGAAAGCACAATTTTAAAGAATGTTGAAGGACTAGCATCTCAGTAACTAATAGGGAAACCAGGTTGAAAATCAATGAGAGCTCACCAGGGTTTGAAAGCCTCTGACGTGTTTCTCCACAATGCTGAGTTAAAAAAAAAAAAAAAAAAAAAAAACAAACTCTATTCATTAACTATTCTGCATTTCAAGTGTCACAGGAGAGACTTGTTATGTGGGAAATAGCTTCTTTCATTATAAAGGCATTTCCCCCTCATAGTTATTATTAAAAAGTTGAATATTAATTATTTAAGCCTCTAACCCCAAATATTTTGCTTTTAGTTGCAATAATTAATACCAATTAAACATCACACATAAAGCGCAGAAAGGAAAAAAAGACATCCAAATAATCACAGTCATGTTTAGTTTCCCAAATGTGTTCCATGGAAACTTTTTAAAAACTGGAAATGTCCTTATCTCTGTAGAGTTATACGTTGATTGCCAAAGGTGATTTCTCTGCCGAATCCCACACATTAGGGGGAAAACAATTTGTCTTTGTGTCAGAAGCAACTCTTCAACAACCTGGGTGAGGCCTTGGAACAGCGGCACATGTTTGTCTGCAGCCATACCTGCAGATACACTGGGCTTCAGCTGTACAAATACACACTGCCATCTGCACAGAGCAGGGGAATTAAGCCCACAGAAGCTCAAGACCTGGGTCAGTGTTTTCACAGAAGGACTGTTTATGAACAGATGTTATGTGGTGTTTTTCATGGAAAATGGACTCTGGAGAGAGAAAATGTCTATCAATTACTGAGGAATTATGTATAACAGCAATTTTTAACCTTGAGAATGATACTTTTAAAGTTCTCAGTAAAATGTTCTAAACTGCGACCACTTTCTTTGTCTCAAGTAAGAATCAACTTTGTGTCATATGCAAACTACCCATCAATAATGGTCCTTACAAGATTTCTTACTTTGGCAAGATTGCATTCTCTCTCAAATAAGATATACTCAAAGCTAAGATACTTTCATGTTTAAAAAACCTTTCCATTTACCTACAAATTGCTGTCAGCTTTTTTTCTTTTCTAATAGAAAAAGATAAAAATAAACCTGTAGTAATTTCTCAGCATTCTCCATGCTTTTCTGAGACAACATTTAAGTTGTAAGTGTTAATTATGCCCTGGTCAGTTAAGCATTCGGAGTTCTACAAAATGAATTTATTTTCTATCATGTGTCTCCTGGATTAAACCTAAGACACATACCATGAGAAGACAGTCCAGAATGCTTCAGACACTGTGCCAGAGATGGAATTATCTCCAACAGCAATATCAAATGCGTTGAAGACCCTTTGTGACCTGTTGACAGACACCATGTTTTGCATAATATGTATATTTTCATTTTGCCTTAGCTTTCTTATTATTTATTCAATAAATCCTTTTTTCTTGCTGACAGCAGTTGTATTTATAAAGCTAAATCCAACACAGCAAAATGTTCATCACTTTATAAACTAAATGCTAATGTTTTATTTATGTGCAATGAAGAGAGAAAAAAGAACTGAATTGATGTTTACCTAACAAGCGGCACAAAAGTGCAGTACAATAATAGTGGAGTTCATAAGCATTCTGGTTTGTAATTTTGGGTGTCAACATTTGAATTGCAGAAAGAGTTTATGCAGACATAGCGCGTACACAAGTGTGGTTTAGATCCACATCTATAAAAATAACATCTGTTTAAGCATACATTACATTTAAAAATAACTGTACAGTGATCAGCTGGTTAAGTACAGTTAACCAGATGTCGTTTTAAAGGGCCAGATGGAACTATGAAACTAAGATTGAAAAATTAAAAAATACTGTGAAAGGTCAAACCAATTAAGCAACCTGTTTTGTTGGCATGTAGCAGTTAAAAGTAAGTTAAACTACTTAAGGATTGAACAACATGAAGATATACCAGTTAAAACCAGGTCCTGCCCCTCTGGAGACAAAGAAAAATCCAGATTGCAACTGCTCACTTACTGGAACCCAAAGGAACTCAGGCCAACAGCAGAAATGGTTGGTGATTTTTCCTTGAATTGATTTAGAAGTATCTTTGCTATCTTTTACGTGTATGTTTTCTAACAAAAATTAAACTTCTTTTACAAAGTTAGAGAAAAAATTAAATTTTGCAAGCATAAGCAGTACCCAGGTTAAGCATCCTAATTATCAATAAGACTAAACATGTTAATATATGACTTAAGTAATAAATCTGAGCCTTAAGACTGTGCAATCTAACACCTATCTAGAAAACTCAAATTTAAAAAAATATTTTTCTTTTTTCAGGTTGGATATTACATACAAAGAAAAGATAAGGCAGTCCTGGCCACACCAGTGGCTTAATGGATTGAGTGCCAACCTGTGAACCAAAGGGTCACCCACTCAATTTCCAGTCAGGACATATGCTTGGGTTGCAGGCCAGGTCCCCAATTTGGGGTATGCAAGAGGCAACCCACATATTGCTGTTTCTCTCCTTCTCTTTTTCCCTCCCTTCCCCTCTGTCTAGAAATAAATAAATAAAATATTTTTAAAAAGAAAAGATAAGGCAAATGCTTATGGAATATCAATAACAAGGCAGTTTCTATTACAAGCGTGTTCACATATAGCAGAGATCACAGTGGAGGCAGTCAGGGTTTATGTAGCTTGCAGATGTGTTTTGCTTGTCTTGCACCATGATTTAAAATTGAATTAATTGTCAACAACTAAAAATTGGAGGTATCACATAAAGTCCGTAGTTTCTACTTCCTAGAAAATCTGGCAACACCAGATACCCATATTTTCCCTTTCAAAAACTGGATGAATCCATACAGGAAGAGCTGCCCCTTCAGAGGGACAGAAAGTCTCAAGATTATTACTGGCTTAATACTCCCTCCAAATCAGAGACTCTCAGTTGCCATACACTGTCTTATGCCCAGCCTACTTGACTCATATATATTACTTGCACTTCTCTAGTTTGAGTTTCCAACTCTAATTAATATTCATCATCACCTTTAATTCCCACAATATGTGTTATGAAGGAATTATTTTTTGTTATTACTATTTTATAGGAAACTGGGGACAAGAGAATCCTGTTGAATACTTAGAATTGGTAACTCACAGAGGCAGGAATCAAATTTGAATCCCTTGTGTGTAATGTTCTTTCTAAAACATCACAAGTCTTCAGGTAGGCAAACATTGGAATTCTTACCCTTGATCCTTCATATGGCAATAGGCACCATTCATCTGAAATGAAATAAATCAATCTCTTAAAAAAGTAGTTGTTGAAGCCCCACAACAGATAATCTGGACTTAGTTTCTGTCCACACATGATTGACTGTTTGTCTGGGACTCAAGAAATCAAAACTCATGAAAGAGCATAGGAATGCCGAAGGGATTCCATACCCCCTGCGCACATCATGGTGTTGCTTTTGCTTGCCTAGGGTGCTAGAAGTGAGAAGGAATCTGAGACTACCTTTGGGCTGAAGGGGTAAAGTTGTAACACAGAAGAGAAAAAGTGGTGACCTGTATAATAATGCATTTTTTTCTAATCAGTGAATTCATCAGGACACATTTTTTTCCTGTTTTTCTTCTTGTCCATATAAGCTTCCTCTTGGAAGGAATTAGCAATTGTTTTTTCTTTCAGCATTACCTTTTCTTACATTTTCTACAGTAAGTTAATAACAAGGACAAATATTTGCAAAGCAAGCTTTATTTCTATCTGAATGTTTAATTTTCAAACTATAAGTCTCTTTCTTTGCCTTTTACACTCACTTACTTACTTACTTTTACTAAAAGAAAACTGCAAAATAAAAAATTTTATTAAGGAATGGGGTAGATGCATCATTGTACAGTTATGCCACCTAACCATAAGAAAGTCAATTATTTTTCTGTGTAGGTATCCAGTTTCACAGTTGAAAAGTAAGGAAATATGCAAGGCAATGTGGACTCACTGTCATCTCATTTAAACATAATTCATCATTTTTTTTCTGAAGGTAAAGTGTCTTACATGCAAGAAAGTGGATAGAGAATAAATATTACAGGAAAGACAAATTATGAGGACTGAGCTATGTCCAAGATTTTGCTGCCTATGTTTTCTTCAAATATTTTTATGGTTTCAGATCTAACATTTAAGTCTTTGATCCATTTTGAATTTATTCTTGTGTGTGGTGTAACAAGGTGGTCTGGTTTCATTTTTCTGCTTGTATCTGTCCAATTTTCCCAACACCATTTATTGAATAAACTATCTTTAGTCCATTTTATGGGCTTGCTCCCTCTGTCAAATATTAATTGACTATAAAGGTTTGGGTTTATTTCTGGGCTCTCCATTCTGTTCCATTGATCTATGTGTCTGTTTTTGTGCCAGTACTAGGCTGTTTTGATTACTATGGCCTTGTTTTATAATTTGATGTTATGTAGCATGATTCCTCCAACTTTGTTCTTTCTCAGGATCACTCACTGTTGTTGTGTGGGGTCTTTTGTGGTTCCATATAAATTTTTGAAACACTTGTTCTCATTCTGTAAAATACATCATTGGAATCTTGGTAGGAATTACATTGAATCTATAGATCGCTTTGGGTGTTATGGACATTCTAAAGATGTTAATTCTTCCAGTTCATGAACACAGTATGTACTTCAACTTATTTGTGTCTTCTTCAGTTTCTTTCTTTAGTGTCATCATTTTCTGTGTACAGATCTTTTACATCCTTGGTAAGATTCATTCCTAGGTATTTTATTCTTTTAGAAGCAATTGTGAATGGAATTGTTTTCTTAATTTCCCTTTCTGTTGGATCATTATTGGCATATAGAATACAACTAATTTCTGCATATTAATTTTGCATCCTTCTACTTTGCTGAATTCATTTATAAGATCTAGTAGTTTCTTGATGGAATCTTTGGGGTTATCCATGTACAGTATCATGTCATCTGCAAATAAAGAGAGTTTTACTTCTTCCTTTCTAATTTGGATGCCTTTTATTTCTTCTTCTTCTCTGATTGCTGTGTGTAGGACTTCTAGTACTATGTTGAATAAGAGAGGTGAAAGTTGACATCCCTGCCTTGCTCCTGATCTTAAGGGGAATGCTTGTAGTTTTTGCCTATTGAGTATGATGCTGGCAATTTTGTACTGTTGGTGGGAATGCAGATTGGTGCAGGCACTGTGGAAAGCAGTATGGAGATCCCTCAAAAATTAAAAATGGATCTGCCTTTTACCCAGAGATCCCACTTCTCAGAATATATCCAAAGGAACCCAAAACACTAATTTGAAAAAAACATAAGCACCCATACGATCACTGAAGCATTGTTTACAATCACCAAGATATGGAAGCAGCCCAAGTGTCCATCAGTAAATGAGTTGATAAAACAATTATGGGACATTTACACAATGGGATACTACTTGGCTGTAAAAAAAACAATAAAATTTTACCCTTTGTAATGGTATGGATGGCCATGGAGAACATTATGCTAAGTGAAATAAGCCAGCCAGTGAAACACAAATACCATATGATTTCACTCCTATGTGGAATCTAATGAACAACCTGAACTAATATGCAAAACAGAGAAAGACTCATAGACGCAGAGCAAGACGAGAGCTAATGGGGCAGAGAGGGAGTTAAGGGGATAGAAGGATTGAGCAAAAAGGACTCATGGACATGGACATCAATGTTGTCCATGAGGGTAGGGTGGGTATAAAGGGACTAAATGATAATTGAAAAATACAATAAAGGTTAAGTTAAAAAAATAGTTATGAGGATTGAAAAATGAAAGGCTTCAAGAACCTAACCTTTCCTCTACTCAGAATATAGCCCATGAAAAAAGTTCAATAGAAATACTGCTCAATAGTCTTTTTAGAACCCTCTAGAAAACCTATGTTCAGTGGACATATTTGTGGTATTGACAGTTTGGTAAGAACCAGTATTATTGGATGCAGTTCAAATTCAACAAGAATATTCCAGAAGACACCATACCAAGTGTTTTAAATATCATTAAGTGATAATTGGTGGTGCATAGCTTAGGTTCAGGGATGGAAAGAAGTGATGCAGTGATGATCCATGGGTGGAAATTCCTTGCCAAGAAAAGAAAGGAAAAAGGGAAGGACAAGAGTGATGCTGAGAGATAAAAGAAGGATTAGAAAGAGATGGTTAGAAAGAGGAACAGAAAACCTTATGAAACTTCACTGATAGCAAAGGCCTCCTGTTCTGAATCCACTCCCTCCTCCTCCCTTACGTGAACTGTGAAAAGACCCAAACCAAGGCTGCAACTACTTAGCCCACAATAACTTGTGAAGTTAGAGCAGATGGCTGCACCTCTCCATCTGACTGCATGCAGCACAGCCATAACCTCCCCCACTCACTCTTACTCTGCAGTAACAGAGCAAGCCAGGCCTGGGAACATGGACAAACATGAGGCAGGAGAAAACACAGCTCAGGCTTCAGAGCTCAGGCCACCTTTCTAGGCTGTTAATAATGCTTATGTTAACCACTCAGTTTTCCTATTTTCAGGAATGGACTAGAAACAGCCTCTTTTCTCACTAAAACTTATCACTTGCTGGTGAGCCTTCAAACATGAATATGTGGTCCATGGAAATTTCTGTTTTAGCTAAAAACATGCATCACACTTCCTTTAGTCTGTATAAAGTGAAACCTAATGGAGGAAAAAACAGCTATGTCGTACATGTCATGAACCATTGTGCTATTGTTCCCATTATTTGTGGTGTCTTTCCTGTAAAAACATGTATAACGACTCAGATAAAAAGGGAAAAACAATCAGTCTTCCAACTGAATCATTACTGGGACACTAGTTACAAATTCTGTCACCTTTCCAGCCCCATGCAATGTGAGGGGCATATGTCTGCTACAGTTTAAGAAAGGAGATAGCAGCATGGCAGACTGAATTTGGAATGGCCAAAGGCCCTAATCAGGGCAAGCCAAGTAGTGAGTGAGTCTGATATTCTGCCTGGAATGTTGAGTGAGCTTAGGTTTCAGTTGCTTATCTAAAGGCAACATTCTGGTGACCAACTTAAAATATTTCCCCTACCAGGGAAATGAAGAAAATTTGCAGATGGAAAAGAACCATTGTAGAGAGGTGGGGTATATAGGTGGTGGTCACCAAGGTCTGAAAATTAAAAGAAGTTATAGAACCCAAATAGGACATGGAAGTAAGTGAAGCAATCCCTGGTATAAACAATCAGCAATGTGACTAAAGCAATGCATGACAACCAACTCACATATTGTGTCAAGGAGGCTTCAAGGACTGATGGGGACTATGGCTCAATGGATAGTGAAGGGGATGCCTTTTCTAAATTGGATGGCCATGAGCATTCCAGCCAGTGAGTATGGTATTAGAGGGTCCTCTGCTTACTCAGAAGACAGAATCTATGGAATCCCTGAATTTTTACTATTGCCAACTATTTCTCTATATTTTTTAAGTTAAACACAAGACAGCCCTGGCTGGTGTGGCTCAGTGGATTGAGCGACAGCTTACAAACCAGAAGTTTGTTGGTTCAATTCCCAGTCAGGGCTCATGCCTGGTTTGTAGTCCAGATACTCAGTTGGGGGCATGCGAGAGGCAACCAATCCATATATCTCTCTCACTGATGTTTCTCTCCCTCTCTTTCTCTCTCCCTTCCCCTCTTTCTAAAAGTAAAATAAACCATAAAATATATTAAAATCTAAAATAAAATTAAACACGAGGCAGACAAATACATCTGCATGCTAAATGGGATTTGTAGTCACATTTAAAATATCTCTCAATGTCTGTACAAAATATAAAAGAACACAGCCCTGAATCTGCCAATAAGAGGGCACAGGTTCAGGCCTCACTTCTGACCTTTAGTGACTTCCTGGTCTTTGGAAATTGCTCACAAGAGTTTTGACTCCTTTTCTATGAAAGGAGTTACCTGTGTGTCACACTGTTGGGAGGACTTAAAAATCCCCTACCTCACACTCTGCAATGTCATACACACACACACACACACGTGCACACACACACACACACATAAACTCTTTTATTCTGAAATTAGAAAACATTTAAAAATAAATATCCCTAGGAAACATAATAAAGCAACTTACATACTTAGTTGCAAATATCTAACCAAAACCCTAAAAAGTGTTTTCAGTAGGAAGAAGAGATGTAACAGGTAGATAAAGGTAAGAGAATGTGACACCATAAAAATACAAAAAAGGACTTAGGAAGCCCTAAAGTGTAACCAGACTTATCTTCACAAGGCCTTGTGAAACTGAATCTCCCTTGGTGTTATACAGAATGCTGATTCCTTGTGAAAGAGTGGTCCAGGAAAATTAACATTTCTAAGCTAGGTTAAGAGAATATTGTGACTGTGGGACTTCTCAGAGCCTTTGATTTTGCTCAAATGCACTGAAATTTCTAAAAGGAGCTATGATATGCTGTATTTTCAAGCCTTTGACCAAAGAATATTTGACTAAGGATCATAACACATTTCTTAATCTTCAGAAACATGAATCTATAGTGAGGAGGTTGTAATGACTTTACTTACTTTTAGCCATAAAATATATTTTCCTTCCATGTGTTATTTTTGAAGGTTATTTCTACTTTTTTGTATATTGGAAATAAAAGACATGCGTTAAATATTTTGGTTTTGTTCTTTCCAAGTATATGAAATCAGTGTCAGTATGAATTTCACAAGTTCAAAATTTTCTCAGTCGTGTCATAAATTTTAATCTTAACAAAAAATGCCTTTATTTTTTAAGGTTTTTAAAAATCCTGTTTTACCAAGTGTATAATTCCTAGATTAAAGATGTTAATAATATGTCTAAAATAATAACTTATACCTAAGCCTTGAGCTCAAAACACATTTCCTTTTCCAGGTCTACCACAAGTTAAGACAGGATTTATAAATTTAGACTTAATATAAATATGAATTCCTCCTAAAAACATTAGTATTATTTTTCACTTTTGGTTTTATACAAAGAATGTTCCTGGTCACAAGATAGTACAATAAGTATTTAAAAATTTGGACATCTAACATTGAAGCTAACATGGATGCCAGGGTCATTTTAAACATGATAACAATGAATATCTTAATGTACTAGAATATTCAATATTTTGGTCATAATTTTGCTTAGGATTCCTAAAACTACTATTTTTGGCATCTGAATCTTAATTTTTTCCCTTTTTAACTTAACTGATCTTCAAATGGTAAACAGCAAGTAAAATAAGTTTCAGAAATGTGGCTAGAATTTTTCTCTCTAATCTTATAGCACTTTCTTTTAAAGATTTTAATATTTTTAGAGAGGGGAAGGGAGGGAGAAAGAAAGGGAGAGAAACATCAATGTGTGGTTGTCTCTTGTGTACTCCCACTGGGGACCTAGCCCATCATGTGCCTTGACTGGGAATCGAACCAGCAACCCTTTGGTTCACAGTCCAGCATTCAATCCACTGAGCCATACCAGCCAGGGCTAATCTTATAGCTCTTAATAAACATTTTCTGTTTTAGTGCCTCAGTTGCTTTTACTATAATTGTTTTATTTTGTATGTATATACTTAATTAAATTATATATTAACCCATGAGTACCTGGTATTGTTCATACTTATATTTTTCCTTACTTATTTTGCAAATGTGAAGCTTTCAATTTTTAAAAATGGATGTATAAGGGATATGTTGTTTGGTTTTCTATATCTTTGATTTACCACATTTCCTTCCCTAGTAAAGAGAAACTAAATTTATGTGAGCTTTTCATTAGGTCTAGCATCATTGTAATCCTTTTCTTTCAATCATAATTTTTCCATAGACATGAAAGATTTCAGCAAACCATGCTTAACAGAGAGCTTACTGTGAAACATGGATAGCTTTTTCAAAACCTAAAACTGTAAGAGTATCCTGAGAATAGAACAAAAGAAATTAAAACACTAGATATGCCACAGCTGTCTCATGCAGCAGTTAGAAATTTAATTATTTTATCTCGTAGAATAATGTGCCCTTCAGAAATCATTTTGGACTAGATGTCTCAAACCAATGATCTGTAGTTAATTATCTTTAATAACTGTTGCACATTACGGTTAGATCTATGTTTTTGCTAAACCAATTAATAATATCTTCATTAGTATAAAGACAAGGTAGCAGAATCCTTTCATTTTTCACATTGAAAAAGTAGATATTTTAAATACTGTAATTTACTTTAGCCATACATTCCCAATGATATGACTAATTAATGAAACTTCAAAGACACAACTTCCAAAAAGCTATTTATTTTAAAGTCATTGTTGAACATTTAATGACATTATGTTGGGGGCATTGCTGACCCCTAACTGTCCATGTCCTAGAATTGACTAAACCCATTTAAATTACCAAAAGGTTTAATGTTTTTTAAAAAAGAAAGAAATAGAAAATTAGTCAAATTCTATCTATTTAAAAGACCTGTCAATTACAGATGAAAAATTAAAAATGGATGACTTTAATAACCATGGGACAAATTATTTCCTTTCTAGTTACAAACACTGATGGCCCCATGGGACATCTGCTCATTGACTGTGGTGGTGGCTAACCTCATCTGAGGCTCACCTTCCCTTTGAGGTCCTGTTTACACTCAACTTAGGGGTGGACACAGCCCAAAAATGTTCTCTGGCACAGTTCACTAAAGTCAGGTCCTTCAGTCTTCCCTCACTGACACAAAATCCAATCAGATACACAGTGCATTTGGATCAATTATTGAAAGGGCTAGGGCCAAATTCTAGCATTCACTGTCATGTTGGCTACATGCAGGTAGAAATGGGGAGGGCATTGGTTACCAAGGATCATTTGCTTGGGTTTCTTTTGAAAATGTCAACCCCACAGCTATTTCAAAATAGAAGGCATGATTTTTAAATATTACTTAATACATATTTTAATAGACATGAAAGGATTTGGCAATGTTGTGGGGAGGGGTCATTGGGAGAATTCAAGACAGCAAAAACTTTATTTATTTGTATCTCCACTTTGTTAAAAAATTAACTTGAGGTGACTTATAGAAATGCACTTATTAGACGTAAGTAATGAAAAACTTGGGCAAGTGAGAGTAAAACTTATTATAACTTAATTCTAGGTTTATTGGCTATTGAATGCATATTAAATGTCATTTACAATATAGAGATGAGCCTGAATCTGACACTGGGATACTAGCAGCCAAAGCAAAGAGGGAGTCACATCCTGGAAAGCTAATTAACCAGAAAACTGAGAAGTTCTCTGTTTCCTGTGTAATCAAGCTCAATGTATTAGAGTTTCTGTTAATAACTGGAAGAACAAAATTATTCAATTAACAGGAACATTTCTATTCTTCTGGGGTATATATTTTTTATCTCTTGCTAGTGTCAAATAAGGTTGCTCATTATTCCATGTACTAAGTGTCATAGACTTCTTGAAAGGTGCTATTAGAAAATCAGTCATTCAATAATTTTTAATGTCATATGACCAAAACCTTATGGGGCTATAATATGAGATAAAGAACATAATTAAAAGAAGACAACTTAGTGGAACTAATTGCAAAGGTTGGAAATTGGTTGGTTCTAGTTCTGGCTATCTCCAAAAGAACTTTACCCTGTAACCTTTTTGTGTTCTTAAATTTGGCAGTAAGTGGACTACTTAAATAGTCTGGGAGAAAAAGCACATTAGGTCCAAAACTATCTAATTACATAAAAAGTCTAGTGAAATCAGTTGTCAGGGCATGAATCTACTAGTTGTTGATCTGGTAATTTAAGGCATTAAGTCATGTTGCCATCTTGAAGCTTATAAGGAGAAAGACAAATAGAAGATTACAACAGAATTAAATAATCTGCTTATAAACTACACACATGTTGAGAATCATTCTCTATACAGCAGCCAGAGTGACCACATAAAATTCAGATCTATTTGTGTCACCCCCCACATTAAAACCCAGCACTAGCTTCCTGTTGCCTGTAAGATAAAATGCCAGCACTTGGCATTGATTTCAAGGCCCTTGAACCATGCTAGGGTTCTTGTGATCATGAACACCCTTGCTGCACGTGCTTTCTGTTATGATATTGGTCTGGGAACCCTGCCTTGATTCCCGCTGTCTCTCAGCTCAGAGAGCTCACCCAGATAATCCCCATTTATCCACCTGATCCAACTTCACTACCACTTCCTCAGGGATACCTTCTGTGACCACTGGCCCCAGAGACCAATTTAGATTGACTTTTCATATGTTCTCACAGCTTTCTTTGCTAATTATTCTCTTCTTTCTTTTTAAAATGTTCTTCAGGTATGTAATTAATTATTCCTTGACTTCTCCTATTATTTCTATGAGGATAAAGACTGTATTGATTTCCACATCCTCAGGGCCTCAAACAATGGCCAGCACATAGTAGGACTTAATAAACCGTTCAATAAATTAAAGGATATCCTAAAACGTGTCAAAAATTTATGTACTCTTTCTGGTAAGCTATCTTGGAACAGCACTGAATAGCAGAACATAATGAAGTTATATTTCAGTGGCCTTAATTTATGGACTTTGGATAAGATAATGTACATGTTAGTGTATCAGGAATTAAAATAAACTATGGCATGTCTTTCTTTCAGCACATCACCATAATCCCAACTAAACAAGGCACATCATCAATCTGAATTCTTTCCAAACATTCTTCTCCACAAGCTAAAAGCTGCAATGGGGGAAAAAAAACATACATTACTAAATGAGAAACACAAATCATGATTTTCCGTAGTATTCTGGTCACTCACTAGTCATTTCAGAAAAAAAGGACATCCTTAAGTCAAGAAATATTGTGCTTCCCTCTGCTCTATTCTGCAACTATTTTGTGAAAAATTACAATAAAAAAGTCACTATACATTTGCAAATAGCTTTTAAAACCAGAGCTTTCTCCTGGGAATATGATCCTAATAGGATAGAGACAAGGCTAAGTTGCTGAATGCTGCTGGTCATTACTCTTTTGTTTCAACTCAGAGAAAACATGCACAAATCTCATAACTAGACTCCCGGGCATGTGTTTTTGCTTACTGCCTAATGTGGTTCTAATAATGCAAACATTCCCGCTAAGTAATGATGACACATGTACAGCTATAGATGTTAGAAGCTTACGCAAGGGAAACACTTTGGGAAACACAAAGGAAAAATACAATAAACATTTAATTGAAATTTTCTTGTTGCCATCATATTTAAACTCATTATGGCCTGTGTTAGCATAAAAAAAAAACAACAACAGACACCAAAGATATATGAACTAAAAAGGAATTCTAGGAGTATGTGTTTCAGAATTAACCTTAAAATGTACTTGGTTCAGAGTCCCACTTCTAGGAATACACATTGATGAACTAGGGAACAATTTTTTTTAATTCTTCTTAGCTATATCATTCATAACTGTGTCTCAACTGTATCAATGATATATTCCTTATTTTGAAATAGGAAAATGTACTTACTGCTGTTTCATCTTGTTTTTGTTTAATTTAATAATTTTAAGCAGGGTTGGATGCCAGCCCTTCCATGAATCAACTCCATCTGAAACTCCATCATATAAGGGAAATTATTAGATGTTGATTGGTTAAATTTCTCCCTTGGTCAAGAGCTCCCACAGTTTACCTCTATCATTTGCAGCCCCATGGTTTAGGTAGGAGTACTCCTGCTATTGCGGAGTGCTTATGCCAATCAACAAACACGTCTTTCTTCTAGAATAGAGTGTTTGGTAAAAAGATGATCACATGACCCTATTGAGCTAGTAAGATATTGCTGCTGCCAAGAGTGGAGCCACATCTGAGGATGATGTCACCACATGGAAGAGAAGAGAACTGAGAGAATAATAGATCAGAGCATGATGACATCTAGATCAAACCTCCCCTGAAGCTAGTTCAATTTTGAATTTTCATTTATTTAAATCTCAACATTTAATCTCACCTGAGTTTAACTTACTTATACTTGCAGTCAAAGATTCCTAAGTGATAATATCCTCCAAAATTATTTACAGAGTGTAACTTTTAAACTGCGAAATTTTTATGACCACAATCTTTTCTCAATCTTACATACATCCTAACTCTCTGGTCTTATAGAAATACTCACCCATCTATGTTATTGTATATACATGGAGGGCTCTCTTCCCAGCAGGTTCTTCTTAACCTTAGAGACACAAACCACATATCACTTCTGACATGACATTTCCATCAGCCTTCTCTGGTCCCCTGGGTTACCAGAGAACCTTGTCATTACCATTAGGATGGCACTTTTCACAAGATCACTGAATTGTTTACATGTCTCTTGCTTCCCCTGACCTGTTGCAATAATTGTCACTATGCAAGGAGCACCTACTTTTGGCCAGCAATGTCACATGTGTTATGTTATGCTAAGCCTCTGAAAAAATATGTTTGCACAGAAGAGGAAACTAAGGTGAAAGACAAATGTCTTCTATCTTCCTCAGAAATAGAAGATCACAGAAACACTTGAACCTCAAATGATTCCAAAGTTACTGCTTTTTGCCCCATATTATGAAAGACCAGGTCCTTCTCATTCTCATATTTCTGAATGAAATTTGACACTGAACTGTAGGCTCCAAAATTTCAGTTTTCATTCTGGGTGTGGCATTATTGTGCCTCTGTGCCCTGCAGTATACCCAAAACATAAAAAGCATTAAATAAATATTTATTGAATTAATTATTGAGTAAATAATAAACAGATTTAGCATGCATTCAATACTTGCTTGAACATTGTTAGATGGTCTTTAGTCTTTAGCTATAGTAAAATTCAAATGTTTTGCATACCATTTAAAAAACAGGAGATGTTTGTGCCCCAAATATACTGGGAGGAAGAGAGAAGCACTCAAAGTTAGTGATGCTATTGAAAGAACCATTGAAAGGCTGTGTGAGCATGGCTAGTTTACTCAACCCCTCTGAGCCTTCCTTTTTTTCTGATCTGTAAGAAATGAGATAATAACAACCAATTCATAGGCTGCAAGGAGACTGTAGTGAGAATACAAGTGAAGTGTATAGCATATAATGAACACTCAACAACATTGAAAACTAAGTGTATTTCAGTATTTTGCTGATGGTATGCAAGAATAACATGATTGTGAAATAATTTAGAACTGAACATAACAATAGGGATCACTATATTCATCATGGATCTAAAAGCCTTCTGTACTACAATAAAAATGAGACAGAAATTTTGAAAATGATAGTTAAGGTTTGTCATATTCAAGACCAAAACAAAAAGTAAGGAATGTCATAGCGCCCTGCTTTGTAGCTTATGGAATAGAGACTGTTGTTTAGCAGAGAACATGGGTTTATATTTCGTTGATTTTTCCTGTACCCACTTCGCATTATAATCAAGACTGCCTAATAATAAAAATAAATAATTTAAAATTTATGTTATTTAGCAAAATTTGTATTACCCCATTACTTGATTTTCAGATTGTTTCACTGAAGATACTTCTCCTGTCCAGTTCCCAGTGAAAAATATAGTGACTCAATGGTAACCCCAAAATCATTGAAAATAATGTTCTAAACTTTAGAGCATTTATTTTGCATGCTCAGTTGATGAGCTTCAAAACATTTTTAATGAAAATCTATTAATTGTTCCTCCAATTTTAAATTAAATTCATTACTCAAAAGTGCTAAGACAACTTTTTGCTTAGTGGATTAGTTAGACATTTTCAGTATTTATCCAACAGATGAAGAATGGGAAACTGGAAATTACATTTGCTGGTGCTTTGTCAGCACAGAGTTTTGTGGTGCTTTAATGCTAAGTTTCAGGACTCTATTTCCGAGACATTTGTAGCTAGATTGAAATTAGGCATCTACTTAACATTTGTTTGTAATTAGATACATATACAATGAAAATGTATTGTTAATGCCAAAATTTAAGAAGAAGGTGGTTTATCACAAGCACCTTCTTTGCAGGAAGTCAGATTGGACTATTTCAGTTCTGCCAAAATCAGAAAGAAGAATAAATCATACTAGAAAACAAGTTTATAAACTCAATTTTTACTTAAAAAACATCCTAAATTAAATACTGGACTCAACCCTAGTATATGTCCAGTCTTTCTTATCACTGCGCTTCTGGTGCTACATTTAGTTCTATGGTAACTGAGATTTTCTAAATCTTCTTGATATATAATGGCAAAATTACTTCAAGTGTCTATGAAACTTCTTTCAGTTAAAAAAAACAGGTCAGCATTATACAGATTAAAGTCTGTTACTGATATTTCATTCTGTCCCATCCACATTCATCCTATCGTCTCTTTGTGGAGGTCAGGAATTCCCTGAAACATAGTGGCATTCTCACTTGAAGACTTTATGGAACTTCTTGGGTTTTAAAAAAGAAAATATTATTCTAAGTTCAATTAATTAATATTTAATTATGTCCCACTTCCATCCCGTGCCTATATTTTCCGGTTCAATTACCTGACCAAGATTCAAGATTTAACCATTGGTTTCAATAAATACTGAGTTGTTTTAGATTGTCCACAAGGCGGCAGTAAAACATCTTTCTTCCCCCCAATATTTTGAATTCCTGTGTTCATTTCCTAAACATTTAGATGTATTTGCCTGAATAACACTAAAATCTAACTGTTTTGCTTTTAAATTTCTACCTTGCTATTCAAACATTAGGTATTAGCAAACATTAGTGATCATGATGAGAACCTTAATTAATTTTCCTAACAATAGATGAATAAAAATCCTTAAAGTTTTAATAACATAAATTTCCTTTATATATTGACTGTCAATACTCCTGTCCTGTTTTTCAGAGTCAAAATGAATCCCTGTAAATTTCCTAGTTAGAAATCATGCTATCTAAGCAATGTCAAGCTTGATATATTTTTTCTTTCTTCCTAATTACATTATGTGATAACGACATTTGTATGTAATTGTTCTACTCAGAGTTTTCAAATAATATGTAAAATTGGGTGTTCCCATTTGTATAGCAGGCACCCTGACAAACCATTAGAGTACAGAAAAAATACACTTCTGATAGGTTTCCTTCACAAGCAAGAAGAAAAGATCCAATTGTAGAGAGAATCGGAGTCTTAGTCAGCACTGTTTTCTAAGGTTTCCCATCCACTGATGAGTCCTGTCAGCTGCCTTTTCAGTGCTATCGCTTACCTTCTATATGCCTGAGCTGAGACGATCTTCCATGACCTCATGACAAGCAAGTGAAGGGTACCTTGGATCTCATGCCCCCATACAAGAGAAGGGGAGGAGGACCGTGGGACTGGATGACCTTGCATTGCTCACTGACTTACTGCTTCCAGAACAATGGTTTGCCCTGAGGACAAGAGGCTGCCAAAGGCACCTCTGGCAAACATGTCATACCAGCAAATGCTTGCTACTCCTGAGAAAAACAGACAGGTGTGCATGCATAAGAGAGAGGAAGGAGGAGAGGGAGGGAGAGAAAGGGAGAGAGAGGGGGACAGAGGGGGAGAGAGACAGAGAGAGAGAGAGAGAAGGCACTTTGACACAATAAATTCTAAACCTACGTCATTACAGGAGAGCTAAACTGCCGTCTTCATGCTGTCTGCATTCCGGTGGAAGCTACAGGGAACTTGGCCTGAGCAAGATTGTGAGATTGAGTCCAGTACTTTGCCAGTGCAGGCATCGCATGTTGGTGGGTATGTCTGTGTGTGTGTTTGCAATATCAAAGCAAATTATTTATAAAGTGTGTTCATATGGCAAAATGCAAGAGAGTCAGTAATGCAGCATAAATACTCAGTCACATGCAGTCACAGTTGCCATTCTTTCCATTGTCTCCTTTAAAATACGTGCCACCTAATGACTTTAGAATTGAACGTTGTTTTCCAGTACTAAAAGACATGAAGTTCACAATTAGTGCCTTCAGAAAGATGGTTTCTTATTTAAAGTCCTCTAAATTAAAACATACATTACCACTTAATTTTTTGAAAATGCTTATACTTTTATAACTAGCTACTCTAGGAAAATGAGCTGAATGATTTAATTTCACATTAAGGTACAAATACTGTGCTGAATTTTTGTTTTGACATAGGTGTTTTGTGGCTAAGAGCATAGCTTTCTGAATGATTTTTACCA
The DNA here is from genome assembly GCA_004027475.1 of Anoura caudifer. Lineage (NCBI taxonomy): Eukaryota > Metazoa > Chordata > Mammalia > Chiroptera > Phyllostomidae > Anoura > Anoura caudifer. Next base: position 215,161 of record PVKU01001908.1, on the reverse strand, counting down.
CCAGATTCAAAACTACCAAATTCAACATCTGAGAGTAATGACATAATTCTCTTACTTTAAGAAAAGCACACTGATTTTAGACATATTGAAACTCAGAAGTTTTAGCAATGTGTTTGGGTGAAGGTTAAGTCGTCCTTGACAGTATTAAAAGAAAGGTTTGAATTGTTGAATAACCACCTTTCACCCATTCCTAATTGTAATTTAAATGATAATATGCTTTCAATCAATAGCTCTTTGTCATACTTTGAAGATCAAAGGATAAGATTTCACCCCACGAGTTTACAAGGCAAAAGCTCCTGGTTTCTAACACTAGAATGTTGCATTAGAATACTGCTCTCCAACAATTTGTCCTGGAGAAAGGCATTTAAATGATACCTTACACATGTTAATATTAGAAAATGTCAGAAGTCTTAATTTTTGTAATTTGCTTCCAGATAGATATCATAATAAAAATATTAGCTCATTAAAAAAGCTAAGTTATCACTATACTAATTTCACTAGTTTAACTGTCATCCTACTACTAATCATCTGAGCCTTTACTGTGCTCTGGGTATTTCACTAAACACATTTACATTAAGTTTCTTTGTTCTTCGGAGTCAGCCTCTGAGGCAGAACCTAATATTTATTCCCATTTAACAGATGAAGCTTGGAGAGTTTGAATCACTTTGACCTCTTATCACCCTGTTAAGAAAGAAAGAGCTTTGACAAAATAAATACTAAATATACCTCTGAGCAAAAACAAGCCCTCTCAGCTACTCATGGGATAAAAATTCGATGTAACTAAACATAACTGCTTCTTTTTTCCATAACTCTCTCTATGTGAAAGTTTATAAATATATCAAAAGCACTTTACTTATGTATTGGTATAATGTAAAAGTGCATTTAGCATGTATAGAATATGCTTTATACATAGAAATAAGCACTTTTCATTTTTCTCTTCTGCTTTCAAAGTAGAAGCTTATGCATTGCATTTTATTATGTTCATAGGATAATACTGAATTTCCAGGTGAACCAGGATGCATCTATTTAGGTTTAGATGAGCCAAGCTTGCTTATGCAGGCACTAACTGAAAAATTCATTATTAGGTCTGAGCCTACAGAACCTCAGGTCATCAGTTAATTTTAAGGATTTCCACATCAACTTTACAATTGACAATTGGCAAGACAATTGTCATACAAATGTTGAGAGGTTTCCAATTTGGTTTATTGTTTTGTTTTGTTTTGTTTTTCTGGTGGTGGCAAGGCTAATGATAATAATAATGTCCATTGAATAGTGAATGCCTGTGATTTGTTAAGCTAGATAGAAAAAGTTGGCCTAAGTGCCAAATCCTATTCTAGGACAGGTTGTCTCTAGCCTACCCATGTGCAAATTTCACATGAAATTTTATGCTTTTTATTTATCTTAGGAGAAAATCCATTGAAAAATTAGAAAATCTGAAAATACTGGGCTAGATTCCTACTTGGCAAAAGGTGGCTTAAGAGCATGATGGAATGACTCCTGCTTTTGAAGATCATGCTCTTTCCCTGTGACAACAGTCCCTTCAAGCCCAATTTTATCCTTAGACCACATAGTTTCTCTCTTTGACAGGATTAGAATGAACTTACTTTGGGAATACACATGGAAAAAAATGCTTCAACCTACTATGCAATGTGTCCTCGTACTATGTATGAGGAAGGTGCCGTTATACCTGCAGATGCAGAAAGATCAGAGAGAAGGTAAAAGTCACTCAATGCCAGAGTTAATCAGAGAAGGGCTGGGATTCTACCTCATACCTGTCCCATCCCAAAGCCTATGGACTCCTGTGTCCATTGAGGCACTCACTCTCATGTGTGGACTGCAAACATCTCCCTTTGTCATTAGCAGAGTGTTTTGATGGCATCCAGGACTAGGGATGGCTGGGGAACTGGACGTGAGCAGCATGTGCTCACAGACATCCCCATTCTTGCCTATCACAAGAAGCTGCTGGGCTACTTTTCAGGCACGACTATGGCTGGGAGAACAATGCACATTCATAGTAAAACATCTCACTTAGGAGACTTCAACTTTACACAACTGGCAACCATGACCCCTCAAAATGTGCAGGGGATGGATTTCAACAGTGCAGGCACTCCAGCTGCCGGTCTACCCTAGAGTGGGAGCAAAGTGGGAGATAGCAGTCTGCTGTTCCCTCAGACAGTCTTGGTAGTCTTGCTTTGTGAGCCTCTTGCTTAATTTAGCTATCATCATCATCATTATCCTTGTTAATATATCTTCACGTAAAACATTTATAATTTTAACACCACTGTAGAACTGTAAGTGTGAGATATTTTGCAGTTTCATAATAATTGCTTTGCTGGAATTTCCATGGTATTCTTACCTGTGCAGAGGCTACCAAAAAGTTATAAAGTGAGTTGTCTCTGGGAAAGGGATGTCTTAGGATGCTATGCTTAGAGCATTCAAATGTCATCTCTATTAATCCAGGCCACCTAACTCACAACAAACAAACTCTAGTAAAGTGAGATTTAACAAATTGAGTGGAAAAGAGAGTTGTGTGAAGAGGGCCATGAAGTGCCACAGAGATAAGATTGTTTAAGAAACTTAGACAAGAGTAAGTGTCATGCAGTAAGAACAGACATTGCTAATCAATCTTCCCTGCTAAACATGCAAGGCTGGTGAGACTATTAATCATCCAACATTAGAAAAGTATGTGTGAAAGCCCAGCTTCCAGGTGAGATTTAAGTCTGGCCTTGCCTGGTCTTAAATCAGTTCCCTGTCCAATATCAGCAAAATGGAGAAGCTGTGAGGGTTGATGACAATATGCTCCAAGATAATACTTACGTTGCTACGTTGCTATCAAAAGATTCGATGTGCTTATGTTGTCAGAAACAGAGGTTAGAACAAAAAAATAATATACAGGGATTATTTTCATCATTCAAATGTGTGAGCATAAGAAAACCTACCAAAAAAAGTTAACAAAATGTATGTGTGTCCATGTCTTGGGAGAAAGGAATGGAATAAGATTGATTGTGCTAAAAATGTGGAATCTGGTCCATTGTATTGAGAAGGGAAGCCAGACAGGCTTTGGATTCTAGTAGAAATCATTGCTACAAGGATCCACTTCCCCATTCTTTATAACCCCCAAGACCACCGGGAAAGGGACATCAGACCAGAAATCTTTAACTCAGGAATAAAAATAAAAATCATTTCCCTCTTCCTCTTTTCTCTTTTTTTACCTTCCTTTACCTCATCATTTTTCCATCCTTCCTTGCCTCTTGCTTCTCCCAAGTGAAACATAAGAAAACATTCTCTGAGCTTTTATTTCAGAACTGAGAAGATAGACAGGAGGTGATCCTAAACCTCAGCCCCCATATAAGATCTCTCCTGTGTTCTGCCTGAAAATCTTTTGAGAAGGGAAAAAAATAGCTGGCAATTCCACAGAAAGAAAAGGGTTTAAATGCAAATGAGAGCTCAAGGTAACACTTGAGTGTGAATGAATTTCATTCAGAAAATGCCAATCACTCAGCCATCACAAACAAATGACAAGGATTCAAGAGGCTCCTGGTACCAAGAAGACTGTCTATGATTGATGGTGAAAGGGGCAGAGAAAGGTTAGAGGGCAAGAAGACACATTTTGTGCCTTTCAGAATATTCCAAGGGTCATCCTTTTGACTTTATTTGGAAAATGAGTTCGGGCTACTTTATTTCAAGGTTGTATGAAGGTTCTTGGTTACCTTTTTTTTTTCTTTTTTTAAACCTTTGATCCAGAATTTGGTCCTCAAGGTTTATGTAATAGAGGATCTCTTTTTCTGTCTCCTGATTTCCCATGCAAATCCTCAACCACACATCAGGATAGTTGCACCTCATAGTCATTTAGCTAAATTTTGGCCGGACCTGCTCTGGAATGCAGGGCAAATCATTTGGGGTAATTCTAATTTTTTACCTGCAGAGTTCCAAATAACTATTCTCAAAATGAGCCAATCCCCTCACATTGTCAGGAATAAAACTGATCTGTCTGTCATGGCTATCTTTATAAAGTCTTGTGACTCTGCCAGAGCACTCAGATTTTGTTTTATAAATACTTGAAATATTTCAAAACACATGTGGATTATTCATGGAAAACTGCAAGCTCTGAGTTTTCTCCCCTCTGGTCATCATCTGTTGGTTTGGGCTTGACTAATACATAGTGAAGCCAGATTCCTTCAAACATACATTAATTGGAAGGTGACAACAATTAATGTATTCCAATTTTTTTTAAAAAAAGAATACCAAACCATCTACTGTTTAGAATTTAAAACTTGCCTGTTTCTCTCAGTTGCAATCTCCTTAGTATTTACTAAATATCATTTACTTGTTACAGACCCCAAAATGAACTATACATGACCTCTGTTCTCAATACAACTAAGTAGCTCAGAATATAAGCTACTGCCTCAGTGGTACTCAACCATTCTTCTTTACTGAAGGAAGGTATTCTAACACTGAAGTGGAATAATGGTCTTTTCACGGTGTACCAAATCAAATTAAGCAAATAGATAAAGTTATCTGTAGTGAAACCTTTTCTCTCCCTTGATTAGAGTCTCCCAAAATGCTGATAAGCAGTTTATAAGACCCACAAAGCTTACCTTCAATACAACACTGGGTATAGAGTGATTAAATAGTTGCTATGTAAAGTATCATTTCTCCAAGTGGTAGTGGCATGTGAATGAGGCCATTTAATGGAATTGCCTAACAAGGAATTCACTTCTGTGTTAACTCCAAGTGGGAATGTGCCTCTTCCCCAAAATAATTTTGAAAAACATTTTCCAATTACAAAGAACGCAAGTGGGTGAGAAGAAATCACATTTCCATAAAAAGATTCAAGTTTTAGGTAATTTAAGTCTTTTGACAATTGTATAGGACTACTATTATTCCTATTTTATGCACGAGGGCAATGAGGCCCTAGAAGATTGGGTATGTCTTTGACCAAATCGCATCCTGAGTGAGTGACAGGACCAGGCTGTGCACCCACACACTGGGGAGTCAGATGAATCACACTAGTTTGGCAGTTTCTTACCTCTGACTCTGACTTAGAATTGCCCAAAGGAGTTTTCCAAAATGCTTTTCCTGGCCTCTTCCTCTTGGGCTTCTGATTTAAGTGAGTAGGAATAGGTAAAATTATATTTTAGGAAAGAATAAGACATACAAAGAGCTACAACCACTGACACAGACAGAATTTTCTTTTTAATATAGGGAAATAAAGCTTTCTGAAGAAATAAGTTGATTAAAGAATTGGAATATTAACATCCTACTTTGGGCTAATGTAGAAGCAGTTATAGAAAACATTTTGGTGAAGACCTAGAGGTAAGAGGAAGGCTTTCTATGACAGGCGAAATGACCATATGGCACTAGCACAAGTTGGTCCATACAAGGTCAACTAGGACAGACCAGCCAGTGGCAGTTCCCCTAGATCAGTGATTTTCAAATGGTGTGCCACAAGAATTTTTAAAACATACAATAGCTGACTATTTAGTCAGGGGTACTGACTCTTTTCCCTTAGATTGTCAAATACAAAAATGACAACAGCCAACACAACAACAGCCATCAGGTATAAGTACCCTATCTTGAACCATAAATATATAGGTCATATACAGGTAATAGAGTTGTATCTTATTGATTATGTCGCATAATAAGGTTGTGTCTAATTAGTTAATTCTTGGTACCAGAAATCCTTATGTACAAGTATTAGCACCTGAGTTTTTAAAAAAGTCACTCGGAGCAAAAAGGGTTGGTAATTACTATCATTATTAATATTTTGTAAGTCAATCAAAATTATACCTATGTTTTATCAGATTGTCAACAAGTATATTTTTTGGTGTGCTGTGGGATTTTAGTAATTAGTTTATCTGTGCCATGAGATGAAAAAGATTGAAAATTGCTGCCCTAGATACTGCTAGGTGATGTTTCTCAAGTTCCTGCGGTGCAGAAAAGACCTCAGAGCAAAGTCACTCAGAGCAAAGTGCATTCCTTAGTGACAGTGTACAGACATTGTAAGAGTAAACTCTGCCAATTTTCTTGATCAATGTGAATTCAGCTAAAAAGTTGGAAGGAAAGAAATTTCTTGAGTCATCATTTTATACTATATGAAATATATCATAGACATATAGATGGATTTGTATGTGATATTATATAATACAACATGTTATATGTATTAATATATCATTACACATATAATCTACAGTATACTAGATAGGATGCTTTCTATTTAACTAGCAGTCAAAATTTGGGGACCATGTTGGGGAAAAACCAATGAATAGCTCCTGTTAGAAATTGTCCTGAGGCTTTATGCCTTCTCAGAGTGTTAAACACTCTAAAGGGACCTGAATGAAGAAATTAAAAAATGGCATTCCCAGTATGGAAAGAACTTTCAAGCCACCAAAACTTTGAATTCACAATGACATTTGATGAGAATACTTGAACAAAAATAATCTGGTTGTGTTATGTTTGAAAATTTGATGCACTGTGCTAGCTATTATGCTTAAGGGCAAAGATAAGAGGCAGTTAGAAACTATCTACATTTAGGGAGGGCAGCAGCCCAATGAACAGACAACAGAGGCAAGTGCAGTAAAGAATCTGCTTAAGTTTAAATTTATACGAGTTCTGTTTCTTATCATCAGAAAATCACAGTTCTTCCTAATGTTTATAAAAAATGTGCATAAGGCTCCTGAAGACACAACTTCACATTTGAAGTTCTCATTTATTTTTTCAGGAATATAATCTTTAACTTCAGAGCATGTTTAACTACAAAATTTAAAAAGCCTATTTGTTGCAGAAAATCTAAGAAATAAAAGTAACTCACCAGTTTCTTTGGTTGGCAAGAAAACTATGAGCTGTCTGAATGTATCTCCACTGACTGTTAGCAACTGCTTATAGAAAGTATTGTCCAATAGAACTTTCTGCAATAATGGACACTTTCTGTGTGTGTGTTATCCAAAATCATAGCCATGAGTTATGCATGGCTATTGAGCACTTGAAATGTCACTAGTGCCCCTGGGAAACAAAATTTTTATTTCTGTTTAATTATAATTAATTTAAATTTAAATAGCCACATTAGTGCAGCACTAGACAGCAGTCCCTCTTTTATAATAGAGATTAATTTTGTTTGTTGTTTTTGATAATGGGTGTTTTTTTCATGATTGGGAATTTATATTATGTATATATATAACAACTCATATTTTCTACTATGAAAGTTATTGAATGCTCATAAAATCAGTGAGATATGAGTATTTAATTAAAAGCACTGAGACATTCAGGGAGTCCACATACAGAACAAATCTGAGAACCCTTGGGTCAATATGTAGGCACCTCTTTCCCACACAAGATGGGTAGCAAACAGAACTTTGACTCTGCAAGTTCAATAAAGATATTTTTTAATTTTCTTTAAAAATTATTGTTCAGCTTTATTCCTTATATGAACATTAGCCTTTTTTGTTACCCTTATATAGGTATACAAATATTTTTACAGTAACTTTATAATTTATTGATTCAATTTTCCTTTTGCTCTGTAAATTTCATTACACTATACATACATAAGGAGAGGTGCACACTTCATAACTGTATGGTTCCATGACCTTTTATAGTATTGCTAATTAATGGTTTTGTTTTGAGTTTAAGTAAGGTGGGTAAATCTCTAAGGATTGGTGTAAGTAATAAATCTTGCACTCTCTAAAAGGATATCCAGGTAGCAGCTGTGGGAAATGTCTAAACCTATTCTAGCCACTTCTTTCCTCCACATCCAAACCTCCCACCACTCACTCTCCTCCATGTCCTTATCTCTGCATTTGTGAATGGTTGCTTACTTCCCCACTTATTCAGAATAGAAATTAAAGAGATTTGCATAGTTGTGGGATTGCATCTGGCCTTCAACTATCAGTCTATATTCATATAAGTCACTTCCTAGGTTCCAAGTGCTTTCTATAAAGAAACCTGGATCTTTTGAAGAATTAATATATTCACCCAACTGAACATTGGAACATTTTCTTCATTTCGTTCTAATATTCTCTCTTTTTTTAAGGTTTTGCAGGCTATAATAATTTATGTTGCTGAATATATTTCATTTTAATATTTTAAATGCTCTTCTAATTTGAATTTAGGCCTTCACACAGATTTGTTGCCTAGGCTGTTTTGAAATATATGATTTTTAAATGCATGAAACTCATCCTTTAAAAATGATCTGTGAGTGTACATTTGAAAATGGTTAATGCTTATTTATTACAAATGGAATAATTACAGCTAATGGAACAGTGCCATTTATCATCAGTGTAGTATGTAGGGGGGTGGATAATTAGTAGCTCCATAAGGGTCTTTTTCCAGATTACGGAATAACAGGCCTGGAACACCTTTTGGTGAAATATCTCAGTGCACTAGACTCTCCCTTGTTTGTTCTTAGTGGCTGTGGACAATGGGATTGGAGAGGGGGGAGAAATGTTTGGATTTTGTTGATTTAATCACCACCTAAATCCTCCTCTGACTTAGAAAGCAGCCATTTTAAAAAATATATTCAGGATAGAAATCACTTAACATAAAAAGTAGGATTTTTCCATATAAAAATCCACTTCTTCAAGTTCCAAACTACCAGAGATGGCAAGGCACCCTTTTGAATGGGCTGCCCCTCAATGTGGGAACAATATGAATTAGTGCTTTAAATGACTGTGGTCCCAGTTACAACTTCATCTACTCAGAAAAGACAAGAAACATTATTTGTACCCTGGTCATTTGCCATGCTCTACAAGTACTTTACAGCAGTTTTTTTAGAGTAAATAAAGTTTGCAGTTTGGCTTTTCAGCAGACATCTGAGCTACTTCATGGTTCAAGTTGCTGTTTTTAACCTTTTGATTAAGTGTAGGCCATTTTTCATTCTTCTGTGAGACTCCAATATTAATGATCTGGATAAAAGTGAAAATTTTGTCTCTATCAAAGACCTATCTCTCTATTTCATTTTCTTCCACATCCTAAGTTTGACTAAAGCATTAACTAAGGAACTCTCTTAAGTGATTCAGAGGAATGACTTGAGGAGATGCATTTAAAATTAAACTTCTCCAATGCATAAAGCTATGCATTAAAGCTTCTTTACTGTGTCTTCTTTCTCCTCTTTGAGGACTAAGACATTGTGATACTGGACTTAATACTGCCCTTAAAACTTCTACTGACATCAATATGAAAGGAAATAACTGGTAATTTATTCTGAGTTGGAAAGACATTTTCTAAAATGCAGTGCAACCCTAATTTAAAATAGAGGGGAAAGGGTTCAAATTAGGTTTTTTATTTGCAGACAATGTAGAGATTTATGGATTAATTTGTTTTAAATTAACTTTTATAGGGTGACTAATAGTCCACAGGGATAAACCAGACTTTCAATTGCCCATGATTTTCAGTCGGATCAGAGAGAGGAGATCATTTCTCTCAGGAAATGGTGACACTCTTTTTAAAGTGTGCTTTACAATTTTTTTTTTTTTTTTTTTTGGTCTGTGTCCAGAGAAGACAAATAAGTTCTGGGCCTTGGGCAACGATATTTACAACTGGTCCAACATTTGATGTCACATTTCACTCAGAAGAAGAGAAAGACTTTGACCTCTACCCTGGCAGGAATCTTTCTCAGTTGATTTCAGTGGATAACATTAGCAGTGGCACCCAAGAGTGTTCATAGAGACAAATGCTATGCATATGGGCACATAAACCTGTTTCCCTGCATGTGCTTTTCTGCAAGCAACATTAATGAGTCCTGGGAACTCAGAATTCAGAAAATGGGCATTTAGGCCTCTGCCTAATAGTATTCAGGGTCAGGGTCAGATAGAGATAAGGAAAATGGTCTGCAAAATAATTGTATGTATGTATGTATGTATGTATGTATATATGCATGTATCTATCATCTATCTATCTATGTATCTCTAATCAAAATATCCATCCCTCCATTTATCCATCCTTCTATTTAATATATTTCTTCAGCATCTACTACACACTCAAATTAATGCTGGAACCTGGTAAAGTGAATGAATGAACGTTTCAACTAGACTGATCACATCCATTTAGCCCATCACAGTCAATAAAGCACATTTTAATGACAGAGCAGTTTTATTAACTACCTGTTTACAATTCACAAACAAGCGAAAAGTATACTATGCCCTTTTATACAGAAAATCATGATGAAAAGAACAGTACCTTGATACTGCATCTTTATACATAACACAAAGTATTCATGTGCTTTAATTCTGCATAACTTTCTCCCAACTTAGATTATTTTCATATTGATAATTATTTTGTCTCAGAACTTTTGGATATATTTTCTGTTATTTCTGGCTTCCATTGTTACTGCTAGCCTTAAAAAAATATCTATCTATATATATATATATTTTTTTTGCTTAATTTCTGCCTTTTCTCTTCTTGCTACTTTTAGAATCTGCTTTTTATCTTTGCTGTTCAACAATTTTTCTAGGGTGTGTTTCTTTACATATATAAACTTGGAAAATCATTTTCTTCCCAATTTTGAGTTTCCAGTCTTGTATTAATTCTGAAAAACTTTTAGTCTTTAACCTCAAATGTTGTCTCTCATGCTCTCTATCAATTTCTTTTGGGGTTCAATATACTTGTGTATATGATCCTTTTACTCAGTCCTCTCTATCTCTTAATTTCTTTTTTCATAACTTCCATCTCTTCATCTCTTTAGAACAAGAGATGTTCTTATTTTGTAATTTTGTACAAAATTACAAATTACAATTATTTTGCTTATTTTGTAATTTTCTAAGATATAATGTTTGATTAATTAATTTCCCCTTTAAAGGTATCCAGTTTACTTTTTGATCCATTCATTGACCTTTTTTTCCCTACTTTATGCAAAAAAATCCATTTAAGTGTAGTATTTGATCTGATTTATCAGGGATACCTTTTATTTAGATCTTTAGGAATTTTTGTGTGTGAGTGATTTGTGTATGACTATGAATATAAGCTTTTTATTCACTTACAACATACATACTGAAAAACACACAAATCCTAAATGTAGAGCTAGATGAATTTGTATAAAGTAAATATACGTTTATGACCATTTTAAGTAGTGGTGCTATGAAATTCCTTGCATATGAAATTTCTTTGGGGGAACATGTGTCGAGAGCATTTTTACTGAGTGTGTACCTAGAAGAATTCCCCTGTCATGGAGTATCTGTCATTCAGCTTTAGTGAATACTGTCAAACAGTTTTCCAGAATGGTTTTATCAATTTAACCCTCCTATCAGCAGTATGGGAGCATTCCAAAAGATTAATATCCTCATGAGCTAGTTAACTTGATTCTTTTATTTAGAAATTCTATTTTATTCCTTTTCACTGACATGTTTTCAAATCTTCTTTTATTTTTATAAGCATATTAAGTATTATTATTTTATAGTCTATTTATTTGTAGTCTGCCCATTTTACTTAGCTGTTTGTTTCTTCTTTTATTTTGTGATTTTAAAAAATCATGAGCTTATTTTTTAATGACATGTGTATGGGAATTCTTTAAAGTTCAGTTTAAAGTTGTGTTCCTCCAGGTAGTATATGCCTTTGTATTTGCAGGTGCCTGGAAGCACCACCAACCTGGGACAATTGTATAAAAAAATGGACTGAAAAACCATAAGAAAGCAATCTCATTGTTATGAATTTTCAGGGGAATTTTTTTCTCTTTCATCCAAAATCAATATTGAGAGAAAATCCCCTCATATCCCTTTCAGTGAGACATGTCTTTCCCTTCATTTGCTCTTTCACTGAGATATAGTACCCTAAGGAGTCTTGGCATAAACCTGAGAGCCCTGTGGAGTTGCTGTCTAGGGAATGAACCACTTCGGGCCAGATATAATATGTTTTTCTCCACCCAATATATGAGTCAAAGTAAAATCTGTTAGTCACAAAAAACGGACAGGTGACCCCAGTCTCGATTTTCCTTACTACTCTAGATTTGTGCTTTCCCTTCCATTGTAATCTCTAAGGGTAGCTTTTGCTTTTATTTTTGTCAATTTAACAGTGAATTTTAAAAAAATATGTTTAATAATTTGATTATTAGCATTATGTATTATAGTTCAGAGGGAAAATTACTTAGAATAGCAGTTTTTAAAGTGTGGTTTAGGAGCCTCTCTGTGCATATGAGACCCTTTTAGGGTTGAAACTCTTGTCATAATAGTAAATAAGATACAATTTTCTTTGTTCTCCATCCCCTCCTGAGGATACAGTGGAGGTCACAATGGCAACATGATATGTTATGATGTCATCATTCTGACAGCTGATGGCACGTGTACCTCTAAATATTTTCTTGGTTATATCAAGTAAATATTGATTAGAATAACTTGTATAACAATAGCTCTTTGTGTTTTTTCTTAAATTTTAGGAATATAAAGGGATTTTTGGACCAAGAAGCTAGAGAACTACTGGTTTAGGGCATCCTTTGTGCTATATTTGTAAGAAATGGACCTTCTCAATGCCAAATTATATAGCAATATCAATCCGTGCTATAAACAACAGTCAGCACGGAGAGAAGACCTACATTAAATTGTTGCACTAGGTTGATGCAAATATTACCCCATGAGACCATGAGTTCTTCCAGATCAAGAAGCTTCTGGAATCAGAAGCTGAGCAAGAAAGTCAATATGATAATTTACTTGTTATGATTCAATAAGTCAATATTATGATTCTCAGTTTCCTCAAATATACAATATCAGAATTAATAATCCCAATTCTTCCTCTCAGTGTCCTATTTAAGGCAATATGATAAATAGCAAGATCATTCCTGAGACTTTATACAGTTGCAAGTTTTTGAATATAAAGGCATATAAAAACTAGCAAAGATATGTTTGTCTCAGATTTCCTTCTTAGATAAAAATGACAAGAATTTAAACTGGAAGATAAATTTAACTGGTAATTTCAAAGCAGATATGCAATGTAAACTGTCTTCTCTATCTGAATTTAAAGATACAGCCAATGCCAAAATGATGAATCCTCTTGATATTATTAAGGAAAGGTCAAATGTGATATTGGAGAGTCAGGTTGGTCTGATGGGAAGCAAAGCACATTAAGGAGCCCTGAGTTCTAATCCTTGCTCTATGACATAGCAACCACATTGTTGTAGAATGCTACATTGGTGACCACAAATGAACCACATCTTGTAATATTCAAGCCCTTGTGTAGTCCCCTCCCAGCATGTCTCTGAGCTTGTTTTGACAATGGGACATTAGCAGGTGTGATGCAATCAGAGGCTCAATTAATGCTTGCACATGGGGCTTGTCCCCTTGGAAATGCTTGTGTTAGTCAACTGCCTGGTTAGAAACTCAGGGCTGTACACCTGAAACTAATACAAAATAATATTAAATATAAACTGTAATTGAAAAATTTTTTAAAAAGGACAAGGCTAGACTATTAAATAATGATTGGCTACATGGAGAGAAACACTTGTGCATGAGAGGTCACTTTGGATATTCCATTACCATTCAAGCTCCCAGCTAAATACAACTTTATGAGTAACCTAATGTAGCAAAATAAACAAACAAAAAAGAACCTGTCCAGCTGACCAGTTACTCAGAGTTGTGAGGAATAATAAAAATCATTGTTTTAAGTAACTATGATTTGGGGTGGTCTAAAAATGTAGTTATAGGTAACATTCTAGCCATTTCTCTCTAAAACTCTTCAGCTTAAAAATAAAAATGGAAACATTTGCCCCAACCACTTTAGAGAGTTTGTATAAATAGCAAATTAATTAATAAGTATAAAGTATTGTTACTATTTTTCCAATGAGCAAGCTATGAGTAAATACTGTAGTTATATCTATACTTACAAACTGTTTTGACTGCTTTGACTGAGTTGGCCAGTAAAATCCGCCACTTTAGAAAAAGAAAAAGAAATTTGCAATTCAATTTTTGACTGATTTGATTATTGTTTTGACCTCTTCGAGGTTTTCTTTGGTGGAGTTAATTTTTTTAAAGGAATAAATTGCCTTACCCTATTTAGTCAGTCAAAATAATCAAAACAGTTTGGGTATATAAAATCTATCTGTGTGCAACATTTTCCTTTTATTTAACTTTAGTGGAAAATTACGTGAAAGAGGCCCATATATGAATAGCAAATAGGGGTATAGACTTCTACTTATAACTACTCAGATTCAAATTACTATATAGATTATAGCAGTATTTGTTTGGTAACAGGAAAAATATAGTTAGTTTTTATTTCCCAACGGCATGTTACATTACAAGTCCATTAGCAGTTGCATATGTTATTGATGTAATTCTAATAACTGCCATATATTATTATGGCAATAATAATATAATTCTTATAGTGTGCAATATGTAATTTATTGAACATTGCTGGAATTTATTTTTGAATTATAAATTTGGCTTGCTTTTCAGCACTAGAACTCTTTATGCCCTGCTTCGGGAATTTAGTCATAGTCCTTTTGTTTGAATAAGCTGTCAGAAGCACATGGCTGAGATGAGTGCATACAAGCAAATGTTGAAGCTTGGCAGTCATTAAAGTCCTGGTTAGAAGTAAAATTGGAATGCAGGTTGAATAGGTCCATTCATATATATCATGTTAATACTACCAGAGCTGTGACTTGGTGATTCAGATATAAGCCATGGTTACTGGAGTATTCGCAGATATTCTACTGTGCTTAAAGTTATGACAGATGAAGCTTTCCTTATGAATTGTCAAAAGGATCACAAATTCCTCCACTGCTTCTATTTTTGTTACCAGGAGCTTGCTTGCTTGCCTTTTTTCTTCTAATGCCCTTTGGATATAGTTCTTTAGAATCCTACATTACAAGAGGCTATGCAAAAAAACTCTTGAGTTTGCTTGCCTACTCTCAGACTGGAATGATTCTAAACCATTCCAGAAGATAGGTTTCTATATTTTTCATTTAGAGATCCATATAAAAATAACAAAAATGTAATACTTATTTTATTGTCTTTCTTTCACTGTATGAAGTTCTTTTTGATTTATTACTCAAATGTATTTGTTATTTATATATTTCATTCAAATGATTTTATTCTTTATATTAATATTAAGTCTTTTTCAAGAATTTGCAAGTCCTACCAATGCTCTAACACTGTGCTCTTTCTATAGCTGTTCATGTAGGCAACTAAGTCAACATCACCACAAATGGCTGTCATGCAATTCTACTTTGGGTTTTTTTTTTTTCAGTAAAAAAACAAAAGCCGATTTATTTATATTTTCTTCATAGAAATGTTTCATTGGTTAGTTGCTTCTTCTCTGAATCTTTTCTAAAATTTCATTATGCCTCTTGAGCTAAAGAGTTTCAAAATTGACTCAGTAAGAGCCTGATGAATGTCCAGCATAGAAGTATAAATTAAAACCGCCATTTTATATTATCGTTTATATATTTTCCATTCAATACTTACTATTCAATCTTTCATTCAGTCTTTCTTTCTTTGACAAGTTATTCATTGTTTTAATTTATTCGGCAAATATTTATTGGGTGTCCATGCATTCAATAGCTAACCTATGGGTGTACAAGGAAAATTCATTATGATTCCTAACTTTGGAGTTTTATATTTCTCACAGCCAGTCAGAATGAAATCTGAAGCTCCTTTAGGCATCATCTGCTCTGGGTAGAAAAGATAAACTAGATCACAAAAGGCCTGAATGCCAGAATGTGGAGGTAAAAATATCTGCCAAGAATTACAGCTTTGGAGTAAATGTATTTAGAAAAGTTTCTTTGATAAAAATTCATAGCATGGATTAAAGAAAAGAGAAATAATAACTAGAGTCTGTCAAGAGATTATGATAACAAAATTCTACATTCCTTTATTTGAAACCTTTGAGGCTAGATGAATATTGGATTTAAAATATTCCAGATTCCAGAGAGGCACTATGAGGCATATGCCATATATTGAATAACATTGGCATCTGGAGAAGCTTCCAGAGCTCAAACACTTCAATATTTTCCCTGAGGATGAAAAAGGGGGGTGAGGGAAATGGGGACATCAGTGATAGTGTCCACAATAAAAATAAAGAGAAAATAAATAAATAAATCTGACAGGTTCAGTGGCTGAAAGTAACTTTATAGGGTGATCTGATCATAAATTCCTAATTCAGGTCATGATGGGTAGTCATGCCTGGGGCATGACTTCTGCAGTAAAAAAAGTTTATCTTTAACTTAAGCAAAATCTGTCCATTGTTCTTGTGCATCTAGGTTAACACACCTCTGAAATGATAAAGTAATCCTCTTTTTCAGACCCTTTGGAGGTGTAAAGATCTTCAAGGGAGCATATAACTATCTTGTAATCTAATCATAGATATTTCCCCACCTTGCTTTCTCCTACCTCCATGTAATCTTCCTTACATTTCCTTCTAAATTCCAAATGCATAAAAGACACTACAAAGCAGTTATTTTCTGGAACATTTGAGATTTTGCTTATTGGTTTGGTTCAAATAAACTAAAAAATTCTCTACAGGTTTGGATGTTCTTACACTGACATTTCAGATAAATTCAAACTAAATATTATAAATAATGTATATAAAACTTCTTGTGTCAGTTCAAGTCATAAATTATTAAAAATAAAACAAAAACATTGGGTTATGAATACTTTTTGGGGTTTCAGAACTATAAGCCTCTGGGATGAGCTAAAGAAAATAGGTCAATAAATTAGTGATGTAAAGAAGAATAGATATAAGAAACATTATAAAGGTAGCATTGATGGTGCTTGTCATTTGGTTAAATGTTAGGCAAGAGGAGAAACATGAGGACAATCATGACTGTGAAGGTTTGAGTCTGGGTTGCTGAGAGTGTGATGGTGCCATTAATAAAAAAGAAAAGACAAAGGAGGGGACTACTTATTATGGGGTTGGATAGAGATGGAGGTGATGATTAACTCAACTTGAAATATACAAAATCCAAGACATTATGAACCTGCCTGAAATTATCATGATTAAAAGTGCCTGTCACAGTGTTTTGGTGGATATGTGATGGGGAACTAAATTAAAAATAAGTGGCTTAACTCGCACTGTGCACCCACAGGCTGAGTGACTCATTTGAGCCTGGCAGCTCACAGAAGACCTGGGCCAGAGTTTGGGCAATTGTGAATACTGGGGCCCAGACCTGGTCCCCATCCTCTCAAAACCATACAAAGGGAGAAAAGCAAAGCCCAGCCTCCCTCTTCCTGTGACATCCAGGAAGACTAGCAGAACTTGCTGAACAGGTTTAGAGTCAGCAAGAGGCTTGTTTTTTTGTTTTCTTTTTTCTTTTCTCTCTCTTTTTTTTCATTTTTTTTTCTTCCCCCAAGTGAGACAATAAGACTTGGAGTTACAAAAGGTACAGAGACAGATCCAAAGGGGGAGCACAAGGCTAACCCCCCAAAATTGAGAAACTGAGACAAATGTCACCTTGTTATCCCATACAACTGGTATTTTATTGTTTACTTGTGTTATTATTATTATTTTAATTATTTTTACCACTTTCATTTTATTAGCATTTTTACCTCTTCCTTATGATTAGTTTTCCTTGCTTTATTTCTGTTTAATTGCATTGTTGGACTGATTTTCCTTATTCTCTCTGTATTGTATTTTAATTTTCCTTTTTTAACTTCACTCATGTTCAAATAACACACTACTCCTGATCTTGTACTTTCAATTCTTGTTATCCAAATCATATATTTCTTGTCATATTATTGTTGTTCAAGTACTATTGTAAATAATTGTTGTTTGATACAATTGTACATACTACACACCAGCCCTCCCTGATCGTCGCCCATTTCACTTTATTTCTAAGCATTATTATTGTTGTGGTTAATTCTATTCTCTCTCACACTACACCTACTTTCTATCTTTTACCCTGACTATATCTCATCAAGGTTAGAACCTTGCACAAGTGCTCTGTTTTCTGGATTCAGCTCACAGTCCTCCTCTTCTCTAACAAGAGTCTTATCTCTCACCTTTTATAAAAAGTGAATACTTGAGTGAAATATCACAGTTAATGCTATACTTATCCAAAGAATTTCCTATCTCTTCTTTACTTGCTGGTACCTTAAATTCCATAAAATACTATCCTACTGTCTTAATCCATTTTGCCTACCACCATCACTGATCACACATAAGAACAGGTGAGAGCTGCAAACACCAGTATACCTGCTGGAGGAGAGAAACCACCAACAAAGGAAACACCGAAAGGTAAAAATCCAAGTAAAATAAGATAGCCCACACAAGCAGAAAAAAAGGGCAAACCAAGGCTGTCTAGACAAGTAGAGCAAAGAGACCACACCACTGAGCTCCACAGAATTCCTACCATAAAAGTTTACTCTAGAGAGACAGATAGCAAAGAAAAACATCAGAAAGCACAAAAACAAACAAAAAGAATCACCTAAAATGAGGAAACAAAAAAAGAACATGCAATCAAAAGAAATGGAAGATTCCACACAAAAAGAGCTAAATGAATGGAGGGAAGCTAAGTATCAGATATAAATTCCAAATAATGGTTTTAAGGAAGCTCAAGGAACTCAAAACTGCAAGGAACTGAGTGAGAACTACAACAGTATGAAAAAGGAAATGGAAACTATAAACAAAAACAGAAAAAAATGAAAAACAATTGCAGAAATAAAGAACACAATAAAAGGAATTACAAACAGATTGCGTGAAGCAGAGTACCAAATTATGAGCTGGAAGACAAGGTGGAAAGAAATACCCAGGTAGATCAGATGAATGAAAAAAAAGACTCAAAAATAGGAAGATAGCTTAAGGGAACTCCAAGATAACACAAAATACGAGAACATTCAAATCATAAGAATACCCATGAGACTGTCAGCTGATTTCTCAAAAAAGAGACACGCAGGCAAGAAGGGGCTGAAGAGAAGTATTCAAAGTCATGAAAGGCAAGGATCTACATCCAAGATTGCTCTATCCAACAAAGCTAGTGATACAGGATGCAGCCGGGGAGGGGTGCAAAAATAGGGATTTGGAATGGGGCCCAGAACTCAGGGTGTCCAGGAAATATTAGAGGGACATATAAGATGTCCTCACCCCTTCCCCCACAGGTATGAGCTGGGGGAAAGGACACATGGAGCAGGGACATGCAGAGCTGCTAATCCATGGCATGGTCCTTTAACATATCTATAGTCTTTGGCTGGTAGCTTAGATGTGTTAAATAGCTGTGGCCATGCTCTGAGCCAGGGGGATGGAAAGAACTCCCCCCAAGATGTGACTGGGGGAGGAACCCCA
This sequence comes from Anoura caudifer, assembly GCA_004027475.1. Classification (NCBI taxonomy): domain Eukaryota; kingdom Metazoa; phylum Chordata; class Mammalia; order Chiroptera; family Phyllostomidae; genus Anoura; species Anoura caudifer. Next base: position 195,973 of record PVKU01001908.1, on the reverse strand, counting down.
CGTTACAGCATTTTCATGGGAGCTTGGAAAAGATTGGCTCCAGAACATGGGGACACACCTGCCCAGACTCATGATGGCAGTCCAGTAAATGAAATAATATGGTCGTGCTGGCAGGTGTAACTGATTGTAGGAGGAGATGGAAGTGGGGGTACAGAGAAGGATTGACATAGGGATTTGAACTGAAATGCAGCACCCATTGAGAGAGATCCATGCAGTTTCACCAGAGTCAGGACTCCCAGAGCCCTATGAGGGAGAATCACCATGTGGCTTTAGCAGAGAATTGCCACTTGGCTTTGCCGGAGTGGCGACCCCCTCCCCACAACATAGGTGAAGGAATGCGGCAGCCATTGAGAGAGATCCATGCAATTGCTTTGGTTCTTTGGCAGAATGGAGACCCTCTCACAGCTTTGCCAGGGAGAGCCATGAGGTTTTGCCAGAGTGGGGAGCCCTTCCCTGCAACTCTGGTAGAAGAGGACCATGCGGCTTTGGGGTGCTCCCTTTGGCTGCATGGCCTGGGAAGCAAGAGAGATTTTGACTGGAAGAAGGTGGAAAGGACTCTTGCCAGTAGGCCATGAGAAGGTGCCACATGGCTTTGGATTAATTAGAGATCCTGCCTGGACAATGACACAGCTGATAGTATCAGGAGCCTGGATCCCAGATGTTTGCTTCTTTTCCTGAGTTATGGTGCCCTGAATTAGGGCAGAGGGAGATAGGAAACACTGTGGGCAGCTGTGGGTATCCTAAAGGACTTTGATATTTTAAAGAAGACCTTAGGTTGTTACTTTAACTCTGTATAGCAATAAATAAACATTTCCTTTCCTTTTCACAAATCTCTGGCTTTAAGAAACATCTTTCCATAAGGCAGCGGACATAAGGAACCTTGGCCCCTGTGGCCTCTGTGTTCTGTAACACTACCATTTAGAATGGAAGGGCAGATAAAGTGCTTCCCAGATAACATCAAATTAAAGGAGTTCATCATCACCAAGCCCTTATTATATGAAATGTTAAAGGGACTTATCTAAGAAAAAGAATATCAAAAGCTATGAAGAGTAAAATGACAAAAAACAATTATCAACAACTAAAACTTAAAAACATAAACAAAACAAACTAAGCAAACATTCAGAACAGGAATGGAATTACAGAAATGGAGACCACATAGAGGGTTATCAGTGGGAGTGTGAGTGGGGAGAGAGGGGGGAAAGGTACAGAGAGTAAGTAGCATAAATGGTAGGTAGAATATAGATAGGAGGAGATTAAGAATAGTATAGGAAATGTAGAAGCCAAAGAACTTATATATATGACCCATGCACATGAACTAAAGGAGGGAATGCAGGTGGAAGGGGGAGCACATGGCAGAGGGGAATAGAGGGGGGAAATGGGATAACTGTAATAGCATAATCAATAAAACATATTTTAAAAAAGAAAAGAGAGGACCCAAATAAACACAATCAGAAATGAAAGAGGAGAGATTACAGGCAATGCCACAGAAATACAAAGGAATGTAAAAAATTACTACAAACAACTGCATGCCAAGTAATTGGAAAGCCTATGTGAAATGGACAAATTTCTAGAAAAATATGATCTTCCAAAACTCAATAAAGAAAAAAGCACAATTCTAAAGATCAATAAATCCAGGAGCTGGTTCTTTGAAAAGATAAACAATATTGACAGCCTTTAAGCAGACTCATCAGGAAAAAAAAGAAGGACCCAAATAAACAGAATCAGAAATGAAAGAGGAGAGATTACAACTGACACCAGAGAAATAAAAAGGATTGTAAGAAATTACTATGAAGAACTGTATGCCAAGAAATTTGAAAACCTAGGTGAAATGGACAAGTTTCTAGAAAAATATAATCTTCCAAAACTCAATGAAGAAGAAGTAGAAAGCTTGAACAAACCAATAACAGCAGACAAAATTGAAGCAGTAATCAAAAAATTCCCAACACAAAAAAGTCCTGGACTGGACAGTTTCACAGGAGAATTCTACAAAGCATTTAAGGAAGAGCTAACCCCTATCCTTCACAGACTATTCCAAAAACTCCAAAATGATAGAAGACTCCCAAACTCCTTTTATGAAGCCAACATCATCCTATTCCCAAAACCAGATAAAGACACAACAAAGAAAGAAAACTGCAGTCCAGTATCACTGATGAACAGAGATTCTAAAATTCCCAACAAATTTTTAGCAAACCTCATCCAGCCATACATCAAAAAGATAATACACATGACCAAGTGGGGTTCATCCCAAGGATGGAAGGATGGTACAATATTCACAAATCAATAAATATAATACATCACATAAACAAATTGAAAGACAAAAATCACATGATTATATCAATAGATGTAGAAAAAGCATTTGATAAGGTACAGCACCCATTTATGATAAAAGTGCTGAGCAATGTGGGAATAAAGGGAGCATTCCTTAACAAAATAAAGGCCATATATGAAAGACCTACAGCCAACACCATACTTAATGAACAAAAAATAAATTTTTCCCACTAAGATCAAGAACAAGACAAGGTTGTCTACTTTCATCACTTCCATTCAACATAGTATTGGAAGTTTTGGCCACTGCAATCAGACAAGAAAAGTAAATTAAAGGCATCCAAATTGGAAAAGAGGAAACAAATGTGTCATTGTTTGCAGATGACATGATAGTGTGCATAGAAAATCCTATAGACTCCACCAAGAAACTAACGGACCTAAAAAATGAATTTGGCAAAACAGAAGGATACATAGTCAATATTCAGAAATCAAAGGCATTTTTGTATATACCAACAATGAATCATCAGAAGAAAAATCAGGGAAAAAATTCCATTTGATATAGCAACAAGAAAAGTAAAATGTCTAGAAATAAACCTAACCAAGGAGTTAAACACCTGTACTCAGAAAACTACACAACACTGAAAAAATAAATAAAGGAAGAAACAAACAGATGGAAACATATAACGTGTTCATGGTTTGGAAGAATTAATATCATCAAAATGTCCATACTACCCAAAGCAATTAATACATTCAATGCAATACCTATTAAAGTACCAATGGCATATTTCACAGATACAGAACAAACATTTCAATAATTTATATGGAACCAAAAACAACATCAAATAGCTGCAGCAATTTTAAGAAAGAAGAACAAAGTAGGAGGGATCACAATACCTGATGTCAAACTGTATTATAAGGCCACTGTAATCAAAACAGCCTTGTACTGGCATAAGAACAGACACACAGACCAATGGGACAGAACAGAGAGCCAAGAAATAAACCCAAGTCTCTACAGTCAATTAATATTGAACAAAGGGGGCAGCAGCATGAAACGAAGTAAAAAATAGCCTCTTCAACAAGTGGTGTTGGGACAGCTAGACAGCTACACACAAACAAATGAAACTTGGTTGCCAACTTACACCATACACAAACATAAATTCAAGATGGATGAAAGACTTAAATATAGGTCGTGACACCATAAAAGTCCTAGAGAATATAAGCAGGAAAATCTCACATATTCCATGCAGCAATATTTTCACTGATATGTCCTCTGGAGCAAGGGACATAAAGGAAAGAATAAACAAATGGGATCTCATCAAAATAAAAAGCTTCTGTACAGCTAAAGAAACAGCATTAAAATGAAAAGAGAACCAACCATATGGAAAAATATATTTGACAATGATAACTCAGACAAGGGTTTGATCTTCAAAATATATAAAGAACCCACATGATTCCACTCTAAGAAGACAAGCAAAGCAATTTAAAAAATGGGCACAGGACATAAACAGATACTTCTCCAAGGAGGACTTAGGAAGGGTCCGGAGACATATGAAAACATGCTCAGTATCACTAGCCATCAGAGAGATGCAAATTAAAACCACAATGAGGTACCACTTCACACCAGTGAGAATGGCAATCATAAACAAAGCAACAGATAACAAGTGTTGGAGAATATGTGGAGAAAATGGAACCCTAGTGCACTATTTTTGGAATTGCAGACTGGTGCAACAACTATGGAAAACAGTATGGAATTTCTTCAGAAAACTAAAAATGGAACTGCCTTTTGGCCCAGCAATTCCACTGCTAGGATTATGTCTAACAACCCTGAACCACCAATCCAAAATAACCTATGCACCCCAATGTTCATAGCAGAACAATTGCTAGAAGCAACCTAAGTGCCCATTGGTAAATGAATGGATCAAAAAACCGTATATATTTACACAATGGAATTCTAAGTGGCAGAAAGAGGGAAGGAGCTCCTACCCTTTGCAAGAGCATGGATGAAACTGGAGAGCTAAGTGGAGAGCTAACTGATGAACTAAGTGAAATAAGCCAGGCAGTGAAAGATAAATACCATATGATCTCACCTTTAACTGGAACCTAATCAACAAAACAAACAAGCAAGCAAAATATAGCCAAAGACATTAAAATTAAGAACAAACTGACAGTAACCAGACGTGTGAGGAGGGGGATAATGGCAGGAAAATGGTGAAGGGTTTTCAAGAACAACTATAAAGGACACTTGGGGAAAAACAAGGAGGAGTGGAAACAAGGGAGGGAGGTGGGGATGACTGGGGTGGTGGGGAGGGGTGGGAGGAAAAGGCAGAAAACCATACTTGAAGAAGAATAAAATTCAAAAGTATTTAATAAAACTTAATTAATTAATTAAAAATAAGTCACATATAATTTTTCAGTAGTCTAATTTAAAAGTTGAAAACATCCAACCTAAAATGTCTTTCCAGGCTCTTCTTTAAGAAAATGACACCAATGTTGATCATATTCTAAAGCTGGAAAGACATTTTTTTTAGAGAATAGTTAAGTTTCAAACTCTACCTAGATAGCATTTAAACTGGAGTTATTTCGGTGAAGATTTTGCAATATATACAAACATCAAATCACTATGTTGCATAACTGAAACTAATATAATGCTACATGTCAATTATAACTAAAAAAAAAAAAAGGTACCTAGAAAAAATTCTACCTGGATCAAAATAAAGCTATTTTAATATATTTGTCCAAAACTACCCAAGTTGGTAAAAAAAAGGCTCATGGCTCACTTGTAAAATCTGTTTGACCCATTTCAATAATTATGCATTAGGTCAGTGACTTAAACATTATAGTTTGTGTGATCTCTCCAGTGACTAAACCTGCAAACATCACATTCTTAAACAGAAGTGAGGTATGGCCTCCAATTTTCAGGACAAAATTTTGTTTTAAACTTCTATATTTCTAGGAATGTGTTCACTATTTTACAATTATTTACACCTGCAAAGAGATATTGATAAATTTCCTTTAGCTTATATGACATAGTTACCAAGAAATAGGTCTGCTTTTACTGGTGTGTCTCAGCCTATGCTCCAAATGATTTGCTTCTTTCAGCACTATTTAAAAAGTTCCATGATAGTGGTGGATGGATATAGCTCAGATTTGGGAGTCCCAGTCTTATCAAATAATGTCAATGGTTCTTCTCTTCAACAGTACTCATGCTAATACAAAACCTTTATTTCCTTTTCTGCCTTTGCATAGAGCTGTGTTTTCAATGGTGATTTCTTTGTATATCTCCTCTTGTCACCAAGTCTAACAGCTTATGGCAAATAAGCTACAGATTGTAAGAGGACATGATGACAGAGGATGGAGAAGGGAGAAACAAGGAAAAGCAGGTAAGACCTCAGAAACACTGTATTTTTAGGTTAATCTTTAAAATGAGAAAAAGTATCTCAAAAACTGAATGTTTTTAATGCTATTCTTTTAATATTTTTTTCTGACCAGATAGAGAAAAACAGAAATGTAGTTTTAAACATGTCTTCACTTGCATTATTTTGCTTTTAATTACAATATTTTCATAGAAATAAAATTGATTACATTTTATTATCCTGATTCTCTTGGAAAATATTTTCAGGAAAGCAAACTTCTTATTTGATAGGACTATGACATAACCCTTTCTTGTCCTGAACCAGTTAATTTTTCTCAGACTTTTAAGCATTTTACTGTCATAACATCCTGGAGTTTCTTTCCCTAGCAAAGATACAGATTTAAGAGAATGAATTTCCAATATTAAAGGAAAACATAGCAGAATATTCCAAAGAGATGACTCTCTGTCAGTGAAGAAGGTGTTATTGTTTATAACACTATAACTAAGACAGCTTTCCTGCTTTATAGTTAGAAAAAAGTCAATGGTTGTTGTGTATAAGACAGGTGAAAAATATGTCCTTTTGTCCCAGAAGCCTCATCTCTTAAACATAGGGTCCTGAAAGTTACTTAAACTTTCATCCCCTACTCAAATGTGTCCATGGCTATAGAAGCATGATCTTCAAGGTCCAGGGTATCACACAGGCTGTGGCTGATGCCTCCCCTCACAGTGCATTTCAGTGACTTTATGCCATGTATAAACTTGGGAGGAGCAACTTGGACCTTTGAGAATAAGATGAAAAGGCCTAGCAGCAAGGGGAATTTGGGCTCCATTTCAGGAAAACAGCACAATAAAAGAATTGTGGGGCCCTGTTATATATGACCAAGGGATTCTGTGCAATCCATTATCTGGTGATTTTAATGACTAACATACAAAGATTTTTGTAGGACAATTAATGTGAAGTGCTGCCCAGAAGATGAGGATGAATGAATCCACTGCCACATATCTTTTTAGGCCCTTCACTTCTATGATTTGTACATTGTATTATTTAGAAAAAATAATAAATAACTAAATATGCTTTTTATTGTATGTGGCATTAAATACCTTTGTGTGTTAATATGGTAACTGCCAATTACTTACATTAACACAAGTAGCTAAAATATACAAATTAAGTTATGAACACACTGCTGCATTTAACAAATTAACTGAAAACCTGAGAAGATTTTAAGAGTATATTAAGTGCATAAAAAAAAAAATTTCTTGATCTTTAGCTTGTAGGCTAGTTTCCCCCACCCCAAAGGTATGTGGACTTAGAGCCCTGAATATGTTCTGAGTGGAGCAAAAGGAATTTAATACACATTGAGAAAGTGTGTGGTCACTAGGCTATGTGTTTGGGAATCACTATCACAATTAATCTTCACAATTTTCTCAGCTGGGGTCAACAAACTTTGCCTGTTTTAAAAGGATAGATAGTCTCTTAGTCCATTCAGGCTGCTATAACAAAATACCACTGACTGTGTGGCTTAAATAACCAACACTTATTTCTCACAGTTCTGGAGTATGTAGAATCCAAGATCAAAGTGCTAGATAATTTGGATCTTCATGAAAGCATACTTTCTGACTTGCATATATCTTCTTTCTCACTATGTGAGCACATGGTCTTTCCTCAGCATATACATGTAGAGAGACATCTCTCCCTTCATCTTTTTGAAAGGGCACTAATCCCACAATGAAGGTCCTACCTTCACCACTCATCTGAACTTTACCTCATGAAGGCCCCCACCTCCAAATGTCATTATACTGGGGGCTGAGGTTTCAACAAATGAATGTTAGGGGAAACAATTCACTTCATAGGCTTCATGGGAAATAAGGTCTCTATTTCAATTACTCAACTCTGTCATTTTCATAATGTACAAATAAATGGGCATGACTGTGTTCCAATAAAACTTTATTTATGAAAACAGGAAGCTAGCAGGAATTTTCTCACTGGTGTTAAAGTTGCCAACCCTTGATCTGGTGACAAATATTATAACTGTTTGTGAGGAAGAAAGGAGTGAAGCCCGGAGGGTAATTTTACTTACTTACCCAAGGTCTCATAGATAAATCATAGATTGTGAATTCAAATTAGTACTAGTCAAATTTATTTCAAAATATATCAACAAACTATAGAATTATAAAAATTTAAGTAATTAAATCATTCACTTTTTTATGGGCTATTCTAGAAGCCTTAGATATGTAACTAACTCCCTACCTTGTACATGCCCTCTTCTGGGGGAAACTGTCCTTCCCATAGCCCCGCTGAGAATGTGTGACCTTCACAATTCTGGCCCTTGTAATAGCTAATTGAACAAAAGATGAGACCTTCACCTGCCTGTATGGTTTCCAACGATTTATAACTTGTCTGGCTTAGTGTAAATTGGAATGGATACAATAGATTCTCTCTTGGGAACATGGTTTTAGAAAAACAGAAAATTCTTGGTTGGAAAGGATTTCTAGAACTGGATATTTATGTCAAAGGATATTTGAGGACCTAGAACATGAGTTGGTAGAAAAAGTCAGGATGGAGGTGATGAACATGGGAAAGTGTGTATGTGTATGTATGTGGGGAAGGTGAAGAGAGAGAGAAGCGCTCTTAATAAATGCATATTTTATTGCTGAATATTTAGTTTCTGTTCCTAGTCTTTGTGAAGCCCAGATATGCTTTGTTTGGGTCTATGTATGGTTCTGTGGTATCATTAAAGTGAACTGAAACTGAAGAAAGAAATTGAAGAAGATACAAATAAATGGAAGCATATACCATGTTAATGGATAGGAAGAATTAACATCCTTAATGTCCTTATAACCCAAATAAATCTATAGATTCAATGCAATTGCTATCAAGATTCCAATGATGTATTTCACAGAACTACAACAAATTTGGAAGAATCATGCTACCTTATATCAAATTGTACTAAAAAGGCATAGTAATCTAAACAGCATGGTATTGGCATAAAAACAGACAGAGAGATCAGTGGAACAGAATAAAGAGCCCAGAAATAAATCCACACCTTTACAGTCAATTAATATACAACAGAGGAAACAAATACATACAATGAGCTAAAATGGTTTATTCAATAAATGATGTTCTTTCTATTATTTTAATATATTCTCTTAATATGTTAATTGTATAATTAACATATTACATTAGTTTCACATAAACAACTAATTGAGTAGATATTTGCATATATTACAAAATGATCATCACAGTAAGTCTGGTTAAACATCCATTACCTCATTTTTTTATCCCCACCTCCCACCCTCAATCCTACCCGCCTATGGATTTGTCCATGGGTCCATTATATATGTTTCTTGACATCCCTTCCCCCTTGTACTCCCATTATGCGCTCCCACCACCCCTCTAATTCTGTCAGTTTGTTCTTTAATTCAATGTCTCCTATTATATTTTACTTGCTTATTTGTCTTGTTGATTAGGTTCCACTTATAGGTGAGATCATATGGAATTTGTCTTTCACCACCTGGCTTATTTCACTTAGCATAACAGTCTCCAGATCCATCCATGGTGTCCCAAAGGGTAGGAGCTCCTTCTTTCTTTCTCTTGCTTAGTATACCATCATGTAAATGTACCATCGTTTTTTGATCCATTCATTTACTGATGGGCACTTATGTTGCTTCCAGCACTTGGCTATTGTAAATTGTGCTGCTGTGGACATTGGGGAGCATAGGTTCTTTTGAATTGGTGTTTCAGGGCTCTTAGGATATAATCCTAGCAGTGGAATTGCCCGGTCAAAAGGCAGTTCCACTTTTAGTTTTCTGAGGAAATTTCATATCGTTTGCCACAGTGGCTGCACCAGTCTGCATTCCCACCAACAATGAACTAGGTTCCATTTTCACCACTACCTCACCAGCACTTATTATTTGTTGGTTTGGTTATGATGGACATTTTGACTGGTGTGAAATGGTATCTCATTGTGGTTTTAATTTGCATCTCTCTGATGGCTAGTGATGCTGAGCATCCTTTCGTATGTCTCTGTGACTTCTGTATGTCCTCCCTGGAGAAGTGTCTGTTCAGGTCCTTTGCCCACTTTTTAATTGTACTCTTTTTCTTCTTAGAGTGATGCCCTGTGAGTTCTTCATAAATTTTGAAGATCAAACCCTTGTCCGAGGTATCATTGGCAAACATATTTTCCCATATGGTGAGTTCCCTTTTCATTTTGCTGATATTTTCTTTAGCCATGCAGAAGCTTCTTATTTTGATGAAGTTCCATTTGTTTATTCTTTCCTTCATGTCCCTTGCTCTAGGGGACATATCAGTGAAAATATTGCTGCGTGGAACATTTGAGATTTTCCTGCCAATGTTCTCCTTTAGGACTTTTATGGTGTCACAACTTACATATGTCTTTTACCCATCTTGAGTTCATTTTTTGATATGGTGTAAGTTGGTGACTGAGTCTCATTTTTTGCATGTAGCTGTTCAGATCTCCCAACACCATTTATCAAAGAGGCTATTTTTATTCCATTTCATGCTTCTGCCCCAGTAGTCAAATATTAATTTACCATAGAGACTTAGATTTATTTCTGGGCTCTCTAGTATGTTCCATTGATCTATGTGTCTGTTCTTATGCCAGTACCAGACTGTTTTGATTACTGTGTCCCTGTAATATAGTTTGATATCAGGTATTGTGATTCCTCCTATTTTATTCTTCTTTCTCAAAATTGCTGTGGCCATTAGGCATCATTTATGGTTTTGTATAAATTTTTGAAGTGTTTGTTCCATATTTGTAAATATGTTTTGGTATTTTAATAGGGATTATGTTGAATCTATAAATTGCTTTGGATGGTATGGACATTTTGATGATGTTAATTTTTTCTATCCATGAACATGGTATATGCTTCCATTTGTTTGTGTCTCCCTTAATTTCTTCAGTGTTGTGTAGTTTTTTGAGTACAGGTCTTTTACTTCCTTGGATAGGTTTATTTCTAGGTACTTTCTTTTTCTTGTTGCTATATCAAATAAGATTTTTTCCTGCTTTCTATTTCTGGTATTTTATTGTTGCTATACAAAAATGCCTTGGATTTCTGAATATTGGCTTTGTATACCACAACTGCCAAAGCCATCGCAATATTCACTTATTAGTTCAAGTAGTTTTATGATATATATAGGATTTTCTATATACACTGTTATGTCATCTGCAAATGACCATTTTGCTTCCTCCCTTCCAATTTGTAGGCCTTTTATTTCTTTTTCTGGTCTATTCACTGTAGATATGACTTTCAATACTACATTGAATAAAAGTGGTGAAAGTGGCCATCTTTGTCTTGTTTGTGATCTTAGTGGGAAAGCTTTTAGTTTTTGCTCATTGATTATGATGTTGGCTGCAGGTTTTTCATATACAATCTTCATCAGATTGAGGAATGCTACTTCTACTCCCAGTTTGCTGAGTGTTTTTATCACAAGTGAGTGCTGTACCTTATCAAATGCTTTTTCCATGTCTGATCATGTGATTTTTGTCTTTTCTTTTTATGTAATATATTTACATAAAATATGTATTTATGTATTATATTTATTGATTTGTGAATATTGTACCATCCTTGCATCTCTGGGATGAACCCCATTTGGGTATGGTGTATGATCTTTTTAATGTATTACTGGATGAGGTTTGCCAACATTTTGTTGAGGAATTTAGCGTCTCTGTTCTTTTGTGGTATTGGCCTGAAGTTTTCTTTCTTTGTTGTGTCTTTATCTGGTTTTGGGAATAGGATGATGCTGGCTTCATAAAAAGAGTTAGTAGTCTTCCTTCTTCTTGGATTTTTTGTAATAGTCTGTGAAGCATAGTGGTTACCACTCCCTTAAATGTTTTGGAAAATTCTGTAAAACTGTCCCATCCAGGGTTTTTGTGTGCTAGGATTTTTTGATTATGGCTTCAATATCACCAGCTGTTATTGGTCTATTCAAGCTTTCTGCTTCCTCTTTATTCAGTTTTGGAGGATTATATTTTTCTAGAAATGTATGTATTTCACCCAGGTTTTCCAATTTCCTGTCACATAGTTATTCTTAGTAATTTCTTACAGTCCTTTGTGTTTCTGGGGTATTGGTTGTAATCTCCCCTCTTTCACTTCTGATTTCCTTTATTTTGTTCCTCTTTCTTTTTTTTCTCGATGAGCCTGCAAAAGGCTTGCTGATTTTGTTTACCTTTTCAAAGAACCACCTCCTATATTTATTGATCCTTAGAATTGTTTTTTACTCTCTGTGTTGTTCAGTTCTGCTCTGATCTTGGTTATTTCCTTCCTTCTACTTTCTCTGGGCTGTCTTTGTTGTTGTTCCTCTAGTACTTGTAGATGTAGGGTTAGGTAGTTTATTTGAAATGTTTCTATCTTTTTTTATGAAGGCCTGTATCACTATGAATTTCCCTCTCAGGCTACCTTTGCTGTGTCCTATAAGTTCTGGACTGTTGTGAGTTCAGTTTCATTTGTTTCCAGAAACTTTTTGATTTCTTCCTTGATCTCCTTATTAAACCATTTGTTGTTTCATAGTATGCTATTCGATCTCCTTGAATTTGAGTGTTTTTGAGTTTTTCCCTTGAGGTTGATTTATAGTTTCAGGTTCTTGTGGTCTGAGAAAGTGCTTGATATGATTTCAATTTTCTTGAATTTTTGAGGCTTGTTTTGTTCTACCATGTAGTCTATCTTTGAAAATGTTCCATGTACATTTGAAGAGAATGTGTATTTTGCTTCTTTGGGATGAAAGGTTCTTTATATAGCAGTTAAATCCATTTGATTTTTAGGGCATGGTTCAATGACTCAATATCCTTGTTGATGTTTTATTTGTAAGATCTGTCCATTTTTGACAGTGGGGTGTTAAACTTCCCTACTATAATTGTGGTGCTGTCAATATCTTTCTTGATGTCCTCCAAGATTTTCCTTATGTATTTTGGGTGCTCCTCTGTTGGGTGCATATATGTTTACAATGTTTATGTCTTCTTGATGGATTCTTCCCTTGAGTATTAGGAAGCATACTTATGGGTCTTTTTATGGCCCTTTTTTAGAAGTCATTTTGTCTTATACAAGTGTGTTACCCCAGCTTTTTTCTTCCATGTCCATTTACTTGGAACATTTCCTCTAAGCCTTACCTTTAATTATGTGTAGGTCTTTTGTTCTGAGATGGGTCTCTTGTAGGCAGCATATGTGTGGTTCATGCTTTCTTATCCATTCAGCTACTCTATGTCTTTTTATTGGAGCATTTAAACCATTTACATTTAAGGTTATTATTGATAGATACTTTTCATTGCCATTTCATTCCCTTTGCATCTGTGTTCCTCTCTCTCTCAGTCTTTTTCTTCCTTTTCTTAAAGCAGTCCCTTTAGCATATCTAGCAGTGCTGGTTGGTGGAGGTATATTCTTTCAGCCTTCTTTTGTCTGGGAAACTCCTTATTTTGCCTTCCATTTTAATTGAGAGCCTTGCTGGACAGAGTAGTCTTGGTTGCGGGCTTTTGCTTTTCATTACTTGGAATATTTCTTGCCATTCGCTTCTGGCTTGTAGTGTTTCTGTTGAGAACTCTAAGGGTAGCCTTATTGGAACTCCATTTTATGTTACTTCCTGTTTCTCCGTTGCTTTCTTCAAGATTCTCTGTCTTTGATTTTTGTCATTTTAATTATAATGTGTCTTGGAGGGGCCACTTTGGGTTCCTCTTGTTTGGGAACATCTGTGCTTCCTCAGGTTACATGGAATTTTCCCTCTCCTGGTTCATGAAATTTTCTGTCATTACTCTTTCCAACATGTTTTCTATGTCTTGCTCCTCTTCTTCCCCTTCTGATTTCCCGATCATATGAATATTATTATGTGTCATGATGGCCTGCAGCTTCCTTAGCACTTCTTCATTTTTAAAAAATATTTTTATTTATTTATTTATTTTAGAGTGAGGGGAAAGGAAGGAGAAAGAGGGAGAGAAACATCAGTGTGTGGTTGACTCTCACACACCCCCTACTGGGAGCCCAACTTGGCTTGCAACCCAGGCATGTGCCCTGGCAGGGAATCAAACCTGTGACCCTTGGATTCACAGGCTGGTGTTCAATCCACTGAGCCACACCAGCCAGGGCTCCCCTTCATTCTTTTTTAGTCATTTTTTAACTCTTTCTGAGAATTTTTTCTACCTTGTCCTCCTACTTGCTGATTTGATACTCTCCTTTTTCTAGCCTGCTTTAACTCCTTTTACTGTGTTCTTCAATTTAGAAATTGTATTCTTCATTTCCTCCTGTCTCTTAATGATACTGTCTGTGTAATTTTTCACACTGGTGTAGTTCTCAGTTACTTGTCACTTTCCTGTATTTTCTGGTAATTTTCTGTGAGCTCATTGAGCTTCCTTATAACCATTGTTTTGAACTCAATGATAGCTTTCTTGCTTCTATTTCATTTAGCATTCTTTCTAATGATTCTTTTTTGTTTGTTTCTTTGTGGCTTGTTTCTTTGTCTTCCTGTTATTTTTGAGACTCTTCTTGTTTTCCTCTGTTTCTTAAATTGATCTGCTTTGACTCCTGTGTTTTTGGTGTGAACTTTGGTTTGTTCTGGGTGATTTCTTCACACTTTAGTTGTAATTCCAGATTAGTCCTGGGAGGAGTTTGGTGTGGTTTCCACTTACTCCTCCACCATCTTGCCACTCTCAATAAATAATGTTGAGAAAATTGGACAGATACATGCAAAAAATGAAACTAGACCACCTTCTTACACCATGCATAAGAATAAATTCAAAATAGATCAAAGGCTTAAATGTTAGACACAAAACCATAAAAATCCTGCAAGAAAACATATGCAGCAATATCTCAGACATTGCTCACTGCAATATTTTATCAAATATATATCCCCAGGCAAGGCAAACAAAAGAAAAAAATTAATAAATGGGACCACATCAAACTAAAAATTTTTCACAGCAAAGGAAATCATCAGCAAAATAAAGAGACAATCCACAGAATGGGAGAACATATTTGCCAATATATCTGGCAAGGAGTTAATATCTAAAATTTACAAAGTACTTAAAAACCTCAACACCAAAAAAATAGAAAACCCAATTTAAAAATGGACAATGGACCTGAATAGATACATCTCCAAAGGGGATATACAGATGGACAATAAACATATGATAAGATGCTCAATGTCACTAACCATCAGAGAAATGCAAATTAAAACCACAATGAGATACCACTTCATACCTGTCAGAATGGTTATCATCAATAAATCAAGGAACAAGTGCTGGTGAAGATGTGGAGAAAGGGGAACCCTTTAGCACTATTGGGGGGAATGCAGAGTAGTGCAACCACTATAGAAAGCAGTATGGAGATACCTCCAATAGTTAAAAAAGGATCTGCCTTTTGACCCAGTGATCCCACTTCTGTGAATGTATCTGAAGGAACCTAAAACATGAAGTCAAAAGAATGTAAGCACCCCTATCTTCATTGCAGCATTATTTACAAACACCAAGTTATGGAAATAGTCCATGCATCCATCAATAAATGAGTGGATAAAACAGTTATGGGACATTTACATAATGGAACACTACTCAGCTGTAAAAAAGAAAAAAGAAGAAGAAGAAAATTTTATGCTTTGCCACGGTATGGATGGACCTGGAGAACACTATTCTAATTGAAATAAGCCAGTCAGAAAAGACAAATACCATGTGATTTCACTCATATGTGGAATCTAATAAACACACTGAACTAACAAATAAAAGTGGGACAGACTCATAGAGAGCAGGATGACAGCTAGTGTGGGAGGGGATAGGAGGAGATGGAGAGATTGAGCAAAAAGGAAAAAGGACTCGTGGACATGGACAACAGTGTGATGACTGCTGGGGGTGGCTATAAGAGGACCAAAAGATAATGTAAAAAATACAATAAAGATTAAATTTAAAGGAACCCCCATTTGTTTAATCCAATCTTCAGTAGGACTCTGACTGTTGAATCTAAAGGACCTTGATTAGCCAATGAAGAAATAAGGTATTCTTTTTATATTCTACTTCCTGGTATCATCTCCCAAATAAAGTGCCTGCACCATATCTTTATCCCAGGATCTGCTTTTGGGGGAGTCCATATAAAGACCATAATTAACTTATAATTTTTACATATTACAGTTTATGTTCATTAACAATACCTTTTGCTCTCTGGGTCTCAAACTGTTCTGCCTGATAAATGGTAGAATATCTTATAAGAGAGAGACCCTCCCCTAAAAATTCTACTCTTCTGATACACAGTTATGAAAGTCATTTTTTCATAGACTTGAGTAAGCTTTACAGGCATAAAGAAACTATTTATGTAATTTTTTTCACAAGATACTCATTCAGTTTTTCTCCATCAGCAGTGTTTTTGCCATTGATTGGAAGATTTGGAGAATCAGTTAACTAATAGTATGAAAAGTATATTTCTGATTTGAAGTCTGATTTGCCCATCTTTGCTGAAATATTCTAGAATGCTTGATTAGGAGGGTCCTTGGACCTATTTTTACCCAGTTCTTTATTTTACAGGAGAGGAAACTAAGGCCTGGTGGAATTATGTAACCCTTCTAAGACTGTAATTCATAATAGAGATAAAATAAGAATTCAAATTTTTCAGTACACAAGGGTCTCAGCTCACAGTTTTCAAAGCTAAATATAATGTTTGGCTCTTTTCTTTTCAAACAGTTTTTCAAATATTATCTATAAAACTACAGGTTCTGATATTCTTCTATCCTATTCTCATGTTGGAATAGAATCAGGTGGCACAGAAGCTATTGTTACAACCCAAGAATGGTGCCTGGCATTGTCAGTAGCACAACTGAGGCTTAAATCATGAACATTCTAGTCAACATATTGTGTGGAACAAGAAGGTGAAGTACCATTGATCCCACCCTGGGAACCTCCATGGTATCCCACTTTGTACATGGAAACTGTACAATTAGGCACATTAATAATCAAGACTTTCCAAAAATATCTCTGCATCAGATCAATCCAAGCATTAGCAAAGGAGCCAGAAATGTTTTCCTGGAGGCTTCTCTTTGACTCTCACTTATTTTCTCACCATCTGCTGTCCTGTTTTTTTGCCCTGGATCCAACCCCATTATCAAAGATGCCAGGCAAACTATGCAATTGGATTGTTTGAAAATGAACAACACAGAGATAGTGAGGAATTGATACTGTAACACTCTACAGTTCCTGTTAAAATCACACTCCCAGAGAACTTGAACAATTCATATGACTGAAGAAAATGGCATCTCCTAGGAGAAATGGTAGAGTTGACAAATAACCCTGAAAGGAGATTTTTTCAGGCAAGGCAGGCTAAGATGGAGTGACTGTTCTTCCTGGAGAGCATATGGAAGTGTTGACACACTCACTTCTTAATATGGCCAAGAAAGAATATAGTTCCAATGAAGGAAAATGAGCACCTGCAGACAACAACTAATTATGTTTTTCATAGATCCAGAAATCCAGTACATGAGCCCAGGGAATTCACAGATACAACCTTGGCAAGGGTGAGATTTTGAGGACTTTTCCAAAGCTCAATGATGTTAAATAATTGGTCTTTTTTATGAGGTATGAATTTTAATTTCATGTTCTGTGAGGCTAAGTCCTGAGCACAAGTCACTTAGCCCACTAGTACAGCTTTGGAACATCCAGGAAGAATCTCTGTCCACCATCAACTGTCTTATTAGATTTTTCTTTAATCCTGATCTCTGTGTGTGAGGATTGACCATGCAGAGGTAAATATCACATGGTTTTGTTCCCATTCTATGATATGGTGGATTTAAAGAGAAGAGGCACATATCAGGCACTACTCAGTTGCTATATAAGAAGCTTCATTCTCTAATAGTCTTCCTTCTTTCATCAGTAAGTATTTAAATTTTTGTTGGTTTGTTTTGCAGACTTTTAATAACCCCAATTCCAGAAAGTCTTCCTGGTCTAACAACATCTACCTTTTTCACATTAGTTGCTGCCTTAGTTTGGGGTTTCCCCAGAAGACAAATGTCAGTCGGTGTTCAGCCTCAGCATCATTGATATGTTGAGTTGAATAAGACTTTGTTGTGTGGAGCTGTGGTGAACACTGCAAGAGTTAAACATAATCCCTGGTCTCTAGATGCACCCAGTTATGACAACCAAAAATGTGTCCAGATATCACCACATGTGCCCTGGAAGGGGAAGTCTTGCTTCAGGACAAGGGTTCAAGAGCAAGTATGGTATAGTGAGAAAGTGATTCCAAGAGACATGTATGGTGGTAGAAAAGAGTACTAATCAGGGATTTCCAGAAAAAAAAAAAAAAAAAAAAGATCTAATAGGACATCCCTATCTATCTATCTGTTACCTATTGGTCTAGAGAGAGTGTGAGGAAGATGTACCTTAAGGAATTGGCTCACACAATTGTAGGGATGCAAGCCTAAAATCTGCAAGGTAGGCCAATAGAATGAAGACTCAGGGAAGAGTCAATGTTGCATTTCAAGTCTAAAGGGATCTGTTGGCAGAATCCCCTCTTCTTCACAAAAGAATCTTTTTCTACTCAGGCCCACTAATTGGATTAGGCCCACCCACACTGTGTAGTGTAATCTGCCTTACTCAAACGGCTGATTTAAAGGTTAATCTGGTCTGAATAATGCTTGCATAGAAACATCTAGAATAGCATTTTACCAAATATCTGGGAATGATGGCCTAGCCACATTGATACATAAAATTATCCATCACAGAAAGGAAAGGGAAAAAGTCAATCAGGGTGCATTATTAAGCAATTCTAATGGGAATAGAATGCAATTCTGCTGTGAAGACTGGGAAGTGGTATAAAACACTTGTGTCAGTTATCCATCTTCTGCAAGGGAAATGAGGTAACTGGAATTCTTGTATACCAGTTCACATTGGTTATTAAGAGAAGTCTGTCCCCATGGGGCTTTAATTTCCTGGCACTTCTGGATAATATATAAAAAAATGGTAATTGGCTGAAGGACTATGGGCAAGGCACTGCCAGTATCTGCTACAGCTTTGAGTAGTATATCATTAGTTGGTCCAGCTCCTTGCTGCTGTTAGCATCCCTTCAGTGGCAGTGCTGTCATCATTTATAGACTTCTTCTCTGCAAGTCCCCAAAACATTACTTTTAAAAATGTGTAGTAAAATATATGTAACATAATTTGGCTATCTTAACCATTTTATTTTATTTTATCGTTTCTTTTTTAAAAATATCATTATATATGCTTTTCTTTCTTTTTTAAAAATAGTTGTTCAAGTACAGTTGTCTCCATTTTCCCCCATCCCAACCACCCCCACCTCCCACCAATCCTATCCCCCTTTGGATTTGTCCATGGGTCCTTTATACATGTTTCTTGACCCTTCCTCTTCATCCCCCCATTATTCTGCTCCCCACTCTCCTCTGGTTACTGTCAGTTTGTTCTTTTTTTCAATGTCTCTGGTTTAATTTTTGCTTGCTTGTTTGTTTTGTTGATTAGGTTCCACTTATAGGTGAGATCATGTGGCATTTGTCTTTTACTGCCTGGCTTATTTCACTTAGCATAATGCTCTCCAGTTCCATCCATGCTGTGGTGAAGGGTAGGAGTTCCTTCTTTTATTCTGCTGTGTAGTATTCCATTCTGTAAATGCACCATAGTTTTTTGATCCATTCATTTACTGATGGGCACTTAGACTGCTTTCAGCACAATTCAGTAGCATTAAGTACTTGCTTGTCACCACCATCCATCTACAGAAATTTTTCATCTTGCAAAACTGAAACTCTGTCCATTAAACACTAACTTCACATTCTTTACTCCATAATTCACCCTCACCCCACATTTAGGGATCACTCTTCTACTTTCTGACCCTATGAATTTGTCTAATCTGAAGACTTCATAGGAGAGGAATAATACAATCTTTGTTCTTTTGTGATTGGCTAGTTTAATTTAGTGTAATGTCCTCAAGATTCATCCTTGTAGCATATGTCAGAATTCCCTTCCTTTTTAAGGCTGAATATTTCATTGTATGTGTATACCACATTTTGTTTAGCCATCCTTTCATCACTGGACATTTGGGTGCTTCCCCTTTTGGGCTACTCTGAATAGTACTGCTACAAACATGGGCATATAAATATCTGTTGAACTCCCTGCTTTTAATTGTTTGGGTATATACCCAGATATGGAATTGCTGCATTGATTATCCTTTGAGTTTGCTAAATACAAAGTAAACATAGTGTGGAAAACAATCAGGCAAAAAGATAAGCATGCTAGGAAAGGAAATAAATTATCTATAGATTTCAAAGTCTGGGTCATCAGTTCCCACAACCCCAGTCAAACTTGAGCAGCTTTTGACTATAAAACACATCTATAAATTGGATATAATGCCACAGATTTGTGTCCTAAAAACAGTTCCATTTGTCTCCTCCTTTACCTTCTGATGAAGAGCTTTGTTTATGAAATTCCTATCTTCTGAAATTTTTGAAAGATCTCAAGTGAGTTGTCCTCATAAATGAAGGCAAAAACATTGCCTGGCAAAGTCTGTGACTGACAACATCTTTTTTTAGCTACCTGAGCTCTACACCTTAATACTCTAGCACTTTCCATTCTCCCTTTGTTTCCCAGAGTTTTGCAGCAAACTGCTGTTTAGCAAAGAGAAGCCAAATTCAGAGCGAGGCCAAACACTCATTGCAGTTTGTTTCTTTTTGTTGTTGGTACCAGCATCACATCCCACCTGGACAGATCTGCCAAATTTTTTGGATTCCTAGAGGAGGTTTTTATTCTGTCTGCTTGTCTGCACATGTATACAAAACCTGTAATTATATAATAGCTGAACTTACTGGTGTGCTATTGTGCTTGTTTTTCTTTTTTTAAACCAGCTGAATTGGTCCTTTTTATATTTTGAGCCTATTGTTACCTTTATAACTGTTACAGCTTCCTTTTCCCAGCTTCTGATACATATAGCCTTTATGCCAACAGCTAAGTATTTATGTAAAAAATATTTAAAATAATTTATCTTTCAGTGAAATTTTAAAACATATTTCTAGCTATAATTTAAATGTTTTAATGTTATAATTGCAAATGACTATCAATGAAAGAATTTTGTTCTTAAAACATATTGTTCAATTTTTAGAGACAAAAGACCACCTACAAACTTATCAAAAGTTAAGTATACAGTCATCCCTTGACATTCATGGGGGATTGGTTCTAGGACCCTCACAAATACCAAAATTCAAGGATTCTCAAGTTCTTTATATGAAATGGCATAGCATTTGCATGTTACCTACATATATCCTCCTGTATACGTTGTCACCTCTAGATTACTCATAATACCTAATACAATGTAAATGTTATGTACATAGTTCTTGCACTGTATTATTTAGAGAACAATGACAAAAAAGTCCCTACTTGTTTAGTACAGAGGCAATTATCACCATCAGAGACCTAATTATATAAGTAGGCATCAGCAACATGTAACTTTTAAAGTAAATGCTTTTGATCTGTGGTTGGTTGAATCTACCAATACAGAACCAACACGTACAAAATGCTGACTGTATATATTTAATTCTTTTACTTTAATATCCATGTCATGTAAAGGTAGACATTCTTAATCTACCTTTAATTCAGTAAATATTTTGTGGTTAACACACCATATGCCTTTTTGAATAGTTAAACAAGAAATGTGAAACAAAGTGCAATAAATGCTTGATGAAATTTGCTGATCAAAAAACTGATATTAGTGCTCACTTTGGCAGCACATATACTAAAATTGGAATGACACAGAGAAGATTAGCGTGGCCCCTGCGCAAGGATGACACGCAAATTCATGAAGCGTTCCATATTTTTAACAATAAAGTCTATTTAAATCTGGGAAAAAAAACTGATATTAAAAGAAAAGAGGGAATGGTATATCATTGTTTATTTCATGCTACTGTATATTCTGTTCTCCAGTGTGGTGGTCTTTCCATCAAGCTTGCTAGTTTCCTGGGGGCTACCGCAAAGCTCTTCATTTCTGTGTTTATCCTAAGATCTATGGAATATTTTGTTATAGAACTACCTTTTAGTCCTTTTGTGCTCCTCACTAAAATGGCACGCTTGAAGAGAAGTGGGTGGGATATAGTTCTTTTCTACCACTTGACCCTCAGGGAATGTTGAGCTTGAAGTGCCTAAAACAGGTGCCTGGAACCCAAGCAGCTCTTGAATTATTGGTTACTGATGTTATTGTTACTATTGTTGTTCATCAATCCTAAACAGGTTACTAAGTGATTTTAGATTAGTGTTCTTGGTGGGCATGCCTGAGGTGGCTGTTTAATGGAAGAGTAGATATAATAAATCAGTAACAACTGAATATTAAGGATTTATTTCTGAGTATTTGGTTTAGGAGTAAGCACTTCTAGACAGCCAAGTCTAATCATTCCTCCTACTCTAATATTTTACCAATGCTATTCTTCTCTTACCCATCCTCTTTCTTTTTTAAAAAATTAAGTCATTTTTAATTTTTCAATTATACTTGACATACAATACTAGTTTCAGGTATACACCTCAGTGACTAGATATTATATAAGTAAGCACCCTGCTAAATCAAGTACCCATCTGACATCATAGATAGTTATCCAGTACAGTACAGTTATGCTGTACTTCATATCCCATGACTATAAAGTAACAGCCAATTTATACTTCTTTACACTGTTTCACCTAACTTCCAACCCACTTTCCATCTGGCATCAAAATGTTTTCTGTATCTATGAGTCTACTTCTTTTCTCCTCCTTTGTTTGTTTTGTTTTTTTTTAATATTTATTTGTTGATAGATATGTATTTATTTCCAGCCTACACAGCCCACATCAGGCTGGGAGCATGGAGTGCTGCTAGAGCACCCAGCTTGGGTGATCAGGAAGGCTGTGCTCCTGGACCTTACAGGACACCTTTATATTAGACCACTCTACCAAGCCTGGGAGATATAGCAGCACCACCTAATACTTAGAAACAAATACAAGGATGCTGCCAAAATGAAAAGACCAAGAAACACATTCAAATGAAAGAACAAAACTCAAAAAAAAAAAAAGAACTAAACAAAATGAGGACAATTGATCTACTAGATGTGGAGTTCAAAGCACTGGTTATAAAAATGCTCATGAACTTAGGTGAAGAGTAGTTGAACTTAGAGAGAACTTCAGCAGCATAAAAAAAGACAAGGAAACCATAACAATAGACATAGAAACCATGAAAATAGACATAGAAACCATAAAAAGAGAACCAGTCAGAAATGAAGGCTATACTAACTGAAATGAAGAATAATTTACAGTGAATCAACAGTAAAATAGATGAAGCTAAGAATCAAATTAATGATTTAGACTATAAGAAGTAAAACACACCCAATCAGAATAGCAAATTTTTTCTTAATTAGGATAGTATATGTAGCTTTTGTGACAACTTTGAATTGTACCAACATTCACATCATGGGAGTGCTGGAAGGAGAAGAGAGGGAGCAAGAAACTGAAAACTTATTTGAAAAAATAATAACAGAAAACTTCCCTAATCTGGTAAAGGAAAGAGATATAGAAGTCTACAAATTGCAGAGAATCTCAAATGATAAACCCAATGAGGCTCACATAAAACACATCATAATTAAAATGAAAAATGTAAAAGACAAAGATAGAATCTTAAACACAGCAAGAAAAAAGCAGTTAATTACTTACAAGGGAGCTCCTATAAGACTGTCAGCTGATATCTCAATAGAAACTTTGCATGCCAGAATGTATTGGCCAGAAATATTCAATGTGATGAAAAGTAAGGATATACAACCAAAACTACTCAACCCAGCAAATCTATTATTTAGGATTGAAGGACATAGGAAGAGCTTCCCACACAAGAAAAAGCTGAAGGAGTTCATAACCACCAAACTAGTATTACGTGAAATGTTAAAGAGTCTTGGAGAAGAAGGAGAAGGAGAAGGAGAAGGAGAAGGAGAAGGAGAAGGAGAAGGAGAAGAAGAAGAAGAAGAAGAAGAAGAAGAAGAAGAAGAAGAAGAAGAAGAAGAAGAAGAAGAAGAAGAAGAAGAAGGAGAAGAAGAAGGAGAAGAAGAAGAAGAAGAAGAAGAAGAAGAAGAAGAAGAAGAAGAAGAAGAAGAAGAAGAAGAAGAAGAAGAAGAAGAAATATATATATATACACGTAAACCCATCTTTTTCTTTATAGCTATTGCAGCATTCTTATTGATATGGTCACATATCTTACTTTATTTCTCTATGATTGGGAGAGGCAAGTATGTGACTAAGTGATCAGAGAAAAAAATGATACCACTTCATTTACTAGACTTCTTTTATTTCCACTGAATCAGAGAATGTTATGAAAAATCATTCAGATAAAAATTTTCAGGCAGAAATTCTCAATGCAAGGTGTTCAGGAGTTTATATAAGACAAAACAATTTTACATAGTATCTGTAGAAACAAGTACAAATATAAAAAAGAACTTGTATTGACCCTATAAGCTGGAATCAAAATGTACTAGGAGAGAAAAGCAAACCACAGTATAAAATGATAATGTCATAGATGATTCTAGAGACTAATCAGATCCATTTGGAGCTCTTTGTCCCAAGACTCAGCCCTAAAGAAGGAAAGTGATGTTCCCCTCTTAAAGGACCTACAGACCATCAGAGATCTCTTGATGAAAGGTGGAATACTTATTCCAGAGGCAGAGGTGGAGCCCACTTCCAGAGAGATGGATCATGGAGGAAAAGAAAATTTTACATTTGATTTATCAGGTACAGAAGCTCAAACACTCTTAATTTGATTCAGCAAATGTGTATATAGCACTTTGTTGGAAGTAAACACACAGGAAATATAGTACTTGACCAAAGCAGGATTCTAGTGTTAAACACAAGTGAATCCAGAATATTAACCATTGGAACCCAATTTCATTTCCTGTATGACTTCAGGCACTCACCTTCTCATTTGAGAACACACAGGAAAGGGCAGTTCTAGGTCATCTGAAGGTACTGTAGTTAGAGTCCCAGCTCTGATTCAACCTAGGTGGCACCTCTGGTTCACCTCAGCAGTGTTGAAGCCTTTCTTTTCAACTATCTTATGTGGAACTCTAGTATAAAACAGATTAAAAATAAACCCATGAGTTCTGGTCCAACTGAGGGCAAAGGTCCCAAAGTCTAATCCACAGAATCTCCTCTATATGTTTCCACCTACCTGCTCATGACCTGCCTTGAAATGAGGATTGTACAGAAAATACTTTACAAAATGACATACTAGTTGTGCTTTCCAAAGGCACTTTTATCTATAAACATCCAATATCATGTATATATTTTACCTTCATTCATTCTAGGCCTTCTCCCTCCTGTCTAAATGCTGATGGCTGCATGTTAGCACTCTCAAAAAAAATAGAAATCTGACACCAAACATTCAAAAGCAATAGAGAAATTTTTTAGATTGATAATCTCTTCCCAATAGTCTTGTTCCAGTCTGGAACAGGAAATGGGAAGTCCTTGGGAGTACAGAGCAGACAAATACATACTGTTTTGAACTTTCCTTATTTATCATTCTCCTCTTTCTTTTTTAGAGCTTTATGGCCACCAGCCACCTTTGCCCATTTTAACCCCATATTTCCAACGTGAAATTCAAATCGACACTGAAAGTTCTCTTTAGCTGAACAGGACACAGGGCCTAATTCTCAAGGCAAGGAAAGAGAAAAAGGATGGAATCATTACATTTTTCCCCCTCCCTATCACATAGCAACATAGAATAAGATAGGATTAGGTGTCATTCTGAGTAAATAATATATTTTCAGGCTATTGCAGGGTGTGGTGGGGGTGGGAGGGAATGCTCTCTATAGGTTTGATCATAACTTCTGGGCTTCCACATAATTTTATATTTTTAAGACACTTGATAATTGGATTGAATGATAATTTAGAGATAAATCTGCCATATTTTTCTATTATATTGCAACCACCTTAAAAGTAAAAACGTTTCCATAACACAGTTCTAAATCTTACAGCTAAAAATATCATCTACTATAGTATAGCTTTTCCAGAAATTCACAATAAAGTTAATTGAGAAAATCCAGCGTTGATCTTATAAATAGGGCAAACTATAGCCCATAGTCCAAATTCAGCCTACTACCTGATTTTGTAAATAAAATTTTATTGGAATAGAGCTTTGCTACTTTTTTAATGTATTATCTGTGGCTGCTTTTATGCAAATTTCTTTAGCTGTGACAGAGGTATATGGTTCACAAAACAAAATATTTACTATCTGATCTCTATGGAAAAGTTTATCAACCTGTGAAATTAATACATATAAATTTTTTGGAGATGTATATTTTTTGTTGAATTACTTTCAAGTCTGTGTAGTTTCATTAAGCAAGTTTGCTATGTATGTTTTGGTTAGTGGTCTATAGTCATGCCAATCATTTGAGGTAGAAAAGAAGTTAATTTACCCACTCTAAGTAATTATTATTTATGATCTTTTGTGTTCTTAACTATGCAATTAAAAAAACCCTAATTTTAACTGTCAGTGTCATATTCCTTGAAACTCCTCTACTTTTATGTAACAAAAAAAAAAAAAAAACTCAAACTAGCCCCCTTAAAAAAGAAAAGCTAGAGAGTTCCGGCCAAGATGGAGGTATAGATGGACACACTATGCCTCCTCACACAACCAAAATTAAGGACAACAAAGATTTAGAAATAAGAAAACAGCCAGAACTGACAGAAAATAGAACTGTATGGAAGTCCGACAAGCATTCATCCAGACCGGTAAGAGGGGCAGAGTTGCAGCAGGAAAAAGGAGAGGTTGGTGGACCCAGGAGCACAGGAGCCCCAGGCGCACAGGTGGCGGCTAGTGGACCTCAGGCCCCGGTGGCAATGGGCAGACCCAGTGAGGCTGCATAAGGCAGCTGGCTGACCAGGTGGTCCCACATTCGCTCACAGGCAATCCAGGCAAAAACAGGGAGTGAGACAGATCTTGCAACTCAGGGCCCCAGCTCCAGGAAATAAAACCTAAAAACACCGATTGAAAATATTTGTGAGGGTTGAGGTGCCAGGAAAGACTCCCAGCCTCACAGGAGAGTTTGTTGGAGAGACCCACAGGGTCCTAGAATATACACAAGCCCACCCACATGGAAATCAGCACCAGAAGGGCCAAATTTGCTTGTGGAAAGTGGTGGAAGGGACTAGAATCCAAGAAAGAGTGGAGCAAGCGCCATTGTTCCCTCTTGGACCCTGCCCCACACACAGCATCACAACCCAGCAACTGGCTGGCCCACCCTGGTGAACACCTAAGGCTCAGTCCCTCACTACGTAACAGGCACGACCAAATTTAAATAAATAAATAAATAAATAAATATGCTCAAATGGGAGAATACATCAAAGCCCCAAAGCCAATTCATCTAAGTGACCAAGAGATAACCAACATATCAGATGCACAGTTCAAAGCATTGGTGATCTGGATGCTCACAGAATTAGTTGATTTTGGTTGCAAATTAGGTGAACAAACGAAGGCTACAATAAGTGAAATGAAGGAAAACGCACAGGGAACCAGTAGTGATGGGAGGAAAACTGGGACTCAAATCAATGAAGTGTACCAGAAGGAAGAAAGAAACAACCAAATAGAAAAGAATGAAGAAACAAGAATTCAATAAATGAGGAGAGGCTTAGGAACATCCAGGACATCTTTAAACATCCCAACATCTGGATTATAGGGGTACCAGAAGGGGAAGAGGAAGGGCAACAAGTGGAAAACTTACTTGAACAAATAATAAAGGAGAACTCCCCCAGTCTGGCAAAGGAAATAGACTTCCAGGAAATTCAGGATGCTCAGAGAGTCCCAAAGAAGTTGGACCCAAGGAGGAACACACCAAGGCACATCATAATTACATTAGCCAAGATTAAAATAAAGGCTAGAATTCTAGAAGCAGCAAGGGATAAGGGGACAGTCACCTACAAAGGAGTTCTAATCAGGCTGTCAGCTGATTTCTCAAAAGAGACCTTACAGGCAAGAAGGGGCTGGAAAGAAGTATTCCAAGTCATGAAGGTCAAGGACCTACATCCAAGATTGCTCTATCCAGCAAAGCTTTCATTTAGAATGGAAGGGCAGATAAAGTGCTTCTCAGATAAGGTCAAGTTAAAGGAGTTCATCATTACCACACCCTTATTATAGGAAATGTTAAAGGGACTTATCCAAGAGAAAGAAGATAGAAAATAGGACAGTGAAAAGACAGCAAACTCACAGATATTAACAACCACACCTAAAAGAAAAGCAAACTAAGCAAACAGTTAGAACAGGAGCAGAAACACAGAAATGGAGATCACATGGAGGGTTAGCAACAGAGGAGTGGGAGGAGGAGGGTGGGGAAAAGTCACAGAGAATAAGTAGCATAGACGGTGGGTAGAAAATAGGCTGAGGGCAAGAACAGTGTGGGAAATGTAGAAGCTAAAGAACTTATGACACATGGACATGAACTAAAGGTGGGGAATGTGGGTGGGAGGGGGTGTGAAGGGTGGAGGGGAATGAAGGGGTGAAATGGGACAACTGTAATAGCATAATCAATCAAATATGTTAAAAAATTAAAATTAAAAAAAGCTAAAATAATTGAAGGAGAGATCAACCTCTTCATGTAACTGAAAAGTAAAATGTTGATCAGACTTCAGGAAGGACTGAATTCAGAGGCTGCAAGTTGCCTTCTGGACCCTTCACCAGCTACAGTGATAGTTGGATCTTTTTGTATAGTTGCTTTTTAATTTTTGCCATAGATAATTTAGACCCTCTTACATAGAAGGTTGCTGCTGGCAGTATTGTCACCTCAGACTAGTTCTGGATGGTTTTTTTACCCCAAAGCAAGAGAAACTTCTCTCTCCCTGTACCTATATATTAAATCTGAAAAAGGTCTCTACATGCTTAAGTCACATGTAAGAGCCCTTGGATCATTAACTGTGACCAAAAAGAGGAGATATTACAGGATTGATCAGCCCTGAGCCATGTACTTAACTCAGCAATGCTACATACTTGCCAGTCTCACCACAACAGAGCAGTGTGGTATGAGGCAGTGTCCCAATGGAAAGAAAGCCATTTTAGGGAGTTCCAGCTAAGATGGAAGAGTAGGTGGAGACCCTTTGCTTCCTAACACAACCAAAAGGAGGATAACAACTAATCTGAAATCAATAAACAGCCAAAAGCGCCAGAAAATCAAACTGCATGGGACTCCGACAATAAAGGAATTAAAGAAAAAATCAACCAGAACAACCAGACTAGTAAGGCAGCAGACCACGAGGGCCAACTCAGAAAAACAGCAGTGAAGCGGGAACCTTGGGGGCATGGCTGGCTGTGGAGCTTGGCGGGCTGCAGGCTACCGAGGTTGTGCCAGTTGGAGAAGTTCCCAGTCTCACAAGGGAGTCTGTTGAAAAGTGCTCTAGAGATGAGCAGGCCAGCCACACTGTTCCCTCTCTGGCCCCTTCCCCATAGGCAGCTCCACAGGGCAGCAAAGCGGGTTGCCTTGCCAGGTGAATACCTAATGCCCCACCCCCTTACAATTTATCAGCTGCACCAAGACAAATAAATATGGCCCAAGTGAAAGAACAGAGTAAAGCCTCAGAAAGAGAGCTAAGCAAGGAGTAAATTGCCAACCTAATCTGATGGAGAATTTAAAGGCCTGGTAATCAAAATGCTCACAGATCTGATTGAGCTTGGTCAAAAAATGAAAAAAACAAATGAAGGATACCCAAAGTGAAATAAAGTAGAATGTTCAGGGAACCAACAGTGACAGGAAGGAAACCAACAGTGACAGGAAGGAAACCAGGACTCAAAGCAACAATTTAGAACAAAAGGAAAAAATAAACATCCATCCAGAACAAAATGAAGAAACAAGAATCCAAAAAAGTAAACTCTTACAAATCTCTGGGGCAACCTGAAATGTTCCAATATCTGAATTATAGGCGTGCCAGAAGGAGAAAAACAACAGCAAGAAATTGAAAACTTATTTGAATAAATAATGAAGGAAAACTTCCCCAATCTAGCAAAGGAACTAGACTTCTAGGAAGTCCAGGAAGCCCACAGAGTCCCAAAGAAGTTGGACCCAAAGAGGAGCATACCAAAGCTCATCATCATTAAATTACCCAAGATTAGAGATAAAGAGAGAATCCTAAAGGAAGCAAGAGGAAAGGAGATAGTTACCTACAAAGGAGTTTCCATTAGACTATCAGCTGATTTCTCAAAAGAAACCTTGAAGGCAAGAAGAGGCTGGAAAGAAATATTCAAAGTCATGGAAGGTGAGGACCTACATCCAAGATTACTCTATCCAGCAAAGCTTTCATTTAGAATGGAAGGGCAGATAAAGTGCTTCCCAGATAAGGTCAAGTTAAAGGAGTTCATTGTCAGCAAACCATTAATACATGAAATGTTAAAGGGACTTATCTAAGAAAAAGAAGATCAAAAATAGAAGCATTAAAATGACAACAAACTCACAACTATCAACAAATGAAACTAAAAGAAAAGAAAAACAATGAAAACAAAAACTAAGCAAACAACCAGAACAGGAACAGAACCAGGGAAATGGACATGACATGGAGGGATTTCAGTGGGGAGGGGGAAAGGAGAAATGGGGGAAAGGTACAGGGAAGAAGAATCATGGTTGAAAGGCATAAGGTAAATGGGGAGAGAGAAAAAAATGGTATGGGAAACAGAGGACTCAAAGAACTTTTATGTACAACCCATGGATTTGAATTAAGGGGGGGATGCTGGGGGTTATCAGGGGCAGGGTGGAGGAGGGATAGAGGGGAGGAATTTGGGAAAACTCTAATAGCATAATCAATAAAAATATTTTTAAAAAAGAAGGCTATTTTACAGATAAAATGATATTTGTAGGATATCTATCTCCTATAGAAATACTATACCAGAATTTTAGTGGAGGAGACTAGATTTTGTAAACAACCAGACCTAGGAAAAATAACTCAACTCTTCCTGCTCTAGCTTTCATCATGGTTTATCATCATCATCATCATCATTATCATCATCGTCAATCTCATTCTTATCTTCATCCTCCTCATCATCACTTTTCTTCCTATTGAATATGTGGCTCCAGAGAATTTTATAACATTCTTCTAGGTGATTTTGGAAGTAGATTCAATGTTAAAAACTCTCTGCTAGCTCCCATTTGCATCAAAACTTTTGTTCTATGCTCCTGAATTCTCTCTGTTCTCTTACATATGACTTATGAGTTCTGGCTTTAATGAGACTACATAGCTAACAGTTGCCTAGATGTACTTTCAAAGTGAAATTATGCAGTAAAATGAACAGAAAAGAATATATGCATAACTCATAAAGACAAGGAATATGTCTATGATAAATAACTGATAAATTAAATTATTTTTAGAAATGAACAGAAAAGATGTCAGAGTGCAGAAAGCTGGGGAAGGAGTCAGGAGAGTCTACTTTTCCCCCACCTATCCCCCACTACACTTCAGCTCAAAAGCGTATAAACTTTCAGATACTGAAAAGTGTCTCAGAAGAGCTCTGAACTTAGTGTAGGTTTTATTCTCTTTACTTATAGCTTGAAGACACAGTGATTTGGATCTAAAATAATTACTGCTATTCAGTGTCATCCACATGTAATTAGCCTCAAATTATAATGAATTAACATGGGTTGCCCTCTTCATGAAGTGAAAAGATTCTATTACTGTTTTTTTCCTTTCACATATTTAAAATAAAAACACTTTCATCCTATTAGGTGAACTTTTCTCTATAATGTCAGCTCACAGTGAAGGAGAAACAATGCAGGATTGCTGCTTGACCAGACAGGCTGATTCTATGGGGCACAGGTGAAATGATTCCTGGACAGTTTGTGCTGTCTAAGGCATTACACCTGGTGGCATTCTCAACCTCCAGGTCTGTACCCTGTATATACACAGAAAATGCCCAGTGTGCTAAGAAGTTTGGGTTACTTTGAAAGAGACCAAACCAGAGAGATTCATTTGTATCCTCATTCTATGTAATTTGACATAGACAGATGTTAGTGATAAAATAATTATATAATAACTCTAAATTTGTTTCTAAACAAACTTCAAGGAATATGCTTCTGATAGGGCGAGGGAAAGGGAAATTTCAGAGCATGGATTTACTTTTTAATTCTTATTGCACATACACAGAGCAGCTCCATGAAAAGTTAAGACTGTGAAACCAAAGTGCACAAGAATTCCCACAGTTTTCTGACTGTCCCTGCAGTTTACTTTTATCCCTGAACACATAACCCAAAGCTCAGCTCTTAAGGGGATATTATTCAAATAGATGTATGTCTAGAACTGGTTCTTCCCCAATAGTCCTGGGTTTTCTTTGAAACTGTTGTTACTAAGCCATATCTGAAGTAGAAAACAGCATTTCCCATGTATATTTCTCTATGTAAAAGCCATCTCAGATTCTGACCAAAACAATTGAAGAAATGAGTTTATTGATAAAAACTGTTGCTATGAATGGATTTTTGAGAATTAAAATGCCTTTTTTCCTCTTGAAAAGAGTAAAACAATCCTTTTATTGTCATAGTTGCTTAGAATTTATTTTCCTGTCATCATTATACATATCTCCTTATGTCATTGATACATACTCTATTATGTGCCTTTCATCTGCACATAAGTTGGAGTATTTGCTCAAACTATCGTCTCAGAATGATGTCAAAGGACATTAGATACCAAAGACCAACTTTGCAGGAGTGAATTAATGTCAGTGTTGAAGGAGTCTCTAATCATATGACTAAATGGGCTTTATAGAGGCCACACAGTATGCTGATGACAGAATTAAGAATGAAACCTAGGAATTCTGACCATTTGTCTTGTGTTCTGTCCACAAATTATATTGCCTATTCTTACTATTTAATAAAGAGATGCTGAAAGTAGTCCATTTACTGATAACATAGAATATTCACCAGGGAGCGTTTTCAAAATAACCCCATGAAAATTTCTTTAGTGATTATATAAAATCCTTTTGAAAGAAAAGCACGTGTATACATGACTGTACATGCAATGTTACTTTGTACAAAGCAGGAATTATAACAACTGATAGTGCATTGAAATTTTCCTTTAAAAGCTTATCT
Organism: Anoura caudifer; assembly: GCA_004027475.1. NCBI lineage: Eukaryota > Metazoa > Chordata > Mammalia > Chiroptera > Phyllostomidae > Anoura > Anoura caudifer. The sequence continues at coordinate 163,340 of PVKU01001908.1, read as the reverse complement.
TATTTAGAAGTTACAAGGCCCTGGTTTATTGATTAAGGAAATGTTTATGTCATTTGTGAAATTATTGCAGCACAGATTAAGGAATAAAAGTTTAGACTGTGGAGGCATATAGACCTGAGTTCTAATAGCTTTCCACCTGCAATTAGTTATTTGATCATAGACAAGTATTTATCATTTTGGGAACTTCTGTTTTTATATCGCTAAGGATGTTAACTGACCTGTTCAACTTCTTCTTGACCATTCTCGATAATTCTCTTTGTCGTGATTTTTCTGCTACTAATTATTTTGGCAGAAGTTGATATGGATTTGAAGTTGCCCTTCTGCCAGCACCAACTACCGTACTGGGCACGAAGCCAGGCCTGGAGCTGCTGACCCGCGGAGGGGATTCCTGGCAGAAGAAACCCACCGGGCCACAGGGTTGGGGGGCAGGCCTGCATTAGCTCTGCTCCCACTCCCACCAAGTCTTCCAAGAAGTTGAATGAAAACTTATCCCTTCCACCAAAAACTTCTCTGAATACATCATCTGGGTTTCAGAATGTAAAGCCAAACCCAAACGCACGTTCAAAACGACCTCCCCCTTTCTCTCCCCATCGCCCTTTTAATCCTTCCTTGCCGTATTTGTACAGGTGTCTGGTGTTTTAGCACCTGATGGCAACTCATGCCTCGACTACTTGTTTGAATTTTCTCTCCGCTTTTTTACGAACAGGACTGTAGTCTGGATGCTACCTGCCGGCCAGTAGTGTCTGGGTGCCTTGTTAGAGTGCTGGGCCAGGCTGCCTACTGCCCCGCACTGCCCAGCGAATGCAGCCAGTGAATGCGGCAGGACACACCCTGCTCAGTATACAGGATCGCAATCCGTATATGAATCCCTGGGGCAATATGTTGTAGAAGTCTTCAGATTTTATAAAAAAAGTAAAATATACCGTGAAAAACTGTGCGTTACATAACAGCCCCCCCCAAGCAGCATTGTTAGGCAGAACCTCATAATCAAACACATTAATAATTCTGTAGGAAAATATATAAGCACTCTAAGTGGAATAAATAAAAACTGTAAGTAGACTTATGTTAATTAGGTTAGGTTTTGCTGGCAAATGAGCTTATGCCAAACTCAGGGAGAAAAAATGGATTTTCAAATCTTCTTAATTTTAGAGTTATGAATTCAGGGATTGTAGATCTTAACTGTCTCTTTTAAAAAGCAGCATAATGTACTGAGAAGGACAAAACACCATTTCTGTAGTTGTTATGCCAAAAAAAAAATGCATTACTTGACTTTAAACAAGAGCAAACATCACAAAAATTCAATAGAGACTACAGCAGATGAAATAATGTTCTCCTAAATTCCCACATCCTTATCCCTGATATGATTATGCTAGAATCTTGATATGGGAATATTATACTGGATTATCCAGGTGGTTCAATGTAAAAACGGAATCCTAGAAAAGGGAGGCAAGAGGACAGGATCAGAGAAGACACAACAACAGAAGTAGAGGTTAGAGGGATGAACAGCTCCAAGTCAAGGAAGGGGGATACCTCTAGAAGCTGAAAAAGGCCAGGAGTCCACTCCCCCTATATCCTCCAGCAGGAAAGCAGCCCTGCTGACGTCTTGCCCTTGACCCATCCGGACTTCTGAACTTTAGTACTACTGGATAATAAATGCTTATTGTTTTGAGCCCCCAATTTGTTGTGATTTGTTATAGAAGCAATGAGAAAATAATATAGTGAAATTCTATAAAATAACTGGCTAACACTCTTCACAATGTCATTCATGGAAGACAAAGAAAGACCAAAGAACTGTTCCAGAGTGGGCCAGATTAAGGATATGTTACAACTAAATGCAGTGGGAAATTTACATTAGATGAGATTAGATGAGAGAAAGGAACATTGGCGAAACAATTGGCAAGTTTTGAATAAGATCTCTAGGTTAGTGAATAGTGTGGTATCATGTTAATTTCCTGATTTTGTAACTTGCACTATGGTTATGTGAGATGTCATCACTAAGAGAAGCAGGATGAAAGGTATGGGGAATTCTTTGTATTTTTTGCAACTGTTTTACAAGTCTAAAATTATTTCAAAGTTTTTTAAAAATGTTTTTAAAAAGCAGGTGAGATAAATCAAAAGAAGACCACTTCATTTTCTTCATCATTTAATAATAATAAATAATTAACACGTGGCGATTAATATGGTCTAGGCACCACTCTAACCCGACATATATATCAATTCATTTCAACCTTACCACTCTGGAGGTGGTGGGTACTTTTCTGGTCATCATTTTATGGACACTGAAGCACAGAGGGTAAGGAACATACCGAAGATAACAGCACAGCTAAGAAGAAAGTTTAAGTCTGGAGTCTGTGCTTGCAACAACTACTTAAGGTGATTCTCTTGCAGTTTGAAGTTTGAGAACATGTGATCTGAATTTTACTACTCAGTTACAGCAGCATTTGAGTACTCAAGAGCCTTTGCTTATTTCCTAATTACTGGCTATTTTCTAGATTGGTGACATTGACAAGTAACTGAACACTAAGTAGCCAAATTGTTACACTAGTAGTACTTCAAATGGTATTATAACCAGGAAACACTAATTATATAGAACAATGGAATTTTTCTATATAATCATTCCTTCGTTGTGTTACATTTCCTCATTTTTATCAATACGTTTCTGGACATGTTTGTTCATTTTCTGAAACTCTTTCAAAACTTCCTACTCCTATTTATTTCCCTTGAAACTTTCAGGCTTTCTGTCTGTTGATGCTTTAAATGTAATCTCACCCTTTTGTTTTAGAGTTGAATGCATCTTAGGCTGAATACAGTACATTTTTTCCACACGAAAACAAGGTAGGATGAGTAGCCAGCAAAGGTTTGGGAAGGTGGGGGACTAGGAGCCCCATTCTCCATCACTTGCATTATAGTGATGGTCTCAGTTCGGAAGCAGGGAGAGGGGAGACAGAAGAGGTGGAAGTCACTGTCTATTGTAGTTTAAAAACCCTTAGGGCAGTAAATGCACTATTCAATTGCATATTCTCCATAGTCAACAACAATAAATAACTAGCCATATTGGATATACATACTTAATTTACCATATGTACACATTAAAATGTGCCTTGGAAAATAAGGTTCTCAAAAAAGAGATAGAGGCTGTAAATCACTGTATTTTAGCAGAATCTTAGATAAGTTAAATATATACCATTTTACTTTTTTAATATATCACAAGTTTCTTTTTAATATTTTAAAATAAATGCCTGCAAATTGAAAGTCTTCCTCTATTTGAAGTCTTTCTACACACATCTATCCCCACACAGACATGGATATTATATCTAGCTATTTATCTACATATAATATATAAAGCAATTATTCATTGGTAAATTTGTACATTTCATTTTCCAATACAGTGTATTCACTTTAATCACATACTTCCTAATCTTTTTGCCTCTTAGTCTCAGATTTTTTAATTCAAATTTCCTCCCATTTTTCTCTATTTAAAAATAATAATAATCATTTCACATCTATTACAAATAACAATACCTAGTCCGTGATTGAATACTAACATTGTAATTCATTCTCAGGGTTAAGCTGCCATTCTCTAGTCACTTAAGCTGTGCTCCCATTATGTATGACATCAGCAGAAACTCTCAATTCAACTGCAACCTTTCATTTAATTAGGGACTATGTATTATTTGGTTTGTAGTAACCAAAATTAAAAATAGCCCCTTCCACTGTGTAATGGGAAAGGAGAAGATTTTGAATATATATTCTAATTGATATTTTTAATACTTACTCTAAAAGCAATCAAAACTTATGTTAAATATTAATTATAATATTTTTTTGCTTTTGTGCACCTTGATTTATTGCTGCTCTTTTGGGTTCACTTTTAATTACATTACAGGAAAACAAAGGATATTTTTATCCAAAGAGGTATTTGGCACAGACAATACTGTCAATGTCAATGGTTATACTATACTTTATATTAAACTTAATTTTCAAAAGCATATTTAACACAGTTTGCCAGGCTTTTAAAGAATTATTTTCCCTTCCTTTAACAACATGCCTCTCAGGTCTCTATATTAGAAATCAGGGACAAAGCTCATAAAGGAACAAAGACCCAAAATCAGGGATGGTCCTTTAAAAGAGGTACAGTTTCAAAGACTCCTAAAGATATAAATCAAAGTGCTTTTGAATACAGAGAGCATTCTAAAAGAATATTGAACTGTTTGCTTAAAATCTCACATTATTTCCTTCTTTTTAAACCCTGTTCCTTTTTGAAGGCTAGCACCAGATAGGGACAAAAGGAATATTTTCATGCAAAAATCAGGGCCAGGTACAGAGGCACAGTCAGAGTCTATTTCAAGTGGGAACAGGAATTTAATTCAAGTTATTCTCCTCTTTATTCCACATTTAACAGATTTGAAGGATTTCTCCACCTCTCTGACACTTCTGTAGACATCACTAGGGAATGTTTGCACTGGTGGAGGGCACCAGGAAATCTTGGGGTGGAATCTTTGGTCCCCTTGGAATGGATCCTGGAAACACAGGAGAGTTCAAGTAAGGAGGGGGCTTTATGTTTCTTGAACTCACCCTGCTGGTCCTCTCTAGGAAAGAAAGCAAATAACCAGTTTCTTTTCCTTTTGAAAAGAATCTTATGTTACCCACATGTTGTCCTTACCCTAGATATTATTTTTAAAAGCGTAAAAAATGCTTTTGGAGCAAACAGAGATTTTACTTACCTTCTTCTAAATGTAAGCTTTTTTATGTTTTATTTTAATGTAATATTTCTAGCATTTTGGCTAAATCAGTATAAATACTAAAAATAACTAACTGACAACTTTATAACAAATTTTACTTTCCAACACTTATAACCAAATACAAGACGTAAGCCCCTATGATGTGTGTGTTCTGTTAAGAAACTGATATGTCATACCTCTGAGTAGAGCAGGTATCTGTAATTTTTCATGTTTCCATAGCAACTTGTAATTTTTATTGAACTTCAGAATACATAGGCAAATTAAATATGTGTAAAATATTGATAGGCATTATGTCTGCTGTCCAGGGACTTTAATAACTTGGGGTTATTATTGTTTCCTTTTAATTTCTGTAGGCTTTTTTAAATTAAAGCATATTTTATTATGATTTCTTTATTCTTCATCTAATGCATAAAGTTTTCTTTTTAATGTAGTTTCCAAACCCTGCTTTGTAGTATACATATTAGAGAGAATACTGAGTTTGTATGAACATAGAAACAAAAATATTTTCTATATTTTTCTAGGAGAATTTATGTGACTTCCTTTGTTCCATATTAATTTCTATTTTACTAATTTTACAAGTTATTATCTGTGACTTATATTAAAATATACAATACTGATGAGAAAACAACAAATACAAATATAAATGATTATACTTAACAAAGGAATTTGTTTATGAAAGTAGGTATGCCAACAACATTTGCTGGAAAGAAAAAGATTGAATCAATTAAATTATTTATTTGAGCTTGAAAAAATAAAAGAAAGAACTGTAAGATGAAATTAACCTAACATCCATATATTTTATTGAAGTTGACTATTATAGTCCTATGTAGTCTGTATCATTTCAGTACATTTAACATTTATTGAGAGCTAAGTTTATGCTCAGTACTGTGTCAAATTTTTTGGAAAGTTAAACATTTTTTATCACTTGTGCTGTTACAGTTGTCCCAATTTTTCCCTCTTCCACCCACCCTGCCCCCCACTTCTATAGTTAATCCCCACACCTTTGTTCCTGTCCATGGACCATGAATACATGTTTTTTGTCTGATCTCTTCATCTTTCAATCAGTCTCCTTTTACAGCTGCTCCATGTTTCTGTGCTTCTAATTATCTTTTGCTTATTAGTTTACTTTGTTCAGTAGATTGCAGTTATAGGTGAGATCATATGGTATTTGTCTTTCGTTGACTGGCTTATTTCACTTAGCATAATATTCTCCAGTTCCATCCATGCTGTCATGAAAACTAAGACTTCCCTTTCTTTTCTTTTATTTTTTTTTTACTGCTGTGTAGTATTCCATTGTGTAAATGTACAACCATTTTTTTATCCACTTATTTGCTGATGGGTACTTAGGTTGTTTCCAAAGTTTGGCTATTATAAATAGCACTACTATTAACATATGGCTGCATATCTTCTTTTGAATTGCTGTTTCAGGATTCCTTGGATATATTCCCAGAAGTGGAATTGCTGGGTCAAAAGACAGCTTCACTTTTATTTTTTTGATGAAACTCCATACTGTTTTCCAGAGTGGCTCTACCAGTCTGCATTCCTACTAACAGTGCACTAGGGTTCCCTTTTCTCCACATCCTCACCAGCACTTGTTGTTTTTTGATTTATTAGTGATGGCCATTTTGACCATTGTGGGGTGATCTCATTGTGGTTTTAATTTGCACCTCTCTGATGGTGAGTGATGCTGAGCATTTTTTTATATGTCTCTGAGCCTTCTGATTGTCCTCCTTGGAGAAATGTCTATTCAGGTCCTTTGTCCATTTTTTAATTGGATTGTCTTCCTGGTGTTGAACTTTATGAGTTCTTTATAAATTTTGGAGATTAAACTCTTGTCCAACATATCATCGATAAATATGTTCTCCCATACAATGGGTTCCCTTTTCATTTTGATCATGGTTACTTTAGCTGTGCAGAAGCTTTTTAATTTGATGTGAGTCCTATTTGTTTATTTTTTCCTTGTTTCCTTCACCCTAGGAGATACATGGGCAAAAATATTTCTACATGAGATATCTGAAATTTTACTGCCTATGGTTTCCTCTAGGACTTTTATGTTATCACAGTTTATATTTAAGTCTTTTATCCATTATGACTTTATTCTGGTGTATGGTGTAAGTTGGTGGTCTAGTTTATTTTTTTTGCAAGTACTAGTTCTCCTAACACCATTTACTGACAAGACTGTCTTTATTCCATTATGTGTTCTTGCCTCCTTTGTCAAGTATTAATTGACCATGGATGCATGGGTTTATTTCTGAGCTCTGTATCCTGTTCCATTGAGCTATGTATCTGTTCTTAGAACAGATATTTTGATCATAGTGGCTTTGTAGTATAGTTTGATATCAGCAAGGCCAGCAGACCCTGCCCTGCCCCCGCTCCCTTAGGGACAAGAGTATGCCAGGGCTTCATCCTTATTTTATACTTTCCATGTCTCTTCACTGTGCTATACTAAAGTCAAGTTCAATAGAGTCTTATTTTCCTTCTGATTCTGCCAAGCCCATTCCATTGGCTGTGGTTTTGAGGGATAGTAGATAGGGACAGTGGGAAACTCATCCATCCATTGATGCATATCACTAAGTAGATGGCGAAGCATTTGGCTACCTTCAGAACCATAGTTACTCTGGCCATTTACTCACACTTCACTGAATTTCTTCACTCTGACATTCAGAGCACTGGGCAGAAATCATATTGTGTCTGGTCTGCCTGTCACCAGCTTGCCCACCACTGTCCTCCAGTTGTCGCCTTGCCGTGAGTTCTCTCTACCCCACTGCCCATCTCTGCCTGTCCTACCAGTCTCTATGAGTGTTTCTTCTTTAACTCCTTGATTGTCATACTTCCATATAGTTCTGGTTGTTTCTTCTTTTTTAAATTTGCTGTTGTCCTTTTGGTTGTGCAAGGAAGCACAGTGTATCTACCTACACCTCCATCTTGGTGGGAAATCAAAAGCCATTTTAAAAAATGAAAAAAAAAAATTCACATGGCAAAGAGTGTCATACAATGTCAAAATATAAACAAGAAATCAAAAAATGTTTTTCCAACTCATACCATAGTCAAGAAATAATTTTTAATACATATAATATTTCTACAAATCAATAAGAAAATTATCTATGCCCTGTGCAGTGTGGCTAAGTTGGTTCAGTGTTCTTCCTCAAAGCAAAAGGTCATCGGTTAGATTCACAGCCTGGGTTGCAGGCCAAGTCCCTCATTGGGGCATGTGTGCAAGGCAACCAATTGATATTTCTCTCATGGATGTTTCTCTCCCCTCTTCTTCCCTCTCTTACCCTCCCTCTCTAAAAATAAAGAAAAATAAAATATATTTTTAAAGGTTTTATTTATTTGTTTTTAGAGAGAGGGGAAGGGAGGGAGGAAGAGAGGGAGAGAAACATCAATGTGTGGTTGCCTCTCACATGGCCCCCACTGGGGACCTGGCCTGCAACCCAGGCATGCATCCTGACTGGGAATCAAACCAATGACCCTTCGATTCACAGCCTGCACATAATCCACTGAGCTACACCAGCCAGGGCTGAAAAATAAAACATTTTTTTAAAAGAAAATGAATGGATCAAAAAACTATGATACATTTACATAATGGAATTCTGTGCAGCAGAAAGAAAGAAGGAACTCTTACCTTGTGCAACAGTGTGGATGTAACTGGAAAGCATTGAATATAAGCCAGGTGGTAAAAGACAAATACCATATGATCTCACCATTAACAAGAATCTAATCAACAAAACAAGCAAACAAGCAAAATATAACTAAAGGCACTGAAATTGAGAACAGGCTGACACTGACCAGACGGGAGAGGGGAGGGAATTGCAGGGGGAAAGGAGAAGGGTTTGCAGGAACAAGTATAAAGGACACATGGACAATAACAAGGGGGGTTGGAAACAGGAGAGAGATGGGGAGGGCTTGGGGGGGTGGGCTGGGATGGAGGTAAAAAGCAGAAAACTGTACTTGAACAACAAATAAAATAAAAATTTAAAAAAAGGAAAAAGTATCTCCAACATAGTGGGAAAATGGACAAAACAAAGGAAAATACAACTGTGGTACATTTGGAAAAATTGCTCACCTACACTTATTATAAGATAAATTCAAATTCATTCAATATCCTTTCACCTCCCAAAACTTTAAAAATGTTTTATAACCATCTTGTTAGCAAAGCTGTGAATATAAATTGTTATAAATATTATATGGGTAGAAGTATAATTTGTTATAATCTCCTTGGAGTACAGTTGAGCACTATCTATCCAAAAAATGAACATACTTTCATTTCTAGGATACTCTCACATAGGGGCAAAATGCAATTTCCTCATCAGGGCACTTCTTGCTATGTAGAAACATTGGAAAAAACCTAAACATACATTAGTAGAGAACATGTTAAATATATTTCAGTTCATTCATACAATGGAATACTATGTAGTCATTAGAAGAATGAAGCATCTGTGTGAGTACAAATAAAGTTTTACCTAAAACTATTCTTTTTTAAAAAAACTTCTTAATAAAGATTGTATTTATTTGTTTTTAGAGAGAGGGGAAGGGAAGGTAAAAGAGAGGGAGAGAAATATCAGTGTGTGACTGCTTCTTGCAGACCCCCTACTGAGGACCTGGCCTGCAACCCAAGCATGTGATCTGAATAGGAATCCAACCAGTGACCCTTTGGTTCACAGCCTGCATTCAATCTACTGAGCTACACCAGCCAAGGCTCTAAAAATATTCTTAAATGAAAACAGCAAGGTGCAGAACAGAGTACAACCCTATTTGTGTTTTAAAAAAGAATAAAATAGCCCTGGCTGGTGTGGCTCAGTGGATTGAGGGCCAGTCTTCAAACCAAAGAGTCGATGGTTCCATTCTCAGTCAGGACACCTGCCTGGGTTTCAGGTCATGTCCCCATCTGGGAGTGTGCAAGAGGCAAACACACATTCAAATTTTTCTCCTTCTCTTTCTTCCTCCCTCCCCTCTTCTTAAAAATAAGTAAGTAAAATATTTTTTAAAAAACAGTAAAATTCATATATAGAAAGAGTAAAAAACATGTTTATAGGTACACATAAGGATATTTGTTATCCCTGAAGAGATGAATTTTTGTGTAGAGGACATGAATGAGATGACAAGTTATTTATCTCTATATATACTTTGGTATATTTTGAATTTTGTGCAAATATTTATTGTGCCTATTTAACTAACTTTTAAAAAGTAGACATTAATTTTAAAAAATATCTAAGTGCAAGTACAAAAAAAGTATGTTTAATGCTAGGGAAATTTGAAGTAACAAATGACTGCCCTGTGATGTCATTCAAAAAAAGGTTTAGAATAAATAGGCCTTAAGCTAAATTTGAACCTAAAACTGAGATCAGCAAGTGTTAACATGAGCTAAAATGGTCATAATCATATCCATATGTCACAAGCTTATGGCCACATCATTAAAACATGTATGAGAGAAGTAGGAAGACAAAAAGAGCCAAAGATTATGAAAACAGAGGAAAAGAGTAGAAGGAACAATGACATTTAATTATGCCTCTTTTGCAGTGAAAGCAAAACAATGGGTTTGTAAGAGTTCAGAACAAATAGTCAAGTAACATGGTAGAAAATCTCATATTAACGATTATGTTGCAAAAGTACCCTTTTTTGCATAGATTCTTAGATGGGGAGAAGCAGTATGATATACTAGAAAAGGCCATGAACCAGAAGTCCAGAGACATTTAGCCTGGTTCCTGTTCTGCCATTTATTAGCAATGTAACCTTGGGAAGGTCACATTGTGTCTCCAGGCCTCAATTGTATTGCCTGTTATACAAAGTGTATGTGGTGGTGAGGTGTGCAATAGATTCATGATTCCGCAACCATTTTTTAAATCTGAAGAACTTATTTTTTTCCAATGAAATGCAAGTGAAAACCAGAAAAACAGATAAAAGCAGGGTGACTTTGTGTAAAGCAGAGGTGGGTACTCCTGAGCCCTCCCGCCCAGTCTCTTTCTTTCCTATCAAAACCCTCTTTAATGGAACAAAATCAAAGCCCTGAAAACCAGCAAAGTTCAATTTTAAACTATTTACTACAGGATTTCTAAAGTCTCTTTTCATAAGAACATTCCACAATTCTAGCAGGTAATTGATTCACAGGTTCAATCATGTAAAGTATCTACAGACATATTTGCAAAAATAATAATGGATATGGAAAGCTATGAAGGAAAGTGACTATTTCAAGAAAAAATTATTAACTACCTGTTCTGCACATATCCCTCCCACAATGTCACAATATACAAAGCTGGCAAGAGTATGATTCTGTACCTCTCTGATTCTCATATTCTTTTGGAGTTTTAAAAAGCTTTTTAGGGTTCTCTAAGCTTCTCAAGTATTTATGTTGATGTCTTTTATTTGTTAGAGAGCTTCTCCATCATCTTTCTCCTCTCCTCTGGGACTCCAGTGCCACATATGGCACTACTATGGACCATCTCACATGTCTCTTGTGCTCTTTTATGTTTACATCCTTTTTTCTTCCCTCTTTTCATTTTGAACTAAATAAAGTTTTATTAACCTCTTTAGGTTTGGCAGTCATGTCTTCCACTGTATTAAATCCCTCCAGTGAGTTCCTACATCCAGATAATTTATTTAATGCTAAACTGTCCTTTGTAATAATTCTTTATAGATTCAAATATGCATTTTGAAATTCTCCTACCTATATATTTGACCATTTTTTTCTGTATTTCTTTAGCATATTAATCATATCTATTTTAAAGACTTGGTCTGCTAATGTCAGCATCTATATTATCTATGAGTTTGTTTCTATCGTCTATTTTGCTTTTCATTATTGATTATAGTTATTCTGCTTCTTGTGTATAATCATTTTTGATTACATGTAAGACATTGTATATAAAAAGTCTCTAGAGACTTCAAATGTTGTTAACTTCCACAAAAGAAGACTCCTCTTTTCTCTGCTTAGGCAGATATATGAGGGGCTGACTGGCTAAAAAATCAGGGATTCAGCTGCATTGGAGCTGGGCTGTAGGTTTTGCAAATTCAGTCAATATCTCTGGAAGTTTCAGTTCTGCCCTTCAAAATGTTCAGCCTAGCTCTTTGACTTTTTACTTTATGCAGCTTCAAATATAGTAAATGTTTATTAATACCATGTGTTGGAGGCTTCTAAGTTTCCAAACTCATTTGTCAGTCCCACATAAATATCCAAAAATCATAGTTTCTTGTCCCTCAAGTGTAGCTTTCAGTATTCTTAGCTTCAGCTGCATCTAGAATCAATAAGTGCACACAGGTAACATTAGTTGCAAATCTTCAGTGCTGATCCATCTCTCCTTTAAGGGTTTACATCTGTTGCTCAATTCATTTTCAGGCCTTCTCCCCAGGTCTTTGTTTCCTAAATCTGCAAAATTGTGGAATTTTTCATTCTCCCTTTCAGAATTATTTGGTCTATTTTTTTAGCCTCTCAAACAGCATCATATTAATCAATTTATGTAGAAATGGGCTGTCTATTTGAAATCCCTCAAGTCTTCAAATTGTTTTATTCTGGCTTTATTGCACCACTGAATACTTTCCTTTTGCTCTTTCTTTCTATAGTGCCTTCTGCTTGTACCAGTATGTGCCCCATATGACAACTGCAGGAAAATAATTGCTCATCAACCTAGTAACTCATCTCCTGCTGGTTCTCCTCCCTTGAATATTGTAGTCCATTGGCTTTTTGTTGCTTTCTGAGGCCTATTAAAAAAAAAGATGTTTTCAATTACTCAGCTTTGTCTAATTGTCAGTGAGAATATCCTTTGGCAGTAATCCACTACATCCTACTCAGAAGCAGAAGCCCACAATATAGATTTTTTAGGCATCTTAAAAATCTAAGCAACATGAGATAATTTTTTAAAAATTTAATCCATGCCACATTCTTCACATTAGTATATAGCAGCAGCTATTTCTAGGTTATGCTCCAAATGGTTTGTAAAAGTATTAAAATTATCTGATTATGTAATGCAAAACACCATTAACAAATACAGGGTGGGGGAAAGCAGGTTTACAGTTATTGGTATGGAAAATAACTCAATAATTAATGAATAATAATACAAGAATAAACTATGTTTTGCATACTCATAACTGTAAACCTACTTTTGCCCCATCCTGTATACTAATAACTCAGGATAAATTTTTTGTAGATATACATATTCCCAAGTAACTTTAATCATGAGACAGAATTCTCTAAAATACACTTTAGCTTAATTTTTAAATAATAATTGTAAAGGATAAAGTTAAATAACATTTTAATAGATTATTTTTATTGTATTTATTTCCATTGCCATTTATCCCCCTTATATCTGCTTCTACTTCCTACCTTCCTCCTCCCCTCCAATCACCACACTGTTGTTCATCTTCATGAGTTCTTTTCATTATTTTATTCCATCACCCCTGACCTCTGTCTAGAGAGCAGTTAGCCTATTCTCTACCTCTGAATCTATTTTTCTTATTAGATCAGTTAGTTCATTAGATTCAACATATGAGTGAAACCATGTTATTTGCCTTTCTCTGAATGGTTTATTCCACTTAGCATAATGTTCTCTAGGTCTATCCATGTTGTCAAAAAGGATGAGATTTCTTCTTTTTTTTACAGCCAACTAGTATTCCATTGTGTACATGTACCATAGGTGTTTTAACCACTCATCTACTGATGGACACTTGGGCTGCTGCCATATCTTAGTGATTATAAATATGCTGCAATGAACATAGGAATGCACATGTTCTTTCAAATTAATGTTTCAGGTTTCTTTGGATAAACTCCCTGAAATGGAATTGCTGGGTCATAAGGCAGTTCCATTTTTTAATTTTTTGAGGTACAGTTGTCCCTCACTATATCATGGTTCAGTTATTGTGGCTTCACTGTATTGCAGGTTTTTAAATATATATATATATATATATATATATATATATATGTCTAATTCTGTATCACAGAGTTTTCACTACATTGCAGGATTTTATGGTATACTTCACTGGTGAGTACCCATATAGAATTTTATATGTTGTTAAAATTATGTAGGTTTAAGAGTGCAGAAAGTGTTTAAGAGCATATGAAGTGTTTATAAGAGTGTGAGAAAGGTTAATAAGAGAGTGGGAAAGGTTTATAGGAGTGTGGGAAGGGTTTATAAAGCCTTAAAATATATATAAATAATAAAATAAATATAATGCTTCTACTTCGCGGATTTTCACCTATCGCGGAGGTCTCTGGAATGTAACTCCCGTGATAGGTGAGGGATCACTGTAGCTCCATACTGCTTTCCACAGTGTCTGCACAAATGTGCATTCCCACCAACAGTGCAGAAATGTTCCCCTTTTTCCACATCCTTGCCAGCACTTGTTATTTGTTGATTTACTGATGATACCATTCTGAGAGGTGTGAGGAGATATCTCATCATGGTTTTAATTTGCATCTCTCTGATGATTAGTGGTAATTAGCATCTTTTCATATGTCTATGGGCTATCTGTATGTTCTCCTTAGAGAAGTGTCTATTCAGGTCCTTTTGTAAATTGGATTGTTTGTTTTTTGGTGTTGAGTTTTATAAGTTCTGTATAAGTTTTGGATATTAACCCCTTAGCAGTTGTATCATTTGTGAACATGTTCGCTCAATCATTGGGTTGTCTTTTCATTTTGTTGATCGTTTTATTTCGGGGACAACACATTTTTAGTTTGACATAGTCTCATTTGCTTATTTTTTCTTATGTTTTCCTTGCTAGAGGAGATATATCAGAAAAAATATTGCTATGAAAAAATGTCCAATATTTTACTGCCTATGTTTTCTTCCAGGATTTTTATGGTTTTAAGTCAAATGTTTAAGTCTTTAGTGCACTGAGAATTTGTCCTTATGTATGGTGTAAGAAGGTAGTCTAGTTTCATTTTTTTGCATGTATCTGTTGAATTTTCCCAACACCATATATTGAATAAACTATCTGTAGCCCATTGCACATTTTTGCCTCCTCTGTCAAATTTTAATTGATATGAAGATGTGGTTTTATTTCTGGCCTATGTATTCTGTGATTGGAGCATGAAATACCTTTTACTTCCCTTTACTTTTACTCTGTGTGTATCTTTTTGTCAGAGGTGGATCTCTTGAAGTTAGTATATGTATGGGTCTTGCTTTCTTATCTATTCAACTACCTTATATCTTTTGATTGGAGTATTTAAGCCACTTACATTTAAAGTGGTTATCGATAGATACATATTTATTGCCATTTTATTTTTTAACTATTTTTCCTATTTTTTCTTTCTTTTTCTTAAAGCAAGCTCTTCAACATTTGTTGCAATACTAGTTAGGTTTTTATTGTGTGGGAAGCTCTTTATTTCTCCTTGATTTTAAATGATAGTCTTGCTGGGTAAAGTAACCTTGGTTGTAGGTCCTTATTTTACATCACATTGCATATTTCATGCCAATCCCTTCTGGCCTGAAAAATTTCTTTTGAGATATATTTCATATTTCAGACAACAGTCTTATGGGAGCTCCCTTGTAGGTAACTAATTGCTTTTCCCTTGTGGCTTTTAAGATGCTCTCCTTGTCTTTAAGTATTGCTATTTTTATTATGATGTCTCTTGGTCTGGACCTCTGTGTCTATCTTATTCGGAACTCTCTGTACTTCCTGCACTTGTATGTCTTTTTTCTTCACCAGGTTAGGGAAATTTTAGGTCATTATTTCTTCAAATGTCTTCTTGATCCCTTGCTCTCCTTTTTTTTCTGGTATCTCTATGATACAAATGTTGTTACACCCCATGTTGTCCCAAAGGTCCCTTAAACTACCCTCATTTTTTTATTTTTTAAAAGATTTTATTTACGTATTTTTAGAGAGAGGGGAAGGGAGGGAGAAAGAGAAGGAAAGAAACATAAATGTGTGGTTGCCTCTTGAGCACTCCCCACTGGGGACCTGGTCTGCAACCCAGGCATGTGCCCTGACCAGGAATCAAACTGGAGACCCATTGGTTCACAGGCTGGCACTCTATTCATTGAGCCACACCAGCCAGGGCAAACTATCCTCATTTTTTTTTTAATTCATTTTTCTTTTTGTTGTTTTGCTTGGGTGTTTTTTCTATCTTGTCTTCAAATCACTGATTTGATCCTTTGCTTCATCTAACCTGCTGCTTATTTCTTCCAGTGTATTATTTATTTCAGCTACTGCATCCTTTATTTCTGACTGGTACTTTTTTACGGTTTCTATGTTTTTTTTAATGCTATGATAATACTTATAAGCTACTTTGAACATTAATAAATGACATGCCTCCATTTCATTTATCTCTTCTTCTGGAGAATTTTCTTATTCTTTCATTTAAGACGTGTTTCTTTGTCTTCCCATTTTGGCTACCTCTTTGTACATTTTTCTATGTATTAGGTAGATCTGCAAAGTCTCTGATTCAGGCCTATGCCTAACATTGCCTTTGAGTGGCCCTGGGCAACTTGTTTGGAGCTATCAGTGATCCACAGCTTGTGGTTTCCTCTTGTAGGCCTAGGTGCATGCTGAATGAACAAAGCTGAGCACCATGGCTGGCTTTTACCAGCTCTGGGCTTCCAGAAGATCAGCTAAAGTCTCAAAGCATCCAGAGTTCCACCTCTACCTGCAGGCTGTCTATTAGGTTTAAGCACAGAAAAGGCTGGCTGTACTCCTCAACAGGGCTTAAGCTCCACAGGGTATGGTGAAAGGGACTCATGCATGTAGCATTATTGCTTCTCCCTAGGCTGATGTTATGTGGTGTGCAGTGCTCTGCCCAAGAAAGATGGCTTCTGCAATATGAGGAATGAATGAGCACTGTGATCTTGGCATATGACCCTTCAGCCAGATCCACTAACCCCAGACTCTTCTTATATGGTTCTAATATGCTCTGCACTCCTTCTGCTAGAGCCCAGAGTACAGGGCTGCAAACAAAATTTTGTTCACTGGCCCTTTAAGATGGTGTCTGAATCTCTAGCCTTCTCTCTCTGGTGGAGAGAAATTATGCTGCTTTTTGCAGCCAGATGTTATGTGGTCACCTTTCCAAGTTCTAGTGCTCTAGACTGGGGAACCCAGATTGATATTTACACCCCAGTGCTCAGTAGGAACCCCTGGCTGCCAAAACATCCCTCTGGAACTTCAGCTACTACCCATGTGAGCCCAGAAAACCTTGTGCCTCATACTTCCTACCAGTTTCTATGTGGTGGTGTGGTTTTCTCTGTAAGCCCTGGGTTATAAGACATCTGTCCAACTAGTCTTCAGTTGGTTATTCAGGATGATTTTTCTATAATTTAATTGTAATTTTGGTCCTGGGAGGAAGTTAGTGTAACTTCCATCTACTCTGCCACCATCTTGGATGTCCATTTAAAATGTTATTTAACATTTAACATTTTAAATTAGGTACTAATTTAATAGGGCATAGAAATAATCATACAATAATCATAAGCTGTATCTTGGAGAAATCAGTATTTCCTATCATACATATAGAAGGTAAGATTATAATCCTATATCAGACTGAAATTCTAAGCCACTGGTGTTACTGTTTTTCCAACTCTCAGAATATATCAGCTCTCATTTTAAATTATTTCTCAATAAACTTCAGGATATCCATCATGCTAAATTTTTTAGAAATCCTGAAGGGCTTAAGAAATTATATGTATGTGTGGGTAAGGGTATACTTAAGAAATGAATTTGGCTTGCATGCCTTGGATTACTGGGGATTTATTTTATTCTTTCTTTTGTTCTTGATTATATTACATTTTAATCAGAGTCATGTTTGTAAAGCAATTTAAAACTAAATTAAAATTTAACCTACAAAAGGTTGCTTCAGAAATGAATTAACTCTCTCCACCATTTTATTTTTCTCTTGCTGTTTTACACCAGGGCCTGAAATAGGCTGGATAACCTAGTGTAGGCATTTTCTTTCATATCCTTTCAAACACCAGTTATCCACACCAGTTTTTCCCAAAAGTGTCATTGCTGCATTAGAGACAAGTTTGATTATTAAGCACATTCAGATTCTTGGATTCCACCTCAGATAGGAATCACCAAGGATAGTTCTAAAAATGCATTTTATTTGCACATTGATGCATGCTATAACTGAACACCATTATCCAGTGACTATTCCATGCAAATAGCATGGGAGAGCATTGCCACTGACAGCCTCATTGTTCAACTGAAGGAGCACTACCCTGGTTTCTGTGATAATGCCCACAACAGCTCCCTCCATCCAAATGGTCAAGAACCTGTGTTATCTGCCTCTTCCTCTTTATCTATACTCTTCCCTGAGGTCTCTCATCACCTACTCATTTTCTGTTATGCAGATTTCACAAGAACATTTTCCATTTTGTATGTTCTTTATTCCATATTCCAAGACATTCAACAATATATGTGTATAGGTCTCACCTTCAAATTCCTCCCCTGGGATCATAACTGGAGGAAAATGCCTAAAATTAGACATGTCCTTTTCCAACTGAAAAACCAATGGCATGTGTTACTTCTGGTATGTGGTCACTGTGGTCAGAATCAGGACTCACCAAGTGATAAAACTCAAGGCCTGGAATGAAAAGTCTCCAATAAACCTGCTTAATTTTCATCATTCCTTCAACTGGATAATCAAAGGCAAGTGATGAACATTGAGAACAAAGTAAACTTCTCTAGCCTAGTATCCAAAGTGGCAATTAACAGCAAGGGATTTGCAGTCAAAATGCCTTGATTTAGATTCTCCCTTTGTGATCTTAACTAAGTTAACTAAACTTCATCAATCCTCCATGTCTGCATCTATAAAATGGGAAAGATAATAATCCATGATCCCTCAAAATATCTTAATAAACTATTTTATTGAATTATCACACATATAGAAAAGTACACAGGTCACAAGCATAAAGCATAATGACTTATTTACAAAGTGAACACAACCATGAACCCAGCTCTGAGATTAAAAAACAAAATGTCCTAAGTCCTCCTTTTATCCCCATTTGGTCAATACCATTTCACCAAAGTTTACCACTCTCATGACTTCAAGCATCATAGGTCAGTGTAGCCTGCTTTTTACCTATTTTATACACTCATATAATATGGACTTTTTGGTCAGCCTTATTTCTCTCAATACTATGTTTGGGAAGAGCACCCTTGGTGCATGTAGCTATACTTTTTTTCATTATCATTGTGGCATAGTATTCCTTTTTGTGAATGTACCACAATTTATTGTCTACTCTATTATTTCTCTTTTCCTAGTTTGGGATTACTTTAAATATTTTGCTATACATATATTTGTACATGTCTTTATAAAAGCACACATTTATGTTGGATATATACTTAGGAATAGGGCTACTAGGTCATAGAGTATGTGTATATTCAGCTTTGGTAGATATGTCAAACTTTCTAATGTGGTTATACCAACTTATGTGCCCACCAACAGTATGTAAGAATTCCAATTGCTCCACGTTGTCATTAACAATGGTCATCACTGTATTTTTATTTTAGCTATTTCGACATGCTGAGGTATTGTCTTAAGCTGTTCTTTTTTATTTTCTCTAATGACAAATGCAGTAGAGTGCCTTTCACATGGTGCCATATGAATGCTGGAAGAATTAAGATACTATGTATGTAAAGCTCTTTGCACAGTGCCTGGAACATAGGAAATGCTCAATAAAACCACATATTCTTATTATATCTTTGCTTATCTGATTACAATGAAGGACCTGATGTGATGTCAATGGGTACATTCCTACCTTTAAATAATTATTTTTCTCCCTCTTTGCCTTGCTACAGAATAAATAACACACACACACAGTCTGATAAATCATGAAAGAGACTGTTAGAAAAGAAAGAAAAATAAATACTTTATCACTATATTTTTATTTTAACTAGTATACACAACCAAACTTTATTTTACAGAGCACCACTGAATTAACACATAAAATATAACCTTGTTAATCACCATTTATTAATTCACACGTTACTAATGCAATCATTTAGCCAGGTAGCTGTTAGGAAATGGTGTCTCATTACAGTTTTTGTGTGATTTTCAGACAGGAATTATTATCAAGAGTGTCAAATGGAAATCCTGGGCACTCTCTGTGATAATACAAGTACTGAAATAGTTATGTACAATACCACCAAGGATATTTTCAACTAGTCAATAGTGAATGGTTTTCTTTGGCTACACTTTATAAAGGGAGTTAACATTTGTATCTTTTATCATTTTGTCTTGAGTTACAATGGGACGTAGCAACCATTTCTGGCCACATTCTATTCTTTTGACTTCAGTAAGAAAACTCAGGTGAGCATGTATGTTGCCAACAAGGGAAAAAGAGGTTTCTGAAGAAAGACTGCACATTCCTGTAAGTGAACGGCAGCTATCAGTAACTTAGAATGAGGCATGACAAGGCAGAGGCCACAACATGGTCTTGAATTTTGTGCTGTCTAAACAAAGCCAGCGATCTGGTATCAACCAGTGTCATCCAGTACATGGACATGAAAATTTATCCCAGCAAAATAGCTTTTGGGAGGCATATTTGGATTACTTGTTTCTTTTGCATGAATACTGAGTAGGGAAGCTCTATAGACACATTCTGGTATAAATATTTAAAATGAACTTACAAACTATATATTAAGAAATTAAAGTTTTTCACTTTTAAGATTATCATGTGTTTGGCATATGTTGCAAGACATGTACACCTTGGGTTATGCAATAAAACAATAATTTCACCACTTGATAAAGAACTGACTAGAAAACCTAAATGTTTTTTGAGTCAACAGATATGTGAGTAGTTATGTACTGGTGCCAGGTTGCACTTGGTGCTGTGGTGGATGCTAGGATATATACATAAGTAAACATATATACATAAGTTTATATCAAAGCAATGTTTTGAACATGTGATCATATTCACACCACCCTGAGCATGAGTGTAGTTGACTGGTTTAGAACAGTTATTCTCAACAGGGATGATTTTGCTCCTCAGGGGAAATTTAGAAATGTCCGGAGACATTGTTGATTGTCACAACTATTAAAGAAGAAGCCACTGGCATACAGTAGGGGGAAGTCAGGAGTGTTGCTCATCTTAATATATGCAGGGCAACCTCCACAATGAAGAACTCTCTAACCTAAAATGTTAATAATGCTGAAGTTGAAAAGCCCTGATTTATAGCACTAAGTTTTTGTGTAAATCCCCAGCACCTAGAATAAGGCCTGCCACATAATAGACTGTCAATAAATATGTATTAAAGAATGAGTATTATTCTGAAGTTACTAAACTATTCAACAGTAAATTTTGTTTAGAACATAATCAAATGATGGAACTGTGTGGTATGTGAATAATATCTCAAAAACATTGTTAAAAACACAATAGTCATTTCACTTTTTGTGAACATAGTATTCACAATTTTAAGCCTTTTTATATAAGGTAGTCTTCTCTTTTAACTTGACAAAGAAGAAAATAGGTTTGCATTTTAATTGAGAATAGTGACTTCAAAACCGGATAGGCAGGAATTCAAGTCCTAGGGGACCTGGATCATAAATTAGAATAAAATCAATAAATAGGGGAAATTATATATGTAAAATATACTCCTTTTGTAATAATATGAATTACAATCTTCTAACATAAGATATTTTAATGTGGATTCATCTGTTTTATATTATCCTTTGGAAATATTGGCTGGCTGGAAGGGTTAATTCCTATTTCACAAAGAATTGCTGTGCTTTTTTCTATTCTACTGCTCTGTGGTGTTATTATAACGTACCTAAAAAGCCATTTGTAGTAAAAGTAGAAGTTACATCAACAATGTAAACCTCTTCGATGCAGAAAATTTCTGTGTCAGGCACTGAACTAAATGCTTCTTATGTACTTCATTCTCTAACTTCACACAACTTGAGGTTTGGGATATCAAGGTGCAAGGAGGATTGGTCACACAGGTAGTAAGCAGCTGATCTGGGATTCAACCACATACATATCTAATTCCAAAACTAAAACTCTTTGTCACTTGGAATGATTGTGGTTTTGAGCAATCAGGACAAAACTTCATTAAGGATGTATGGAATTTGTATACATAGGAAGGAAATGAGTTCTGATGAAGATGGGAAGGAAATGAAAATAAACTCATCTCACAAAAAAAGTCCCATAATTTATAATGTACAAGTTGTTCAGTAGAATGCTGTTTAGAACAGTGCATCATTGGAATTAATTTTATGACCATAATTAAGGGATTGGATAAATAATATAGAATAGTACGTAACTATTGCAGTTAATGAAGCAGATCACTAACCATTGAATTAGAAAGATGTCACATTGGTTAAAAGATGAAATCAGGTTATATATCAATGGGCACATATATTCACATGCTTGTATGTATCAGACAGAGTCATCAGTATGCACACAACTAAAAGTAGTACCTATAAAGATTATTGGGTGGAATGACAGTCAATGGTACTTTTACTTTACTTTTGTCAAATAGGCTTGTATTATGTTAAAAAAATCACTAATTTAACTCATTAATTTAATATACAATTATTGTATGTCTACTATTGTCAGACACCACTCTTTTAAACTTTTGAGTCTGTATATTTAATCTGTAAACATCATATAAGATAGTTCCATTGATATCCAAGCCACAATTTGGAGAGTAAGCTATTAAAAGCCTGAACTAAGATGTGTTGAGACTGTAAGGAAAAGAAAGTGTAAAGTTCATATAATACACTTCTTGCGGAGTCTACAGTATGTGTCCCTCCCATCTGTCCCTTCCATGGCAACATTTGGTGAAGGCCTGGAGGGCAAAATTCAGTCCATGCATTCAGTTTACAGAAGAAAATGCCCTTTCCTGATAGAAAAGGGAGGACTGAAGAGTCTCTCCAGACCACTGTTCCTCTTTGACTATAATATGACTATTTATTCATATAATACTTTCCACAGATTCTGATTTTTATGATGCCATAAAGTAAGATTTTCAGAAACTTGATGGTGGGTAACATAATGCCATCAATGACAATATTAATTAATGAAGATTTCTACTTAGTGGGGGTGAGCATCATATTTTTCTGAAAATGAATCTTGAGAGCTTCCTTGATTATACTGTGATTCTGCTCCCATTATCATTTAGAGATTGAGGCATGAGATGGTTCTGGTGATTATAGTGATTTAGGAGGAGAAATAATATGTCAGAATTATGGGAGGTTCTATAATTTCATGGTCTATAGCATAAAAAAATACATTACATCATTATATCCAGTGTGTTGTATTTTAATATTGGCTATTGTGGTACTGAACTCCCCTGACATCAATAGCATACACACTGTAGTTTCTGTAATGAAGAAAAGAGAATATGATATGCTTTTGTTAGAAATTTCTTTAGGGTCTAAGCCATAAGGGCACATATGAGGGGAAAAGAAATCACTCATTAAGTATTTCCTAGGAATTATTCATAATTTCATCGAACAATATGACAGACCCTAGACCTCATGGATGCTTCAGCCGGTGCTGAGCGGAGCTGTGCAGCTCTGTGATGCTGAGCTATATGGAGCACATTATACTCCAATCTGAAACCTGCTCCCTGGGGCAACTACAGGTTCTGACAATTAGAGGCTTTAACAGTTTGGGCCATAACTTCTTTAGAAGCAAGAATTTTTATATATACCAATTTTCTTCTGATATTGTGTGGGTCACTGAAGATTCAAGGGTTTTGGTACTTGACACATCAACCATTAAAATGAAAACTGTAAAACCAAGATGCTTTCCAATGTAGAGAAATGTGGCATCATGAGTAGTAGTCAACCAAGAATATAAGTGAATTTTCAGTTTCTGACTATTTTTATGTTTTTCTTTTTCAAAAAATATATTTTATTGATTATGCCATTACAGTTGTCCCATTTTCCCCACTTTATTCCCCTCTGCCCTGAACATCCCCTCCCACCCGCATTTCCCCCACCCTTTAGTTCATGTCCATGGGTCATACATATAAGTTCTTTGGCTTCTACATTTCCTGTACTATTCTTAACCCCTCTCTGTCTATTTTCTACCTGCCATTTATGCTACATATTCTCTGTACCTTCCCCCCTCCCCCCTCCCCCCTCCAATTCCCCCACTGATAACCCTCCATATGATCTCCATTTCTGTGATTTTGTTCCTGTTCTAATAGTTTGCTTAGTTCAATTCTGTTTTTTGTTCATTTGTTTGTTTTTTAGGTTTGGTTGTTAATAGCTGTGAGTTGGTTGTCATCTTAATGTTCATATTTTTGATCTTCTTCTTTTTCTTAGATTAACCCCTTTAACATTTCATATAATAAGGGCATGGTGATGATGAAATCCTTCAACTGGACCTTATCTGGGAAGCACTTTATCTGCCCTTCCATTCTAAATGATAGCTTTGCTGGATAGAGTAATCTTTGATATAACTCCTTGTCTTTCATGACTTTGAATACTTCTTTGCAGCCCCTTCCTGTCTGTAAGGTTTCTTTTGAGGAATCAGCTGATAGTCTTATGGGAACACTTTTGTGGGTAACTGTCTCCTTTTCTCTTGCTGCTTTTAAGATCCTCTCCTTATCTTTAATCTTGGGTAATGCAATTATGATGTGCCTTCATGTGTGCTTCCTTGGGTCCAACTTCTTTGGGGCTCTCTGGGCTTCCTGGACTTCCTGAAAGTCTATTTCCTTTTGCCAGATTGGGGAAGTCCTCCATTATTTTTTCAAATAAGTTTTCAATTTCTTGCTCTTCCTTTTCTCCTTCTGGCACTCCTATGATTCAGATGTTGGAATGTTTAAAGTTTTCGTGGAGGTTCCTAAGTCTCTCCTCATTTTTTTGAATTCTTGTTTCTTCATTCTGTTCTGGTTGAATGTTTATTTCTTCTTTCTGCTCCAAACTATCAATTTGAGTCCAAGTTTCCTTCTTGTCACTGTTGGTTCCCTGTGTATTTTCCCTCATTTCTTTTTCACAGCCTTCACTTTTCCCTCTATTTTGAGACCATACTCAGCCAATTCTATAGAGTATCCTTATTACTAGTGTTTTGAACTGTGCATTTGATAGGTTGGCTATCTCTTTATTGCTTAGTTGTATTTTTTCTGGAGTTTTGATCTGTCCTTTCATTTGGACTTTTTTTTTTTTTTTTTTTTTTGGTCTTATCACACTACTCATTAAGTAGTAAGGAGCAGAGACTTAGGTATGAGGCAGGGAAAGACAACCCATGTCTCTGTGTTGTGGTGCTCTATGTGGGGGAGGTGTCCAAGAGGGAACAATGCCACTTGCTCAGCTCTCTGCCCAATTTCAGTCACTACCTCCACTACCCACAAGGAAATTGGGCCCTTTTGGTGCTGATTCTAAGGTGGGTGGGCTTGTGTACATTCTAGGACCTTGTGGGTCTCTCCAACAAACTCTCCTGTGAGGCTGGGAGTTTATTCCACCACCTCAATCCTCACAGATTTTTCAGTCAGAAGTTTTGAGACTTTATTTCCCTGTGCTGGAACCCTGGATTGCATGGACCATCTCACTCCCCAGTTGTTCCCCCTGGTTTATCCACATGCAAATGTGGGTTCGCCACCTCCACCAGCCATTGTCTTGCCTGGTTAGCTAGCTGCTGCCTCACCTATCTCAGTCCTTTAGCTGCTGCCTTGTCCCAGTCCTCTCTACTTCAACTGCTTGCCTCCCCCTCCCACCAGTCTGGATGAATGTATCTTCTTTAACTCCTTTGTTTGTCAGACTTCCGTACAGTTCAATTTTCTGTCAGTTCTGAATTTTTTTGTTTTTAAATTTGTTGTTGTCCTTCTTTTGATTGTGAGAGGAGGCACATTGTGTCTACCTATGTCTCCATCTTGGCCTGAAGTGTGTTTTTCTTAATAAATAGATAAATTCTAAGAGGCATAGCTACCAGATTATTTTCCTCAGACATCAGATGTCAAAGAAATAAAATTAAATATTCTCTTTAAGTTTTTTGCTTTTAATTTTTTAAATATTGCATCAAATTTAAGATGCATTGATTATATAATATACCATTATTTTACATACGGATATGAATTGTGCATGAGAAACATGGATCAGTTGCTTCTTGCATGCCTCCAACTGCCTGCTGGGCCTACAACCCAGGCATGTGCCCTGACCTGAGAATCAAACAGGTAAAACTTTGGTTCAAAGACCAGCTTTCAATCCACTGAGCTACATCAACCAGGGCTGCCTTATCTCAATTTTGAGAAAGGTAGAGAAATGTATCTTAGAATCAATGAAATTTGGCAATCACAAGTGACACAGGTTGGAAAAAAGCAAATAACACACACGTATGTGGTCATGATCCACCCCCAAACCTCAATAAATAATTTATTATACATCTCCCATAATTGCATATGCTATATTTTTACAACATGAAACCATGCAGTGTATTTTGAATTGCAAATGGCTTTTTTCATTTAACAATATATTATGGACATTTTCCCTATTTTTTTAATGACTAAAATGTTGTTCAGAAATGTCTTTTTTTTAATCTTTAAGTCAGAAGTTATAAACTATGGCCCAGAACTCATTGCCCTAAATATCAAGACATTTTATATACATTCCTGCTTTTCAGCTTCTCTTAAAAATCAAGTGAAGTTGATGCTTTTGCATGTGGACAGTCTCCAGTTAGTTAGTGACTGACCCAAATGAAGGGTGCATGCAACCTTTTCCTGTTTAGCATGTTCCCGGCAGTTTCCTGTTCTTATACACACAGCCTGCACCTCTTGCTTACATGCTACCTGACCCCGTTTGGGTTTTGGGTTTGTAACACTTACTTTAAACATTTAGAACAAAACTTATTGCACAAACACAGAAAGGGCTCTTGGTTGCACTCCAAGTACACTTAGAAAATTACACATTTTCTCACTGTCTACCACCTTCAGCACCTAATGTTTCCTCCTACCAACAGTTAGATATCTGATTTTCAAATCTCCCACTTCCTTAAGGCTACAATTGAGGAGTTACCAGTTCCAATTACAACCCCAGATATTCTTACTATTATTTCTCTATCATGTGCATCTCATTTGATTATCATAGATACAACACTTTCTCATTGGGATTTCATCATTAAATCTCATTCATAATGATCTGCCATTGTTCATCCAAAATGGAAATGTTTCCTTTATACTGTTAGTTAGTTCAACTTCATTCCTGTGGTCCAACCTGACCATTGTTTTAGCTGTTGCATGCCTAGAGTTTGGAAGCTAAACTCACCCTTTTATCCTCACCATTTTCTTAGGTGGCAAAGAACATTGTGGAAATGCTTGAGTGAGCTTCAAGAATAGGAAGAGATCTAGTGCGCCATTAGCTAATGTAGCCCATTGTCCAGTGTTAGGTTTTGTGTAGAGTAGATATTGAGCAGTAACATTGAGCAAGATGTCTCAGTTCTTCTTACTATACTTCTTGTAATTATTTTATCACTTGAAGAGTTTTATTGAAGAGATTCTTAGTATGAGCAATGAACCACTATTTTTTTTTAATATTGTATTCTACAAAATAGACACAAAATAATTTCAATGTAGTTCCATTTCTGGAAGACATGCATACACATTTCTATTCTGCTTCAAGCCTAAAATAGAAAAATAAAATACGCAGCACTGAATTTAGTGAAATTGTTTGACTACCAAACAATGAAGAAACATGAAAAATTTAGTACTGGTTTAGAGTACTAGTTTACATACATCATAGTTAAATAAAAGACCTCTCCCCACATGTCTGGGGGAGCCGGCAAGTATTGTTCCTCTGAAGAATGATATGGTAGGGCTGAAATGGAAACTTGTACTAAGACCTGAGTTAAATAGTGTTATCTTTTAAAAACACCCATGTCCCATAGATAAACCTCTTCTCATGGCGATACATGAGAGCATAGAGCTTTCCAGGTGGCTTGCTGTGAGATTGTGTCCTCTGCAATATAAATTACATGCAAAGATGTATAAACTAGAAACTTTTCCAGACTTACTTTAAAAAAAATAATGGCATTTCCCAAGACTTTAATGATAGGAAGATGCTTTGGACTATCCCAAAGTTCAATACCAGTGAGAAAATTCTGTATGCTATCTGAGGGTGTTGAGTACTAGACAGTCAGGAATACAGCCAATTTTGTAGAAGCTGATTGGATGCATCTACATTTAAATAAATCCTTAAACCATTGTTTTTTAAGTAAGCCCCCCAAAAGCAATATATCATAATCGTGATGACTATTTACAAATTTCTGATTAAAAAATAGAAGCTAATATAGAAAATTTAAAAATATATTAAGAAAAAGAAAATAAAACTCCATGATGCCAATATCCGGAAGCTACCTCTGTTAATATTTTTATATGTTTTAGATCTCAGTGAGATGTGTTTTTTCTTGACACATTTAAAATTTTTTAAATTATTCCATATATAAATACCCTGCTCTTTTCAATTAATTTATATCATATACACAAATACACATAATGTATAACACAGCAAATAATGTATATCAGAGCTATTTTCCCTGGTTTGTTGAAAATTTCTTAAAGCATAATTTAATGGCATCATTGTGTGTCTGTCTATTGCGTCAACCTAATAAAATTTGCTGAACTGTTTTCTTATTGTTGGTCATTTAGTTTGTTTTCTTTTTGCAATCATAAATAATCATTTTGAGAAGCCTTTGTAATGATTCTGAGTGAATGAAATTAGTGGATAAAAAGTATTAAATGTTTATTTTTTAAAAGATTTTATTTATTTATTTTAAGCAGAGGGGAAGGGAGGAAGAAAGAGAGGAAGAGAAACATCAATGCGTGGTTGCCTCTTGTGTGCCTCCTACAGGGGACCTGGCCAGCAATGCAGGTATATGCCATGACTGGGAATTGAACCAGTGACCCTTAGGTTCACAGGCTGGCATTCAATCCACTGAGCCACACCAGTCAGGGCTAAATGTTTGTTACTCAACAGATGTATTGTCAAATTGTATGACAAAGGTATTATTGCCATGTTACCTACAGTGAATGAGTCCTCATTTCAATCCAATCTCATTGGCACAAAGTAACCTTATTTTTAAACTTTTTTTGTAAATAAAGAGGGTATCTCTTTGTCACTTGAAAGTGCATTTTTTTATTCCTGGTGAGGATGAATATTATTTCATGTAAACATTTTCTTTTGTGGGAATTAATAAACTGCTACAGGTAAGGGTGGCCTTACACAGAAAATGTAGTCTATGCCTTTTTGAACATAAGCTTTATTTTAAAATATGCTTTTAATTTATAAAGTCATGTCATGTACATAATTAACCTTATAGATATGAAAGATCAGGTATTAATTATCTATTAAGAACTGAGATAAGTGAGGCTCAGAAAAAATTAGTAATTAACCCAACTTAATGCAGTGAGCAATCAGAAGAGTTGTTTTTGTTTGTTCTACTTTTTGCTGTTGAATCAGTGAGTTTCAACAAAAATTACTGTTTGAGCAAGTAATGTCCAGTAGTTACAAAATACAAGAAAGCAAAGTAAGAATCACTGTTTAACAACCAACCATCCCTTACTGCCTAAAACAGAGTATAAGACATCAAGAAAAAGGCTGGTATCATTTTTTACATGATGCTAAGACACTCCAATTTTGAAAAAGAATACAAATGTTTAATAAGAGAAAAGAAAAAAAATGAGTTGAAGGGCTTTTTTTCTAGTTGTTGCCTCAGTAAACATTAACCTTAAGCACTCATGAGCTTAAACATAAGGTGATAGAGACCTGGAAGAAGCTCCACTAACCTTCTCCAAGGACAAATCTGGAATTACAACTAAATCGTGGAGAAATCATCCTGAATAATCAACTGAACACTAGCTGGAGAGAAGTTTTATAACCACAGACAAACAGAAGGAACCACTTCACCACAGCATTACTGGTAAGGTGTATGGATGAGGCCTGACAGGGCTGACTGGGCTTCCACAGCAGCAGCTGAAGATCTGGGGGGATATTTCAGTGCCTGGAGGGTTCGCCTGAGAAATGTTTGGTCTAAACTCCAAGCTGGGCTCTCTAGGCTATAGCACCAGAACCAGGAGAAAACTGATATAACACATGGCTATGAAAAGCAATGGAGTTTCTTTCCATTAGGGAAAGAAGCCTGGAGATACAGACAGCCTCTTAGAGGACCAACACACAAAAATTCATCTGCAGCCACCTACCCTGGGCTCCATCAGAAGGAAGGCAAAGTGGACTAGGGATACACGAGGAGAATTTGGAGCTGGTGACTCTGGGGAGAGAATTGAAGGAATACACACCAGGATCCCTGTGCTGAGTCATTCCCCATACTACGGGAGTCATCTTTCTTAGACAGAATAATACTTTTTAAATGTCATCAGCCTATGGGGAAGCAATAGCCCAACCCACGGAAATTACTCTGCTTCACCCTGTGGTACTTCAGCCCTATTACTGAAGAATGTATCTGGAAGACTTTCACTCTTTAAGTCTAATAGCCTGTAGGAAGAGGTGGATCTCTGGAAGCTCTGAGATTTTAGCTATCCCTCCACAAGGCCCACTGCTAGCAAAAAGCAGCCTTGGTGTTTAGCATGGTTCTTTCTTTGCACAAACAGACTCAGCACAGGAGCCATAATTTATGTATTTCTGATAACTCCAAACAGGTGTACCAAGGCCTGTACTAGAGTCCTTGCAGATCTACTTATTACATAGAAAGAAATACAAAGAGGCAGCCAAAATGAGAAGATAAAAAAATAGTCACCAAATGAAAGAACAAGAGAATTCTTGAGAAGAAGAACTAGATGAAATTGAGGTAAGCACTTTATCAAATAGAGAGTTTAGAGTAAAGATTGTAAGGGCAATTCAACAGCATAAACAAACATAAAGACCATAAAAAAGGACCAGTGAAAACAAAGAATACAATATGTGAAATAAATAATACACGGAAAAGAAAAAACAGTAGGTTTGATGAAGTAGAAGACTGAATCATTGCAGAGAGCAATTTGGAAGACAAGGTAGAAAAACACACAAAAAGCAACAAAAAGAAAAAAGAATTTTTAAAAATGAGAGCTTAAGAAACGTTTGGGACAATGAAGTACAACAACATCCTCATCATGGCAATACCATAAGGAGAAGAGACTAAGCAAGGGATCAGGAACCTATTTGAATATATAATGACCCCAAACCTCCCTAATCTGGTGAAGGAAAAAGACCACAACTCCAAGAAGCATAGAGAATCTAATACAAGTAGGACCTAAAGAGGCCTACACCAAGACACATCATAATTAAAATGGCAAGGCTTAAAGTCAAGGAAAGAATCCTAAAAGCCACAAGAGAAAAGAAGGTATTTATACAAGGGAGCCCCAATTAGACTGTCATCTGACTTCTCATTAGAAACATTTCAGGCTAGAATAGTGTAGCATGAAATATTCAAGGTGATGAAAGAGAGGACCTACAACCAAAGCTATATTATCCAGCAAGGCTATCATTTTAAATCAGAGAAATAAGGAGCTTCCCAGACAAGCAAATGCTAAATAGGAGTTTGTTAACACAAAAACAGTACTGCAACAAATCTTAAAGGTCTTGCTTTACGAAGAAGAAAAAGAAGGAAAGAAAAAGAAGAAGGAAGAGGGAAGAGGATGAGGAGAAAGGAAAAAGAGAGAAGAAGAAAGAAAAGTAGTTAAAAAGTAAAATGTCCAAAAATACATTTTTATCAATAATCATTTTAATTGTAAATGGTGCAAAGTCTCCAACCAAAAGACATTGGTTAGTTGAACAGATAAGAAAACAAAACTAATATACATATGTTGCATGCAAGTGACCCACCTCAGATCAAAAGATATACAAGATGTACACTGACTAAAGTAAAGGGATGAAAATATATTTCATGCAAGTGGAAAGAAGAAAACTGCTGGGGTAGCAATACTTTTATCTGACAAAATAGACTTAAAACCAAGGCTATAGCAAGAGACAAATATGATACTACATAATGATAAAGGGAATAATCCAACAAGAGTATATAACCCTAAGAAACATTTATGAACTCAATATAGGAGCACCTATATATGTAAAGCAAATCTTGATGGACATAAAGGGAGAGATCAACAGAAATACAGTCACAGTCAAAGATTTTAACACACCACTGACTTCAATGGATAGATCTTCCAAATGTAAAATCAACGTGGAGAAACCAGCCTTAAATGCCAGTCTAGATCAAATACATTCAATTGATACCTTCAGAGCATTTCACCCCAAAGCAGCAGAATATACATAATTTTCAAATGCACATAGAATGCTTTCTAGGAGAGACCACGTGTTAGGACACAAAACAAGTCTCAATAAATTCAAGAACATTGGAATCATATCATGAATCTTTTCTGACAACAAGGCTATGAAACTAGAAATCAATCACAAGAACACTAAAAAATACTCAAGACACAGAAGCTAAATAAGTTATTAAACAATGAATGGGTCAACAAAAAGATCAAGGAAGAAATCAAGATACCTTGAAACAATGAAAATGAGAATACAACAATCCAAAATCTGTGGCACACAGGGAAAGCAATCCTAGGAGGGCAATTCATGGCATTTACAAGCCTATCTTAAAAACAAAACAAAACAAAACAAAAAGAAAGAAAAAGCTCAAATAAGCAATCAAACTTTACACTTACAGGAATTTTAAAAAGAACAACAAGCAAAACCCAAAAAGAGTAGAAAGAAGGAAATAATAAAGATCTGAGCAGAAATAAATGAAATAGAGTATAAAAATGATAAAAAGATCAATGAATCCAAGAACTCATTCTATGAAAAGATGAACAAATTGATAAACCTTCAACCAGAGTCACTGAGAAAAAAGAGAGGACCCAAATAAATAAAATCAGAAATGAAAGAGGAGAAATAACTGACACCAAGAAATACAAAGGACTGTAAGAAAATATAATGAACAACAATGCCAACAAACTGGTCAACATGAAAGAAATAGATAAATTCCCAGAAACATACAATTTTCCAAAACTAAATCAAGAAGAATTAGAGAATGTGAATGGACAGACTATACCTAGTGAAATTGAAGCAATAATCAAAAAACTCCTGACAAAAAAAAAAGCCCTGGACTGGGTAGCTTCACAGGGGAATTTTCACAAATATACAGAGAAGAAATAACATCTCCTTCTCAAACTACTTCAAAAAATTCAAGAGACAGGAACGTTCCCAAACTCATTTTACGAGACTAGCACTATCCTAATCCAAAACCATATAAAAACTATACAATGAAAAAAATTATAGGTCAATATCCCTGGTCAACAAAGATGCTAAATCCTCAACAAAATATTAGCAAATCGAATATAGCAATGAATCAAAAGATCATACACCATGATCAAGTGGGATTTATTCCAGGAATGCAAGGTTGGTACATTTGCAAATCAAAAACATGGGATTCACCACATACACAAAATGAAGGATAAAAACCACATGATCATATAAATACATGCAGAAAAACAATTTGATGTAATCCAGCACCCATTCACGATAAAAACTCTTAGCAACGTGGGAATAGAGGCAGCATATCTAGTTATGACATATATGATAAACCACTGTCAGCATCATTCTCAACAGGCAAAAACTGCAAGCATTCCCCTTAAGATCAGGAACAAAACAGTGATGTCCCCTTTCATCTCTCTTATTCAATGTAGTACTAGAAGTCCTAGACACAGCAATCAGACAAGAAGAAATAAAAGGCATCTGTATTGGAAAGGAAGAAGTAAAACACTATTTGCAGGTGAAATGATACTGTACATGGTTAACCCCAAAGATTCCACCAAGAAACTACTAGATCTGATAAATGAATTCAGCAAAGTAGCAGGATGCAAAACTAAAATGCAGAAATTAGTTGCACTCTATATGCCAATAATGATCTAACAGAAAGGGAAATTAAGAAAACAATCCCATTTACAACTACTTCAAAAAGAATAAAATACCTAGGAATAAATCCTAACCAGGGATGTAAAAAGCCTGTACTGGGTAAATTATGAGACACTGAAAAACATTTGAAGATGACACAAATAAGTGAAAAGACATACCATATTCATGGATAGAAAGAATTAACATCAATAGAATGTCCATGCTAACCATGCAGTGTAGATTCGACACAATTCCTATCAAGATTCAAATGGTGTATTTCACAGAATAGAATAAATCTTTCAAAAATTTATATGGAATCACAGAAGGCAATCCTAAGACAAAAGAACAAAGTTCGAGGAATCACACTACCTGTATCAAACTATACTATAAGGCCATAGTAATCAAAAGAGTATAATACGCATAAAAACAGACAGATCAATGGAACAGAATAGTGAACCCAGAAATAAACCAACACTGTTATAGTTAATTAATATTCAAAGCAGGAAGCAAGCACAAATAATGAGCAAAACATAGTTTATTCAGTAAATGGTGTTGGGAGAATTCGACAGATACATGCAGAAAAATGAAACTAGACAGCTTTCTTATGCCACACAAAAGGAAAAATTCAGAATGGATTAAAGAGTTAAGTTTTAAACCTGAGACAATAAATATTGTAGAAGAAAGCACAGAAAAAAAATCTCAAATTTTGGTCATAGCAATATTTTGTTGAATATACCTCCCCAGGCAAGGGAAACAAAAGAAAAAAAATAAACAAATGGGAATACATCAAACTACAATGGTTTTGCACATAATAGGAAAACATCAACAAACTAAATAGACAACCCAGAGAATTCAAGAACATATTTACCAATACATGTGATAGGGAGTTAATATCCAAAATTTATAAAGAACTTACATAACTCAACACCAAACAAACAAACAATCAAATTTAAAAATGGGCCAAGGACCTGAATATAGATACTTATCCAAATAGGACATACAGATGGCCAAAAAATATATGAAAAAATGCTCAAAATTAGTAATCATTAGAGAAATGAAAATTTAAACCACAAATGAGATATCATCCCACGCCTGTCAAAATGGCCATCATCAATAAATCAATAAACAACAAGTGCCAACCAGGATGTGGAGAAAGGAGAACACTTTTGCACTGTTGGTGGGAATGCAGATTGGTGCAGCCACTGTGGAAAGCAACGTGGAGATACCTCAAATAATTAAATATGGATCTGCCTTTTGACCCAGCAGTCCCACTTCTAAGAATATGTCTGAAGGAACCCCAAACACTAATTTGAAAGAACATAAGCACCCCTATATTTATTGCAATGTTGTTTATTATTGCCAAGATATAGCAGCATCCCAAGTGCCCATCAGTGGATGAGTGGATAAAGCATCTCTGAGATATTCCATTTACACAATGGAATACTACTCAGACATAACAAAGAGTAAATTTTATCCTTTGCCAAATATGGGTGGACCTAGAGAACATTATCCTATGTAAAGTTAGCCAGTCAGAGAAAGACAAATATCATATGTCTTCACTCATATGTGGAATATAATGAACAAACTGAAAAACAAGCAAAATAGAGACAGACTCATAGATAGAAAGCAGGATGACAGTTAAGGGTGAGCTAGGGGGTGGAGGGACTGATTGAAAAGGAAAAAGAAGTCATGGACATTGACAACAGTGTGATAATTGCAGGGAGGGGGGGAGGACATAAGGGAATGAAATTGTAATGGAAAAAATTAAATAAAAACCTGGAAACTAAAAGAAAAAATAGACATAAGGTGAGAAATGTTTGAAAGGTATGCAGAGAACTGGAAATATTTTTGAGACAATATTTTTCAAGGTACCACAAGGCAAACAAATAGAATAATGAGTGTATATCCAGAGTAAAAAAATTGTTTCTCCTTCATATTTACAGAAAAGCATTTACTAATTGCAAAAAGGTGACTACTTTTCTAAGTTAGTGATCTAAAGGAAATAAAGTCATAAAAATACCTAAAGTGACTGAGTAGATCATTTGATTATATAAGCTTACAAAAAAATTTGGATTTAAAATCCTTTAGGCAGATCTTCCCATTGAAAAAAATTCACACAACTTTCTGAAAAAGATATCCCTGAGAATTTATTTTTAATTAGTTTTATCAATTTTTATTGACTATAAAATTTGTTTAGGCACAGTATAATTTTTAAACTAATTGTACATGTATTTGAGTGAAATGTGACCACATAAAAATGTTTAACAATCATGTGGAACTTAGGCACCATGAAACTTGAGATGTAGCTGTTGTGTTAGTTACAGTTTCTTGCTTACAAGCAATAGAAACTGATCTGGTAATCTCAGGCAAAAAGAGAATTTATTGGCAGTCTCTAAGAGGCTCACAAAAAATTAATGTAAGCCTGGAGGACCATTTTGGGAATGCAGGCATAAATCTGAAACTAAGCAGCCCTAAAGGGAGAACAAAAGAAAATATTCACACCAAAGAACAATTAGACTTGTGCAACACCATTCATAAATGTACCTCAACATCCTCACATTCTGCATCACTAGTTGAAAATTCCTGCAGGAGAGCCTTTGGTTAGACAAATTTGTGTGCATATTCCATGGCAAGAAGGAAAAGAGACCCACTCCATTTTTGTGGTCAGCAGCAGCTGGTAATGTCGAAAACTCTACATAACTTTTTTTTTTTTTTAAGGAGACTATAAAACAAAGGGATCTTGGCTCAGGAGGTGAATGTCTGCATTAAAATTATAGAAATTAAGGATCTTTACAGCTATAAATGTTGAGATTAATCACTCCACAAGTCTTCTTCATCCAATTGGTCAGCAGAAACCTTAAATGCTGGAGATGGAATATTTCTTCTCCAGTGAATCTGACTAGTCCAAGAGCAAATCCCTAAGAACAGTGACACTGCGGTTTTCTCAATGAACCAGCCTAGACATATCAGTCTATAGTGAGACACATTGTCAGTAGGTGACCATTCAGGAACACAAAGCTTTCAATCTGCTTTTTAGTATCTTGCTCTTAAAATATGAGCAGACAGGCAATGGTTGCCTGATATCTTACTTAGCAAAGCCTCCAATATGAAGGGAACTAGCCCAAACATATAAACAGAAATAAGCAGGTTGTTGGGAGCAGGAATACACTTTTTTAAATTATATTTTATTGATTATGCTATTACAGTTGTCCTGATTTTCCCCCTTGGCACCCCTCCACCCAGCAACCCCCACTCTCTCAGGCAATCCCTCCAGCATTGTTCATGTCCATGGGTCATGCATATAATTTCTTTGGCTACTCCATTTCCTATACTGTACTTAACAGTCCCATGGTTATTTTGTAACTATTTATTGGTACTTCTTAACCCCCTCACCACTTCACCAATTCTCCCCCTTCCCCATCCCATCTAGCAAACTTCTGGTAACTAACTTCTTTTCTCTTGCTTTTAAGAGTCTCTCTTTATCTTTAACCTTTGGCCTTTTAATAATGATGTGTCTTGGAGTGGACCTCTTTGCATCCATCATAACTGGGATTCTCTGTGCTTCCTGGACTTGCATGTCTATTTCCTTCACCAAATTACAAAAGTTTTATTTCACTATTTTTCAGATAAATTTCCAATTTCTTGCTCTTTCGCTTATCCTTCTCACACCCCTATGAGGAAAATGTTGGAGCTCTTACAGTTGTCCCAGAGGCTGTTTATACTATCCTCATTTTTTTTTTTTTGGATTCTTTTTTCTTACTGTACTGTGTGGTTGTTTTCTGTTTCCTTATGTTCCAAATCATTGATTGGACTCTTGACTTCATCCATTCTACTGTTGTTTCCCTGTAAATTCTTATTTATTTCAATTAGTGTATTCTTTGTTTCTGACTAGGTCTTTTTTACACTGCTGAGGTCCTCACTAAGTTCCTTGAGCATCCTTATAACCAGTGTTTTGAACTCTGCATCTGTTAGATTGCTTATCTCCATTTTGTTTAGCTCTTTCTCTGGAGTTTTGATCTGTTTTTTCATTTGGGGCCATGTTTCTTTGTCTTCTCATTTTAGCAGCCTCCCTGTGTTTCTGTGTATTAGGTAGAGCTGCTTTGACTCTGTGTCTTGATAGTGTGGCCTAATGTAGTAGTTGTCCCGCAGGGTCCAGTGGCACAGCTTCCCCTTTCACCCAAGCTGGATACGTGAGGTATGCCCTTTATGAGGTCTGAGGTCTGAGTACACCCTCCTCTTGTAGTTGAGCCTTGGCTGCTGTTGGCAGATCAATGGGAAAGATTTACCCAGGCCAGTCACCTGCAAGGACTGGCTATGACCACTGTCCAGCAACCTCCACCTTCCATGGAGGATCATCTATGCAGGGATAAGGTG
This sequence comes from Anoura caudifer, assembly GCA_004027475.1. Lineage (NCBI taxonomy): Eukaryota > Metazoa > Chordata > Mammalia > Chiroptera > Phyllostomidae > Anoura > Anoura caudifer. Next base: position 125,477 of record PVKU01001908.1, on the reverse strand, counting down.
TTGCTGCTCTGATGTGGTCTATAGTTGTCTACTGGGTACATTGGCCTTGGGGTTTCTGGGGTGGTGTATGCCAAGGCCAGCCCCCACCTGTGTTTTGTCTGGGGCATCCTGCCTGAGCTATAAAGCAATCTGCAATGGCTGCTACTTATGATGGGCTTGGAGATTCCCAGGTGGGGTGAAGCTGTGACACTAATCTGTCTGCCACTATGGCTCACTGAAGCCAGTTGCTTGTTTAATAGAATTTAGGAGGAAAGACAAGCCATTCACATGGAAAAGCAACTTGGGTGAGCCCATAATTTGGGTAGGGTAGAGACTCTGTGGGTCTCCAAGGTGGGTCATACAGTGTTAGCCAGTTGATGGAGCCTCACATATGGCACCAGCCTACCAGCTCTGTGGGAAGAGGTCTTAGCAAAGAACAATGATCTCTGCTTGCCCCTATGGCAGACACTTCAGTCTCTCCCTCTATAACATTGGTGCTCTTCAAGCTGCCACCCCAGTACTGGAGCTCAAAGGAAGTAAATCTTATAGCTGAGTCCATATGTGTGTTCCCCAAGAGAAACTGCTTAGGGCTCCAGCAGCCTTCTCCACCAACTCAATCCCCACTGGTTTTTGCAACCAGAAGTTGTGGTGACTTATCTTCCTAGCACTGGAATCCTGGGCTGGGTGTCCTGGTGTAGATCTGGGATTTCTCACTCCTGAGATATTCCTCCCAAGTTTTTATCTACATGGGTGTAAGGTCAGCTTGTTCTGTATCCGTGTCCCTCCTACCAGATGGATGAATGTGGTTTTTTCAATTCCATAGTCGTCAGACTTCCATTAAACTTGATTTCTGATGTCCCTGAGTGATGGCTGTTCTATATTTTAGTTGTAATTTTGATATATTTGTGCAAAATGTGAGCCATGTCTGCCTACATCACCATCTTGACTGGAAACCCGTCCCAAAATCTTAAAATTAAAAAAAAAATCTGTCATTAGTATCTGCAGAGCTAGGAGACAATATTAAATCTGTAAAACAGAAAGGGAAATTTAGAGAACAAAAATAAAGGTGTTAGAAATTAAAATTAAAATAGAAGAAATAAAATTCTCAGTAGAAGGACTAGATTATAGAATTGATAAAATCTCACAGAAACTGAGAAAATGCCTCTGAAATTAATGTGAAAAGTCATGGAGCTGGAAAGTGGGAGGGAAAGAGTAAAATAATTAGAAGATCTCACCAGGAAGTTCCATACCCAAATGCTCTTTATAGAAGTAAACATTATGAAATACAAAATTTGAAATCCTACTAAGTTTTCAGTGCAATGTATGAAGTAGAACCACACTATAACACATCATTACAAAACCACAGAACCCTACAGACAAAAAGAGGGATCTAAAAACTTCCAGAGATTTAAGATACATCAGATCAAAGGAAAGATAAAAAAACCAGAGTCCTAATGGATGTATCAAAAATAACTACAATATAGAATGAAACAATAGATCAAAAGGTAAAATTTTATGTTTATTTTTAGAGACTTGGAGGTAAATACAAAAATAAATAGCTAGGAGTTATTGCCTTGAGAGACTGAAAAAAGTGATGTATGTGTGAATGGAAGGTTTTTTTAAAATAATAAATTACAAAAATCATTATTTTTAAGTATATTATATAGAGAGAAATTAAAGCAAGTGTGAGAGAGATTGATTCACTATTGTAGGACATATACCCTGTACTGGAGTACCAGAGAATGATTTGGTGACTAATCTGATGAAAGTGTTTGAAGACCAACTCAAATTAGTTTAAAAACAACAAATTGAAGTTGGAATATTTTGGCTCTGATTAGTTAGGAAGGATTCTGGGACATACCAGCATATCAAAGGCAGGGTTGCAGGAATCTAGACTTCATGTCTTTGCTTGGCTGCAATCACAGAGACAAGAATTCTGCATAAACCATATAAAAAGGCCATTGGAAGTCCCACATTTACAGTTTTCCACCTTAGAAGGAATGAGAGCTTCTTTGTCCCAGGGTTCTCTTCATATACCAGTTTGTTAGGACAGACCTCTAAGAGTGGCTGAGCCTGGGCCAGATATCCTTCCCTGGCTAGATTGGACAAGGGTACAGGCATGACATTGTGATTGACTTTATCTTTCCTTGTCCCCTTCTTCATATCTTCTTCACCTACCTTTTACTACAGCCAACACTGAAGTAACTACTTTTGTGTACTTAAAACCTACCACTACTTTGCTTCAACTGATCCAGAGCTTCTGCAATGCCATCAGAAAAATGCCTGCTGCAAAGCCTGGATGTGTAACGGAGTGAACATCCCATGAGGCAACTCTTGATCAGTGGAATCTGGGAACCCGTGGATAAAAGTTTTTCTCTTCTGTCCCTCAGTCCAGCCTTCTAAGATGCATTCTTCATGGCTTCTCAGAAGATACAGTGGAATTAAATATCCGCCGCCCTCAATAGTGACTAACTTAAGAACACACAATTAGTTTGCTTATCCTTCTTTGTATGTTTCTCTCACCTACCTCCACTCTTCTTTTCCTCTTCCCTAAGATCATGTCCATAATCTAGACTCATGTTTCAGGTTCTTCTTTCTGGGGAGAATTCAGAAGTCTACCTTAGAAGCCCTGAGCTATGGATTTCAGATATATCATCAGGGTCTTCTTAATGTCAGCTGGGAAGGTGTAAAATGTAGATTTTACCTTCATAACCATTCATTTTCATATGGACTAGTTTTCCAGTAAATCCTAATTAAATATAAGCCGATTATTAAGTAGAAGACAATTAGGCAAACAAATATAAAAATTATTTTCATATATACTGTCAAGCAACAGAGATGGTATACAGTATGATTGGAACCCTCCAGCTACTGGGGATTTGATGCAAGCTATTCTTAGGGTAAAAGCATGTTAAAATGATGGTAAATATGGGTGTTAATTTATAACCTCATTAATAACTGAGTGATTTTAAAGGAATTTTTAATTACACCCAGAATCAAAAAATAAGATATTTTGTCCTTGGATGTTCCTAAAGTTGGCCCATTTAGACAGTCTTTTTTTTTTTTTTTTTTAAGAAATGTTATAAATTATTATCTTTTACTTTACTTGTTTAAAGATTTCATTTATTTCTAGAGAGAGGGCAAAGGAAGGAGAAGGAGAGGGAGTGAAACATTGATATGGCAGAGAAATATTGATTGGTTGCTCCCCCGCACCGCAACGTGTCCTAGTTGGGGACTGAATTGCAAATCTAGGTGTATGCCCTGAGTGGGACTCAAACCTTTTGTTTGCATGACAAGTCCCAACCAACTGAACCACGCTGACCAGGGCAATTTTTTAAATTGTTGTTCTACTTTAAGTGATTTTTTTGTGTTTGTTTGTTTTTTTCCAGTCAATGAAAGGGAAACTATTGAGGCCCCAGGGTCACAGGGGCAGAAGACCGCTTTATAGGCCAGAGGAGGTTATGAAGGGGCCTTATTTAACCTTCTTCTTGGGGTGCAGGTTGTTGGTGTGGCCACATTTCTTCGTGCCACAGTTGACAGCATGGGGGTGAAGGCAGGCATAACACTTGCAGCAGATAATCTTGTCGCAGTTGTACTTCTGGGTGAGCTGGCAGAGGGAAGGCTGGATGATGCCACCATGCAGAAGCACCAAGTGCAGGGTGGACTCTCTGAACGTTGTAGTCTGAGAGAGTGTGGCCATCCTGCAGCTGTGGCCAGCCCGCAAAAATCAGTCGCTGCTGGTCAGGTGGGATGCCCTCCTTGTCTTGGATTTTAGCTTTGACATTCTCAATGGTGTCACTGGGCTCAACCCCAAGGGTGATGGTCCTGCCAGACAGGGTCTTCGCAAAGATCTGCATCTCTGTGTCTGCTGGGAAAGCCGCGCAGTCGCCACAACCAATGCACTCCACCTCCTCATTGAGAAGAAAGAGCTAAATTTGAAATTGCCTTACTTCTCATTACCTAAACAAATTCAACTTTGGTTGTTATTTTTTGAAATATTCAGATTGTACATGTATCAATAATTTAGTCTTTATGCTTTACAAAAATGGTAGTATTAATATGGCAAATCCATATATTTAAAAAGGTATATGATGATTATTCTGAACTGCTGTAGAATCACCATTTATATTCTTTATACTATGTGTTATAATTTTTCATACTTACATAATTTCTCCATTAAATTGTAATGATCTTGAAGACAGAAACTCTTTCTTCTTTGCATCTAACAATGAGTATTGGTTCCTAACAATGAGTATTACACATAGAATGTAGGAAACAAATGCTTTATTCGCTAATTTTTATTGATTATGACAATTACTTGTTAATAAATATTTAAATTATTCTCATTGCAAACCACACAAATAAGTAAAAAGATGAAAATAAAGAAATAATTGCACTATCCAGGCATAATCAACAATAATGATTTAGCGTACATTCTTCTAGTCTATTTTTCAATTTTATGCACTTAAACATAAATGCACACTGATGTGCACTGATATATATGGTATATATAGAATAAAATGAGATCACATTAAACATAACACTTTCATTCCCTGATTTTTAATAATATTGCAATAATTTTTAGTATTTTATTGGATTTTGTACTTAAAATTAAAAATTAAATTTCACTGTAATTAAACAATTATAAAAATATGAAAAGAAAGATTATTTCTCCATTCTCCCCTAGTCTATATCTCTGAAGTAAACTATATGAATAATTTGATGTCTAGCCTTCCACACCTTCCCCTATATGTTTCTACAAACTTAAACAAAAGCACATGAACATGTATGAGATTTTAACTCATTAAAGGCATTTTCATACACCCTTTGGGTCACAGTATGGAGAAGTGAACCTAAAAATGTCAGCATTTTGTTTTCAGGAGTTTGATTGATAAGATATACACAATTTTTACTCATATTAGACTACTTTTATTAATACTTAGATTCTGAATCTATACTGTCAGTCTGTCTTAGAAAATATCCCTGGTAAATATGGTTTCTATATTGACAAAAGATAAGTAAATGGCTCCATTTGCAATTATTAACATTAAAGACCCAAAGATAAATTTAAATATCATTGAACATTGGTGTCTAAAGATAAATATCTGTTAAATTTAAATACCATTCAACATTGAGTAAAATTTTTTCCTCTCAAGTGTCAAAGAAATATTTATTGTCATCTTATCTAGAATGTGGAAAATTAGACTTCCATTCCTCCAATCTTTTTTTAAAGAAGCCATAGGAAAATAACTTGAAAGTTAAAGCAATAGTCCTTGAGTTTACAGAAAGAGACACCTACAAAATTATTAAAAACACTTAAATTCACTAAGCTCCTTGTCAAACTTACTTTAGTCTAATTAAATGGTTGTTTTCATCACTTCCTATAATTTATTTTACCCTAGATAAGAGGCAAATATATCAGCCTCTGAATAGTATTAAATATTTCTCTCATAATATCCCATCAACAAAGTCCTGCTGAATTAATGAATTGTGTGCGTGTTTGAAAATGGGATTGTACTTGTCTAATTGTGGCATCAGTTGTCATGGTAACTATCAGCCAATCAGTGAATAAGTGCCTTTACTTGGAAGTGTTTGGTTGAAGAAAGCTTTGTGCAGTTGTCAGCCTGAGATTTATGATGGTAAAACTATATTTGGCACGCAAATCAATGTGTTGTCCACTCTTTGTGTTTCCGCCCTCATTTTAAGTCAACCCCTCGATATTAAAGTAGAATATTAAGAGGCCTTAGGTCTTTGGAGCAGTTTTGTTATTACTAGATCACTTTTTATAAACTGTGTATGGGGTGACTAGCTATTTGTGTACATATCCAATGAAGGCATCCTTCGGTATTTCTTTGTATTTGTAACTGCAAATGTCAGATCTTAAAAGCAAGTGGGTATTAGAGGATATCTTTTTATGTGTACTATTAAAACATGTCGAGTGATCTGCAAATTACCCTACATAGATAAACAGTGGATTAAAATTAGGCACTCTCATCATGTCATCACTGTAATATTAATCATTGAAGTTTGGGTCTTTAATGTTAATATGTACCTTTTAACAGTATATGTCACTACATATTAAATTACATGATAGCTGACAGATTTTGAAATCAAAACATTTTTCTCTCCTTATGTCATAACATGATAAGAAAGAGTAATTTTGCTTACATAGAATATTGTTTAATTTTGCACATTTTTCATAATTTATATTTGCAATGAACTGAGATGTTTTTATCAGTACCTATTTCTTGTTCACATACATACAAAAATAGGTGAGAAACATTTTCATTTATTGTACATAGAGCTAAACAAAGTAATTCCCATAAAATCAATACTATTTCATTAATGTTTAGTAAAGCAAAATTGGGATAAAATGCCAAGACTTCTAAGTTATTTATTTTCTTTCACCTGGAATGAGTTTTGTTATCCAAAACACATTTTTAAATGGTGAGGAAATACATGACTTTTGTGTCCTAATCAATCCAAAATAGAAAGACTTATTACATGTCCTAGAATTTAGAATGAGTCATTTACTTTCACTCCTCATAAATTTTTAATATTCAGGGAATTATGAATAAATTGCATATAGCTAGCTGACATAAAATATCATATATCCATTGAAGAATGAGCAGGTGAGCTTGTTTGCACATTAGTTAATGGTAAAAACAAAACCCCTTCTAGAAATCCTTAGTCATCTTGAGTTTGTCATCTGGTACTGCACAAATCCATTCTAGAAGTGAAAATTGTGTGGAGTAGGCATGTAGCAAGATAATACTTTGTCTAGAGTAAGCAAATAAATCAACTAACATTTCTTTAGCTCATTGGATTAAATGTAAAGTAGATCTTTCTCCACTAGATTGTGTTTCTGTTAAAATTTTTATAGTTATTATGATGATACATTTGTCTCCTCTATTAGATTATGATATCAACAAAAGTAGAAACCATATCATATACATCACTGTGTGTTTAGTATTTTGAATGATCAATGTTGAGTCACCAAAAATTGAAGTGAATATAAGTGAAGCTGCTTTTTGGGAATAGATTTATGGAAGTTGAAAATGTAGAGCTTTTTGTCCTGGCTGGGTAGCTCAGTTGATTGAAACATCATCCCGTGCACTAAAAAGTTATGGATTTGATCCTCAAACAGGGCCCATACCATACCTAGGTTGTGGGTTCCATGTCCTTTCAGGAGGCAATCAGGAAACAATTAATCAATGTTTCTGCCTCTCTCCCTGAGAGAATGAAAATGTAGGGCTTTATTAGGTTTCTTTAACTTCTCTTAAATTCTTTTTAAAATTATCTTATTGTTGTTCAATTATAATTATTTCCATTTTCTCCCACCACTCATCCCCCACCCCCACCAAACCTCCCTTCCTCCCTTGTTTCCACGCTCCACCTTTGTTTTTGTCTATGTGTCCTTTATAGTAGTTCCAAAAACCCTTCCTATAACTGTCCCTGCCCCCTCCCTTCTGGCTATTGTTAGACTGTTCCTAATTTCAATGTCTCTGAGTAAATTTTGTTTGCTTTTTTCTTTTCTTGATTATGTTCTAGTTAAAGGTGAGATGATATGGTATTTGTCCCTCACTGCCCAGCTTATTTCACTTAGCATAATGCTCTTCAATTCCATCCATGCTGTTGCAAATGGTAGGAGCTCCTTCTTTCTCTCTGCTGTGCAGTATTCCATTGTGTCAATGTACCATAGATTTTTGATCTATTCATTTACTGATGGGCACTTAGGTTGCTTCCAGCACTTGGCTATTGTAAATGGTGCTGCTATGAACATTGGGGTGCATAGGTTCTTTTGAATTGGTGTTTCAAGGCTCTTAGGATATAATCCTAGCAGTGGAATTGCTGGGACTAAAGGCAGTTCCATTTTTAGTTGTCTGAGGAAATTTCATACTGTTTTCCACAATTGCTGCACCAATCTGCATTCCCACCAACAATTAACTAGGGTTCCCTTTTCACCACTACCTCACCAACACTTGTTATTTGTTGATTTGGTTATGATGGCCATTCTGACTGGTGAGAAGTGGTATCTCATTGTGGTTTTAATTTGCATCTCTCTGATGGCTAGTGATGCTGAGCATCCTTTCATATGTCTCTGTGACTTCTGTATGTCCTCCTTGGAGAAGTGTCTGTTCAGGTCCTTTGCCCATTTTATAATTGGGTTGTTTGTCTTCCTGGATTGGAGTCATGTGAGTTCTTTATATATTTTGGAGATTAAACCCTTGTCTGAGGTATCATCAGCAAATATGTTTTCCCATATAATTTGTTCTCTTTTCATTTTAATGCTGTTTTCTTTAGTTGTGCAGAAGAATTTTAATTTGATAAGGTCCCATTTGTTTATTCATTCCTTTATGTCTCTTGTTTTAAGGGACATATCAGTGCAGTGTGGAATGTCTAAGATTTTCCTGCCGATGTTTTGCTCTAGGACTTTTATAGTGTTATGACTTATATTTAAGTATTTTACCATCTTGAATTTATTTTTGTGTATGGTATAAGTTGGTGATCGAGTTTCATTATTTTGCATGTAGCTGTCCAGCTGTCCCAACAACATTCCTTGAAGAGGTTACTTTTACTCCATCTTATGCTGCTGCCCCTTTATCAAATATTAATTGACCATAGAGACTGGGGTTTATTTCTGGGCTCTTTGTTCTGTTCCATTGGTCTACCTGTCTGTTATTACATCAGTAGCAGTCTGTTTTGATTACAGTGGCCTTGTAATATAGTTTGATATCAAGTATTTTGATCCCTCCTACTTTGTTCTTCTCTCTCAAAATTGCTACAGCTATACAGGGGTCATTTATGATTCCATATAAATTTCTGAAATGTTTGTTCTATATCTGTGAAATATGTCATTGGTACTTTAATAGGGATTGTATTAAATCTATAAATCACTTTAGGTATTATGGACATTTTAATAATGTTCATTCTTCCAATCCATGAACAAGGTATATGCTTCCGTTTTTCCATCTTCCTTAATTTCTGTCTTCAGTGTTGTATAGTTTTTTGAGTAGAGGTTTTTTACCTGGTTAGGTTTATTCCTAAGTACTTTATTTTTCTTGATGCTGTATCAAATGGGATTTTTTTCCTGATTTCTGTTTCTGATATTTCATTGTTGGTGTACAAAAAATGACTTTGATTTCTGAATATTGAATTTGTATATCACCATTTTCCCAAGTTCATTTATTAGGTCAAGTAGTTTTTTCACTGAGTCTATAGGATTTTCTATGTACACTGTCATGTCATCTGCAAATAATGACAGTTTTATTTCCTCCTTTCCAATTTGGGCGCCTTTTATTGCTTTTTCCTAGTCAGATTGCTGTGGCTAGGACTTCCAATACTATGTTGAATAGGAGTGATGATACAGGGTATTCTTGTCTTGTTCCTGATCTTAGTGGGAAAGCTCTAAGTTTTTTCCCATTGAGAATGATGTCGGTTGTAGGTCTCTCACATATGGCCTTTATTAGGTTGAGGAATGTTCCCTCTATTATCACTTTGCCAAGTGTTTTTTATCATAAATGGGTGCAGTACCTTATCAAATGCTTTTTCCGCATCTATTGATATGATCATGTGATTTTTGTATTTTGTTTTGTTTATATGATGCATTATGTTTACCAATTTGCAAATATTGCACCATCCATGCATCACTAGGGTGAATCCCACTTGGTCATGATGTATGATCTTCTTAATGTATTGCTGGATGTGGTTTGCTAATATTTTCTTGAGAATTTTAGTGTCTATGTTCATCAGTGATATTGGACTGAAGTTTTCTTTCTTTGTTGTGTCTTTATCTGGTTTTAGGAGTAGGATTATGCTGGTTTCATAAAAAGAGTTTGGGAGTCTTCCATTATTTGGAATTTTTTTGAATAGTCTATGAATGATAGGGGTTAACTTTTCCTTAAATGCAGTGTAGAATTCTCTCTTGAAACCATCTGGCTCAGGGCTTTTGTGTGTTGGGAGTTTTTTTTATTGCTGTTTCAATTTCATCTGCTGTTATTGGTCTGTTCAGGCTTTCTGCTTCTTCTTCACTGAATTTTGAAGATTATATTTTTCTAGGAATTTGTCCATTTCACCTAGGTTTTCAAATTTCTTGGCATACAGTTCTTCGTTGTAATTTCTTACAATCCTTTGTATTTCTGTGGTGTCAGTTGTAATCTCTCCTCTTTCATTCCCGATTGTGTTTATTCGGGTCTTCTGTCTTTATTTCTTGATGAGGCTGCTTAAAGGCTTGTCAATTTTATTTATCTTTTCCAAGAACCAGCTCCTGGGTTCATTGATCCTTAGAATTGTGATTTTGGTCTCTATGTCATTTAATTCTGCTCATATCTTGGTTATTTCCTTCCTTCTACTTGCTATAGGCTGTCTTTGTTGTTGTTCCTTGAGTTTTTGTAGGCATAGGGGGAGGTTGTTGGTTTGAAATGTTTCTATCATTTTTTGGTAGTCCTGTATTGCTATGAACTTCCCTCTGAGGACTGCTTTTGCTGTGTCCCATAAATTTTGCATTGTTGTGAGTTCATTTGCATTTTTTTCCAGAAACTTTTTGATTTCTTCCCTATTTCATTCTTGTCCCATTCACTGTTTAATAGCATACTATTCAATTTCATGATTTTGAGTGTTTGGGGTTTTTCCACTTGGGGTTGGTTTATAGTGACAGTCCCTTGTGGCCCAAGAAAATGCTTGATATAATTTCAATTTTCTTGAATTTGTTGAGGCTTGTTTTGTGTCCTATCATGTGGTCTATCTTTGAAAATGTTCCATGTACATTTGAAAAGAATGTGTATTTAGTTTCTTTGGGATGAAGGGCTCTATATATATCAGTTAATCCCATTTCATCCAGAGTATTGTTCAATGCCACAATATCTTTGTTGATATTTTTTTGGAAGATCTGTCCATTTTGACAGTGGGGTGTTAAAATCCCCTACTATAATTGTGTTGCTGTCAATATCCTTCTTGACATCCTGTAAGATTTTCTTTATGTATTTTGGTGCCCCTATGTTGGGTGCATATATATTTACAAAGTTTATGTCTTCTTGGTGGATTCTTCCCTTGAGTATTATGGAGTGACCTTCTGGGTCTTTCTTTAGGGCCCTTTTTTTGAAGTCTAGTTTGTCTGCTATGAGTATTGCTACCCTGGCTTTTTTTTTTTCCTGTCCATTTGCTTGTAAAATTTGTTTCCAGCCCTTTACTTTCAGTCTATGTAGGTCTTTTGTCCTGAGGTGGGTCTTTCCTAGACAGCATATGTGTGGGTCATGCTTTCTTACACATTCATCTATTCTGTGTCTTTTGATTGGAGCATTTAATCCATTTATGTTTAAGGTTATTATTGATAGGTACTTATTCATTGCCATTTTCATACCTGTGTTCCTCTCTCTCTCTCTTTTCCTTCCTTTCCTTAAAGTAGTGCCTTTAGCATCTTTTGCAGAACTGGTTTGGTGGAAGTGTATTCTTTTAGACTTCTTTTGTCTGGGAAGCTCCTTCTTTGGCCTTCTATCTGGATGGAGAACCTTGCTGGGTAAAGTAGCCTTAGTTACAAGCCTCTGATTCTCATTTCTTGGAATATTTCTTTCCACTCTCTTCTGGCTTGGAGCATTTCCATTGAGAAATCAGTTACTAACCTTATTGGGACTCCCTTGTATGTTACTTCCTGTTTTTCCCTTGTTGCCTTTAAGATTCTCTCTTTGTCTTGAGATTTTGCCATTTTAATTATGATGTGGCTTGAAGTAAGCCTCTTTGGGTTCCCCTTGATTGGGACTCTCTGTGTTTCCTGGATTTGTGTGAATTTTTCTCTCATCAAAACTCAGGAAGTTTTCCATCATTGCTTTTTCAAATAGGTTTTCTATCCCTTGCTCTTCTTCTTCTCCTTCTGGTATCCCTATTATGTGGATATTATTATGTTTCATATTGTTTCCATTTCTCTTAATCCCTCTTCACTCCCTCTGATCCTCTTTTCCTTTCCTTTCTCTTTCTGGGTGTTTTTTTCTACTTTGTCCTCTAGCTCACTGATCCGATCTTCTGCTTCATAGATCCTTCTTTTGATTCCTCCTACTGTGTTCTTCAGTTCAGAAATTGTATCCTTCATTTCCTCTTGGCCCTTGTTGATAGTTTCTATTTCCTTTTTCATGTTGATATAGTTTGCAGTGAGTCATTGTATTTTCCCTGTAGTTTCTGGTCATTCACTGTGAGCTCATTGAGCTTCCTGATAAGCATTGCTTTCAACCCACTATTTGATAGTTGAGTTGCCCCTATTTCCTTTAGCATTCTTTCTGGGGCTTCCTCCTTTCCTTTCATTTGGGGATTGTTTCTTTGTCTTCCCATTGTTTGTGAGACTCTTCTTGTTAGCCTCAGCTTCTTAATTGATCTGTTCTGGCTCCCTGGGTCAATGACGTGACCTTCTATGGTAGAATACCTGTGAGATTCAGCGGTGCAATCTCCTTGATCTCCCAAGATCACTGGTCTTGTGCTGTCGTTTAAGTTGGCTCTGTGTTTGTCTTTGGTTTTTTTATTGTTGTTGGGTCTTTCTTTGATGGGTGCTTCCATCCATCTGGTTAGCTGAGGGTCACTCAGTCCACCACCTCTTGTGTTTTGTTGTACAGGTGAGGGCAGGTTGTTTTGAAGCTGATTCTTCCATGTGTCCAAGTTTTTGAGGATTCTCTCTTGCTTTTGTTCAGTTGTTTGTTCTGGGTAATTTCTCCTCTTTTTATTTGTATTTCCAGATAGGTCTTGGATTGAGGTTAGTGTGGCTTCCACTCCCTCCTTCACCTTCTTCCATTGTTATCTGTTGGTGGCTCCTTTGTTGTTGGGTTTCCCCTTCCAGCAGGTATCCTGATGTTCACAGCTTCCACCTACTCTTTTTTTTTTTTTTTTTTGATCTTTTGGAGGGGGAAGGCAAAATGGTTTAATATAGCAAAAGTGTATTCTATAATATAAATAGTAGCAACCAGTAGCAAAGAGATAGGAGATCCTTTGGCTACGTATAATGTTAACTGCGATATTCCATCCCACTAGTCACTTTATAGAAAGGTTGGAAGGAAGATAAGGCTCTTGTTGGGTAGGGAAGGATTGTGAGTTGGATCTAGAATGCAGTGAGGTTGTGGGAGGTCAGATTCTGAGGTAAGGTGATAGTAAAGGATAGTAAATGGGTGTATTGTGTGAGAGAATAGAGTTAACCACTACCATAATAGAGTTCTGGAAACCATGAAGTGGGCTAAGATCTGGGAGGTTGTTGTGTAGTATTTACAATTGTATGGAACAGCTGTATTTACAATAATAATGGAGCAACAATCATATGGCAGAATCTATGTGATCTGGATAACAATTATATGGAGTATAGGACCTTGAGTAGTGTGCTAATGGAACACAGTTGAAATGAAGGACAGTAAATTAGCAGTATGCTATGAAAGAGAGAACAGTGGAAACCTGTCAAACAATACATTTAACCAGCCAAGTAAAAAAGACTAAACAGAAAGAAGGAGAATACAAAAATACTATTAAAATAAAAGATGTAAGAATAATGAAAAAATAATAATACAAATATGCAATAACTTGCAGGTTCTCTTTAACAGCAAAGTGAAATTTGTCTGTGTCTCAGCTGTTGGGATGACCGCTTTTGTGTCCAATTCTGGTATTTTCAGTTCTAGGGGTTTTTTTCTCACTTGTGGGTATTTTCAAAAAATGAAGAAGAAGAAGAAAAAGAAGGAGGAGGAGGAGGAGGAGGAGGGGAAGAGGAAATTTGAAAGAAAGAATGAAGGAATAAAACAAGAAAGAGGGAAAGAGAAGAAAAAGGATTTGAGAGATAAAAAATAATAAAAATTAAAAAATAAAGAATTACTTTAAAAAAAAGCCTCTTGCTGGTTTCAAACTGGTCAAACTGGTTTTGCTAGTCTTGCTGGCTGCAGCAGCCTGAGGGGTTTTTGCTTTTCTCCATTGCTGATCCACACCCAGTCAGCCTTGGGTGGCACTCTCCCCAGGGCCTTGGGTATGGGATCCAGTCCTTCTGCAGAGCACATTCTAGCTGGGTTGCAGGCACTCGCACTTGGCCAGGCCACCTCCAATCTCTCAGGTTCAGGTGTGCACCCTTCCCAGGGCTATTGGGGTGTGCAGGGCCTTCCACACCACCTTGAGAGCGCTGCCCATCTGGGTGGGGAGGATGCCGGAGCTGCTGCTGCAGGAGAATTCCCCAAACAGTGTCTCTTTTTTCACTTTTTCTGTTTGAGAAATTCCTCCTACTCAAGCCTGCCTCTCCGGGCCTGGCCTCTCGCACAGTCCAATTCTCCAATCAGATCAGGGACTATTGAGGTTTGGGTCTCTCATGGCCCAACTCTCAACTCTCCCCAGCCAGAGTCCACAGACTCTTTGGGTACTCACAGCCCCTGTGTGTTTGCCACTTAGTCCTTGTTCACCTCTCTGCTACTTCAAGCAACCGGGTCTCTCCTGGTGCTGCTCAAACCTTGTTAGGCCAGGGAGGGAGCAGTTGACCCAGCTTTCCTCCCAAGAGCCCTGTAGCAGAACCAATGGGCATTGGGCCTGCAGCTGCCGTGGTCCCCATAATGGTTCCTGGGACCTTATTGTCCTGAAGCACTCTCCTTGCCATCTGGTTTTTCAATGTCTGCTAGATTTTTGGCCTCCTGTCTTCATATATGCTGGGGTACTGTTGGCTGTTTGCTAGGTTCCTCCATAGATCAGCTAGGTTTTTCTCCCGTGTGTAGGGAGAAGTGGAATCCGCTCCCTCCTACCTTGCCACTATCTTCCTCTCCTCTTCTTAACCAAATTTAATTAAGTAATTTATTCTGTAATAATGCTTTCTCTAATAGAAAATGACTTATTTCACCTGCATTTACAGTTTTTGAACCTGTCTACTTATTAATCTAATTAGCTATTATGAACAATTTTCTTTTATTCAATGCAAACTTTTTAGAATACTACAGATTATTGGGCTCCACTCTTCAAAATTCTGATTTTAACAGAATTAAGGCGAGGCCCAAGACATTGTATTTCTAAGCTCCTGGGTGATGTTAATGTTGCTAGTCCAGGGAATGACTTTGAAAAGACCTGAGTCACACAATATATGCTAGATCATCAGAGAGAGAGAGAACCCATCCAGAGCAGCAGTCTCAAGGAATTAGAAAAAAATAGTAACTTAAAACAAAAGCAAGAGAAAGAAGAATAAAGCTAAGAGCAGAAATAAACTGAAATAGAAAAGAAATATAAAATAGAGAGGATCAACATGCTCAAAGATGTAGAAAACTTGGTAAAGCCTCAATACATTTGAACAACAAAAAGAGCAAAGACACAAGTAATATCAGAAATGAAAGAATCATCACTATACATCCCAAGGTAACAGAATATTTTGAAAAGTTACTATATGCTAATAAACTTGAAACATTAAATGAAATTTTTAACTTCTCAAAGTAATAGAGCTATTTTGTTGTTATACAAGAAGAAATTGAAAGTCATATACTCATAAAGATTGAATATGTAAATAAAAAGTTTGAACAAAGAAAACTCCAGACTAAAATTAAGCCACCAGTTTTATTTAAAGAAGAAATATAATTTTAAACATACTTACCCAGAAAATTAATCTATTCTTATTCCTCCCTTTTCTCAAAAAATAGTTTTCCTGGGTTCACAATTTTAGTTTAACAATCATTTTCTCTCTTAAGTGAATATATTTTACCTTCTTGCTTTCATTGTTGCTTCTCAGACCTTGGATAATTTCCTTCCTCTTGAGCAACTCTTAAGAATGTTTCTTTTGAGTTGGATGTTCTGTAGTTTCATTACAGTTGTCTAGCTTTTTTAATCTCTGTATTTTATATGTTGTCCTTTTTATATTTGTGAGCTCATATCCTTAATCAAATGTACAAAAGTTTCAGACATTTTCTCTCCTTCACCATTATCTCTAGTCTATTTTTCTGGAACTTCCACTGGGAGTATATAAGACATTTTTCTTCTCTTCTCCATATAACTTAATTTTTTGCACTTTGCATCTCTGTCTCACTACACTGTATTTGAGTAGTTTCTTTGGATTTGTCCTCTAGTTTCACCATTCTCACTTCAACAGTGTCCAATATATTATAAATATAATCCACCGATTAAGTTTAATTTTCAACAGTTACATTTTTTATTTCTAAAAATTCAGTTTGGTTAACACTCTTTGGGTAATTTTTCTTTGCTTGTTCATATTTATTCTACTTTTTATTTATTTAAACCTATACTACATCAGTATTTTATAGTCTATGTCTGACAATTTCATTATCTATAATCTTTAGGTATAGATTTAAACCTTCATTGTGTGTGCTAACTCTCACTCATAGTGCCTTATTTCATTTTGTGTTTGGTGATTTCCTTTCTATTCTGAACCCAAATTTTGTTGATCTTGACCTGTAGAAATACCAATGACACACATTTGAGATTCATTTACCTAGAGAGTATTTGTAGTTTTACTGTTGGACTGCTTTGCACTTTTCAAGTTTTCAGCTTAATGCAGGAATCCAAGGTTTAGCCTCCATAGACAGGTAGCTGCCCACAGTTAAGCCTCTTTGTTCTAGCACTGGTGTTGACATTTTACTTCTAGGACTTCTATGTCCCTGGGGACATCAGATAGTTTAATTACTTTATTTCCCTAATTTTACTGAGAGCCCAACAATGCATTAAAAGTACACTAGATTTATTTTCATCTTGGATCTTGGCTGGACTGTTGCATAAAGGCCCTTCTGGGTATCTAGTCTACCATACTACTGGAAGCAAAAGTCCTGAAAGTACCATCTTTTGTTTGCAGGACACTTGGAAAATCCATGAAAGCCAAAATAAAAAATAAAATCTCATCATTGTGCCATCCGGAATACCCCTGTTAATAATTTGATATCTTTCAAAAATAAGCATACCCTCACATAATATAAATATAAATACTTATAGGTAGAACTTTTTTGTTTTATTTGGATAAAGAATGTCAGATATGCCATCTGAATTTTATCATCACTACATTCTTCACCTAGCATGAAGACAATATCAATTACTGCTCCCCAACCCTGGAACTAAGAACTTCTTATGGTGTCATCAGATTCACATCATCAAAATTACAGGCTGCAAGTATCAGTCATTTGCCGTTAGTTGTCACTTAGTTACAAAAGTTAATGGTCTTTTGTTCCTTTTTTAAAATTAATAAAGAATGCTTATTTTTCAGTCTTTAGAAATTAAAATCAGCTGAAGCAATTTTATGAGACTCAAATAAAAAGAAATATACCATTTTAACTAATTCAGAAAATGTAGTAAAGAGAACAGAATTAGGAAGTAAAACTGTCAATCCCCAAATAGTAAACGTCAACACACATATGGCACGGGAGGAAAACGTTCCAGGTGTCAGCATGAATTAACATCTATATTATAAATAAGATGTGTTATGCCACAGACAATCTTCACTCTTAATGAATAATATATCTTTATTGAATACCTATAATATATCAGCATTATACTGGAATTAAAGGTTCAGAAGGGAGACCTCTCTTCAAAGGTCTATATTTTGTTTATAAAGATTTTAGTTCAAGGGTTCAGCACACTACAACCTGTATCCATCATGCCTCCTGACACGTGAGTAAAGTTTTATTGGAACACAGCCATGCCTACTTGTTTATATGTTGTCTATAACTGTTTCTATGCTAAAACTCCAGAGCTGAGTAGTTGCCACATAGAAAGTATGGCTGAAAATATTTAATTTCTGGGCTTTTAAAGAACATGTTTGCTGACCCCTGTGAGTTATTCAGGTATTAATTACACAAGAAACAAAGGTTGAAAGTTGATAAGAATCTAGGTGGTCCTCATTTCCCCCAGCCTTTCTTTAAAGCTTCACTCCTGCTATAAACTGCTAAAACATGCTTGAAGGTAAATAACCCCCAGGCACCTGGTGAACTGTGGTTAATCTCACCTTATACAATTAAAAACTATCTGCTATCTTTTATCCAAATTTAGGTTGTCTATTCCTGTCTCCACACACCTCAAATTTGCTTCTATTAACAGAAACTGGAAAAAAGATAAATAACATAAAAGTACTAAATTTATGGTTCCAAAATTATGACTTCTACAATTAAAATAGGAGTCTTAGAGAGGGTGTTATTTGAGGTGGACCTTCAGAGACAAGAGGAATTCTGATACACACGAGGAGCAGAGAAGTTATAGTCTAAGAGAAAGGCACAAGCAGAAGGGAAAGGCAGAAAGAAACATAGGGTGGTCCAAGGCAACACCAAAACCAAACAAAATCAGTAGGCCTGAATAAGTGAAAGGGAATTTAAAAGAGCTGATTTGAACATAGAAAACCTTAAAAAAATAAACTGATTCCATTTTTTCCATTTTGTGGGCATCATTGGTGTGAGAGATTTGACTAGGAAGATTTAAAGACATGTAAGGTCATTTTTCTTAGAATTTGTAATGAGTTATCATCTTAAACATAATTAAGCCATGTATGTATATATGCCTTGTGTGTGTACATATCCTTATTCATTCTTTCTAGCATCCATTGCTATCTCCATGAAGAAACTGAAGTTCATACAAAGAGGTTTAGCAGATTGTGCAAGATCACATAGCAGATGAAACATATTCCTGGACTTAAATCCTCTTATTCTAGGTCCCCGCTCTTATTCTAGGTTCCCACTCTTAATTCTAGGTCTCTGCTCTTAATTCCATGTTTATATACCCTTTGATCGGTCGTTAAAGTTATATGCATTGACTATGACCATTTTTGCCTGATAGCAAATTTAGGGGAACCAGGCACACCTCACCAAAAAGAAAAAAAAATAATAGAGAATGAATGAAAGGAAAATATTTGGCAAGGAGAACTTATAAATATGATTCAAATATCCCTAACTTCAATAAAAGGGAAATGAACTATGAAATTATTGAGGGAGGCAGTATATGAAAATGAAAGCATTGATACTTCATTCAAACCTCTTAATATATAAAGTTAAATATTCACTTCATTTTAAGTGAATGATTCTGTCAAAAGAATTAATTTTCTAAGCAATGAGAATATTCATTTAGCATGATTCCACCATCTGCAATTTATGAACCAGATTATACTCTTTCAGAAAAAGGAAGTTCACACAATGCATTTAAACTACATCAATACCAAATCAAAAATGTTTCCCTAAAATTGAAGAAATCACCAAGTAAAAGTTAATAACCTGCACCCTTAGTAGATAGTGACCATTACAGCATAATATATAACAAGTGCTTTTCCCAGATGGTTTTTAAGACTTTAGCACTTTATTCATGATATGTGAATGCAGAAATCAATTCTCAACCAAAAAGGAAAACTCTCACAGCAACATAGGTTTCGACAGTCCTGGTATCCCAGGAAAGTTCTTTTAAATACACTTTCATCTTCTAAAGAATTTACAGGGATTCTAGACAAAAAATGACCACCAGAGCCTAGCAGTTCACTTGAATAGGGAAAGCAGGCTTGTGGATGCTGTAATAAAGGAAGAACTTCCTCTGGGTGTGAGAAAAAGCAGCACCTCAGAGCCAGTGAATCATTCCCGCTTGAAAATCATGCCTCATTGTGGTACACCTTTTCAGTTTTTCAATGCAAGTTAGAACTCTAGATACTTGGGTAAAATTACCTATATTTTAAAAACTTTGGTAGTTAAATAAAAAATCTTTAAATTGCTGAGTGAACTAAAACCACATTTGCATGCTAGGCAGACAAGCAGGCTGCACCTTACCCATTTTGCATTGGAGCATACGTTATCTACCAAAGATCAAAACAAAGCATGAAACATGAATAGACACAAAAGAAAAAGTCATTAGGAGAAAACCATGGTACTCTTTTATTACCAAGATGACTACTTAATAATCAGATTTATCTTTCACTTTTTCCTTTTTTACTCATTCATTCATTTAACAAATATTTGCTTAGGGTTTACTTGGTGTCAGGCTCAGCAGCTGGTGATATGAAAAAAAGTGTGTAATCAAATAACTATAACCATTTAACATGTGCTAGTTAAGGTATACACCAAAGTCCTATGAGAGCACAGAGTGGGAAATGTTAACTCTCCTCCAGGAGTTCAGGAAGCCTCACTGGGTTTAATGGGCATCTGTTGGTTTTGCTTGCTTACCATTAATTTCCCATTTTGCTGATGACATTGCCTCAGTTTCAGTGTGAGGAAGGTTTTAGTCTTGGTAGATCAATCAAATGTACCTCCAATTTATATTTCTTATTCATGTTGCATGCCCTACACAGGATAGACAGGACTTCACTGGTCCACAAGATTCAACCTCCGTTAACTACACCATCAGGAATCAAGATTCAACCTCTGTTAGCTACACAATCAGGAAATGTGGCTACACAGCTAGGGGTTCTTGCCTTCGATGTACTTTGTCTTAGTTTGGACATGATAGCTTGGAACTATCACTCCCTGTCACATCTCATTGGCCTAAATTAGCCACATGGTCTCATCACAGAATCCAAAAACAGAACCAATTCATGTTAAGACCCTCATCTGAAAAAAGCTATCTGTTAGTTCCTGCAGTCTAGCTCCTTGAATTTTTCTTTTCTGTGGCTTGAAAGTTCAATATATTCTATCATTGTGTGAGCCATTCAATGTCCTTCCAAGAAAGTTTCATTTTATTTCCCAAGCTAGTTAGAGTCATTTTTGCAAGTGAACAATGATAACTGATATGCTAGAAGAGGTAATATGCCTTCCTGTTATACTGTTAGGGGATAGATCAGGATATCTCTAAAGCCAATGTGAGGCAGGAATTAATAACATATATTCACATTTACAAGACCATTCTTTTATAATTTTCTCCCTTTTCCTTCCCACTGTCATTTCAGACCCTCATTCCAACTCCCTACTGACAGTTCCTCTGCCACCTGTCTCTACCAGAATCACACTATATATGGTTGCAAATTAATCCCCTTAAAATACAATTTCAATGATATGACCACCAGACATATGCACACATGCATACACAAACACAGAAACTTAGAAAACCAATCTCTTATTCCCTACTGAACTGAATCCATTAGGCCCCCCAAATATCTATCTTGCTTTCTTAGTTCTATCCTATGACCCAATAAACAATTCTTATTCCTCAAGTTCTACTTGTACAAGATCCAGCAAAAGTAATGCCTGCTTGAGTATGGTTGGTAGGATAATAATATGGGTGTCATATAGTTTTAATTTGAACATTTCACCTAAAATGCTATATGGTGTATTTGAGTGTCATATTGTTATATTATAAAATCACATGCTTATGATTTTGAAATAAAAGATATTTGTAATAAGGGGCATTATTTGCCCCAGACCCTGTGTCTTCTAACTTCCATAGCTCTGCTCCTTTTATTTCTCCCACCTAAAATGCCTAATACTCATCTCTATCTTATTTAGTCCATTATTGCAATCTCTGGGTCTATGATGGGATGACAAGAGGGCAATTTTCCTTAGATCTTGCATCCACAGAATACTTCACATTTACCTTCATATATGCTCATATAGAAAGAGATGTTATATTTCTCAGTGTAAAAAGAATTAATTTCTTAAGGGTGAATATTTAAGATATACCTCAATTTTTAACAATCCTATTTGTAACTTCTTTATTAATGTACTAGAAGCCAAAAGAAATGAAAGTGGCTTGGGTCTCACTAGAGTTCTAAGCATACCAGTTGAAGCTTAATAATAACAACAAATCAATGGCTAATATTTACATAATGCTCACAATGTGTGGACACCATTCTGGATTCTTTATATTTTATTTAATCATTCAACAATAATCCCAGTAAGTAGGTGCTATTATTGTCTAAATATCACACAGAAGGTAACTGAGGTTCACTGGTAGCTTCCAGCACTTAGCTATTGTAAATTGTGCTGCTATGAACATTGGGGTGCATGGGTTCTTTTGAATTGGTGATTCAGGATTCTTAGGGTATAATTCCAGCATCGGGATCACTGGGTCAAAAGGCAGTTCCATTTTTAGTTTTCTGAGGAAATTCCATACTGTTTCCCACAGTGGCTTCATGAGTCCGCACTCCCACCAACAACGCACTGAGATTCCTTTTTCTCCACAAACTTGCCAGCACTTGTTTCTTGTTAAAATGTTTATGATGACAATTATGACTGGTGTAAAGTGTTATCTCCTTATGGTTTCATTTTGCATCTCTCTGATGGCTAGTGATGCTGAGCATTTTTTCATATCTCTGGACCCTCTGTATGTCCTCTGTGAAGAAGTGTCTGTTCAGGCCCTTTGCTCATTTTTTAATTGGGTTGTTTGTCCTTCTGGAGTAGAGTTGTGTGAGATCTTTATATATTTTGTAGGTCAAACCCTTGTCTGAGGTGTCATTGGCAAATATGTTTTCCCATATAATTGGTTCTCTTTTTATTTTAATGCTGTTTTCTTTAGCCATGCAGAAATTTTCTATTTTGATGAGGTCCCATTTGTTTATTCTTTCCTTTATGTCCTTTGTTCTAGGGGATATATTGCTGAAAATACTGCTGCATGGGACATTTGAGATTTTTCTCCCTATGTTCTCTTCTGGGGCTTTCATGGTATCACGACTTATATTTGTCTTTTATCCACTTTGAATTGATTTTTGTGTGTGGTTTAAAGTAGTGATCAAGTTTCATTTTTTTCCTTGTAGCTGTCCAGATCTCCCAATACCATTTGTTGAAGAGGCTATTTTTACTCCATTTTATGCTTCTGTCCCCTTTGTCAAATATTATTGACTATAGAGACTTGGATTTATTTCTGGGCTCTCTATTCTGTTCCATTTCTCTATGTGTCAGCTCTTATGCCATGACCAGACTGCTTTGATTACCACAGCCTTGCAGCATAGTTTTATATCAGGTATTGTGATCCCTCCTACTTTTTCTTCTTTCTCAAAATTGCTCTGGCTATTTGGGGTTGTTTAGGGTTCCATATAATTTTTTGAAATATTTGTTATATGTCTGTGGAATATGTCATTGGTATTTTAATAGGGATCATGTTGAATCTATAAATTTCTTTGGGTAATATGGACATTTTGATGATGTTAATTCTTCCAATCCATGAACATAGTATATGCCTCCATTTGTTTGTGTCTTCCTTCATTTCTTTCTTCAGTGTTGTGTAGCTTTCTGACTATAGTTCTTTCACCTCCTTGGTAAGGTTTATTCCTATGTACTTTATATTTCTTGTTTCTATAGCAAATGGGACTTTTTTCTGACTTCTGATTCTTATTTTTCTTTTTTGGTATATAAAAATGCCTTTGATTTCTGAATATTGACTTTGAACCCTGCTGTTTTGCCAAATTCACTTTTTAAGTAGAGTAGTTTTTTGGTGGAGTCTATAGAGTTTTCAATGTACACTATTATGTCATCTGCAAATAATGACAGTTTTACTTCCTCCTTTCCAATTTGGATGTGTTTTATTTCTTTCTTGACTGATCATTTTGGCTAGTACTTCCAAAACTATATTGAATACAAGAGGTGAAAGCAGACATCTTTACCTTGTTTCTGGTATTAGTGGGAAAGCTCTATGTTTTTGCCCATTGA
Source organism: Anoura caudifer (assembly GCA_004027475.1). Lineage (NCBI taxonomy): Eukaryota > Metazoa > Chordata > Mammalia > Chiroptera > Phyllostomidae > Anoura > Anoura caudifer. The sequence goes on along the minus strand of PVKU01001908.1, from coordinate 101,979 downwards.
GTATGATGTTGGCTGTAGGTCTCTCATATATGGCCTATTATCATGTTGAGAAATGCTCCCTCTACTGCTACCTACTTTGCTGAGTGTTTTAATCATAAATGGGTGCTGTAAGTTATCAAATGCTTTTTCTACATCTATTGATATGATCATGTGATTTTTGTCTTTCCTTTTGTTTCTGTGATGTATTACATTTACTGATTTGAGAATGTTGTACCATCTTTGCATCCCTGGGATGAATCCCACTTGATCATGATGTGTGATCTTTTTAATGTTTTGCTGGATGAGGTTTGCCAATATTTTGTTGAGGATTTTTGTGTCTATGTTCATCAGTGATATTGGTGCGTAGTTTGTTGTTGTTGTTGTGTCTTTATCTGGTTTTGGAAACAGGATGACACTGCCTTTGTAAAAGAGTTTGGGATTCTTTCCTCCTCTTGGATTTTTTGGAATAGTCTCTGAAGGACGAGGCTTATCTCTTCTTTCAATATTTGGTAAAATTCTCCTGTGAAACCATCCAGTCCAGGACTTTTGTGTCCTGGGAATTTTTTGATTACTTCTTTGATTTTGTCAGCTGTTATTGGTCTGTTCAAGCTTTCTTCTTCTTCTTCATTCAGTTTTGGAAAATTATATCTTAGCAGAAATTTGTCTCTTTCACCTAAGTTTTCAAATTTCTTGGCAAGTAGTTCTTCGTAGTAATTTCTTACGGTCTTTTGTATCTCATTAGTATCAGTTGTAATCTGTCCACTTTCACTTCTGATGTTGTTTATTTAGATCCTCTCTCTCTTTTCCTTGATTAGTCTGCTTAAAGGCTTATCAATTATGTTGATCTTTTCAAAAAGCCAGCTCCTGGATTTATTGATCCTTTGGATTATTGTTTGAGTCTCTATGTTCTTTAATTTTGCTCTGATCTTGGTTACTTCATTCCTTCTACTCCCTCTTGGCTTTGTTTTTTGTTGTTCTTTCAGTTTTTGTAGGTGTACTGTTACGTCATTTAGTTGAAATGTTTCTGTCTTTTTTAGGCAGGTCTGTATTGCTATGAACTTCCTGTTCAAGGCTGCCTTTGCTGCGTCACATAAGTTTTGGACTGTTGTGAGTTCATTTTTATTTGTTTCCAGAAACTTTTTGATTTCTTCCTTGATCTCATTATTAACCCATTCATTAGTTAATAGCATGCTAATCAATCTACATGAGGTTGAGTGTTCTTGAGTTTTTTTTCTTGAGGTTCGTTTCCAGGTTTAGTCCTGTGTGATCAGAGAAAATGCTTGGTATAATTTCAATTTTCTTGAATTTGTTGAGGCTTGTTTTGTGTCCTACCACATGGTCTATCTTTGAAAACCTCCCATGTGCATTTGAAAAGAGTGTGTATTTTGCTTCTTTGGGATGAAAGATTCTATATATATATCTGTTAAGTACATTTGATGTAGGGCATTATTCAATGATGCAATATAGATGTTGATAATTTTGTTTGGAAGATCTGTCCATTTTTGACAGTGGGGTGTTAAAATACCCTAGTGTAAGTGTGTTTCTGTCTATATCTTTGTTGACATCCTCCACGATTTTCCTTATGTATTTGGGTGCTCCTATGTTCAGTGCACATATGATTGATTATAATGTTTATGTCTTCTTGATGGATTTTTCCCTTGAGTATTAGGAAGTGTCTTTCTGCGTCTCTTTTTATGGCTTTTGTTTTACAGTCTATTTTGTCTGATATAAGTATTGTTACCCTAACTTTTTTCTCTATTCATTTGCTCAGAATATTGTTTTCCAATCCTTCACTTTTTGTCTGTATAGGTCTTTTGTTCTGAGGTGGGTCTCTTGTAGGTAGTATATGCGTAGGTCATGTTTTCTTAGCCATTCAGTTACTCTATTTCTTTTGATTAGAGTATTTCATCTATTTACATTTAAGTTTATAATTGATAGATACTTGTTCATTTTTCTCCCTTTGTATCTGTGTTCCTCTATCTCTTACTCTTTTACTTCCTCTTCTTATAGCAGTTCCTTTAGCATATCTTGCAGTGCTGGTTTGGTGGAGGTGTATTCTTTGAGCCTGTTTTGTGTGTGAAAGTCCTTATTTTGCCTTCCATTTTAATTCAGAGCCTCATTGGGTAGACTAGTCTTGGTTGCAGGCCTTTACTTTTCATTATTTGGAATATTTCTTCCACTCTGTCCTGGCATGCAGCATTTCTGTTGATAAATCAGCTGCTAGCCTTATCAAAGCTCCTTTGTATGTTACTTCTTCTTTCTCCTGTGCTGCTTTTAAGATTCTGTCTTTGTGTTTAAAACTTAGCATTTTAATTATGATGTGTCTTGGAGTAGGCCTCTTTGGGTTTGTCCTGATTAGGACCCTTTGTGCTTTGAACTTGAGTGATTTTTCCCATCTCCAGGTTCAGGCAGTTTTCTGTCATTATTTTTTCAAACAAAGTTTCTATTCTTTGCTCCTTATCTTCTCCTTCTGGTAGTCCTATGATTCAAATGTTGTAGTTTATGTTATTTTCAACTTCCCTTAAGTTGTCTTCATATTTTTGAGTCTTTTATTGTACATCCACTCTACCTGTGTGTTTCTTCCTACCTTGTCTTCCAGCTCACTAATTTGGTCTTCTGCTTCATCCTGCTTGTGATTCCTTCTAGTGTTTTTTTTAAATTTCAGAATTTTTATTTTCATTTCTTCTTCATTCTTATTTATAGTTTCTGTTTACTTTTTTCATACTGCTGTAGTTTTCAGTCAATTTCTTATAGTTGTCTGTGAGTTTCTTGAGCATCCTTATAACCATTCTTTTGAATTCTATATCTGATAGTTTGCTTGCCTCCATTTCATTTAGCCCTTTTAGTGAAGAGTCTTCCATTTCTTTTGATTGCAGGTTGTTTATTTGTCTCCCCATTTTAGGTGACTCTTTTTGTTTTTGTGATTCTTGATGCTCTACTTTGCTAGCTGTCTTTGTAGGATGAACTTCTATGGTTGGAATTCTATGTATTCAGTCTCTTTGATCTCTTTGTCTGGGTGTTCTAGGGTTGCCCTTTGTTCCATTTGTGTGGGCTCTCTTGTACTTGGGTTTACCTGTTGGTGGTTCCTTTATTGGTGGGTTCTCTCCTCCAGCAGGTTTACTGTTGTTCACAGCTTTCATCTTATCTTGTATATGACTAGTGGCAAGGTGAAGATGAAATAGAATAAGACAGTGGGATAATATTCTATTGGATTTAAAGTACCAACCAGTAGAGAACAAACAGGAGAGGCTTTGGAGAAGTACAGCAATAATGTAACAGGGTGCAGCCAAGAGGGGAGCCACAAATAGGGATTCGTAATGGGGTGCAGAACTCAAGATGTCCAGGAAATATTAGAAACATACACAGGATGCCCCCACACAGCTGCCCACATAAGGCTAAGCTGGGGGATGGGACACATGGAGTAGGGCCATTGGGAGCTGTGTTGTATAGCTACAGCTTTGCAGCTAACCTCTGGCATCGTCATTTAACATATCTATAACCTTTAACTGGTTTCATAGAAATTTTAAATATCTGTGGCTATGCTTTGAGCCAGGGGGATAGAAGTGACTTCCACCCAAGGTAACTGGGAGGCAGCTCCTCCTAGTTACAGCACCTGCATAAGAGGTTGGAGAAGATTGGCTCCATGTCATGGGGCCACACCTGCCCAGACTTATGATGGCAGCTCATTAAAGCTAGTAGAATACAGGAATGCTGGCAAATGTAACTGATTGTAGGAGGAGTCAGAAATGAGGCTGCAGAGGAAGATTGGCATGGGGACTTAAACCCAGGCACAGCAGCCATGTAGAGGGAGAACCATGAGGCTTTGGCAGAGTGGGGACCCCATGGCTTTGGGGTGCTCCCTTTTTGCCATGTGGCTTAGGAAGCAGGAGGGACTTTGCCTGGAAAAAGAGGGGTGAAAGAACTCTTGCTGGTGGGCCATGAGATGGTGCCACATGTCTTTGGATTAACTGGAGATCATGGTGGTGACATAGCTGATGGTGCCTGGAGCCCAAATCATGGACTTCTACTTCTTTTCCTGAGTTATGGTACTCCAGACTAGGGCAGAAGGAAAAGGAAGGACTGTGCATCTGTGGGTGTTCTAAAGGACTTTAGCATTTTAATGAAGACATTTAGTCACTACTTTAAGTCTGTATAGCTTTTAAATAAATATTTCCTTTCCTTTTCATAAATCTCTGGCATTGAGAGACGTCTTTCCTCTGGCGGCAAGCATATCAAACATAGTGGGGGGTCTTTTGGTAATAGTATATCATATATCCCCCAGGTCTGTTCTGTAACAATAACTGTGATATTTTGCCCAACTAGCCACTTTGTGTAAAAGGTGAAAAAGAGATATGACTTTTATTAGAAGGGATAAAGAATGTGAGCTGAGTCCAGAAAGCAGAGTGCTTGTGTGAGGTTAGTTAGTGAGATATAGTGAGAGTAAGGAATAGAAACTAGGCATGGTGTGCAGGAGAATAAAGTTAACCACAACAGTAATAAAACTCAGGAAAATAGCAAAATGGGCCAAGACCAGGGAGGGATGCTGTGTAGTATTTATAATAATATGGAACAACAATTATTTACAACCATACATGAACAAGTCATATGACAAGAAATATGGGATCTGAATAAAAAGAATAGACAGTAAAAGACCAACAGTAGTGTGTTATTGGAATGAGTGAAGTGAGAGAAGAAAAATTAAAACACAATGTGAAAGGGAGAACAAAGAAAACCAAACAATTCACTTAAACAAACAAACAAAATGAAGAAAACTAGACAGAAAGAAGAGAAATAAAACATAAAAATAAAAAATAATAAAATAGGGGAAATAAAAATAACAAAAATAATAAAAATAAAAAATAAAAATGCAAGTTCTGTAGGATAGCAAAGTGAAATTTGTCTCAGTTTACCATTTAGCATTAGCCTTTTGATCTCTCTCTGGTTCTGTCTTTGGTTCTTTGGTCCTTTCACAGCTCCAGGTCTTAATTTTCTCATACTTGGGGGAGGTGGGGGAAGCCTCCTGCTGACTTTAAACTTGTCAAATGAGTTCTGCTGTTACAGGCAGAAGGGCACTGTGCTTCACTTTTTTCCTTTCCTGTGGTTTTTTGAGGATGGGGGCTAGGTCTGGGCTGCAATATTCTCAGTTGCCCAGCCTCCAGCACAAGCCTTCTGAGCACTGTATGGCTCCCACTGTCCATCTGTGCCAGGCTGGTGCCTTTAATCCACCACATTGTGCCACTTGTGAAGTGCACTGATTAGGAGCAACCTGCAGCCCTCCTCTTCCCTCTTTGCTGTTCTGGGTGCTGAGCACTCTCGAAGTCCTTTTCAGGAAGTTTAGTTCCCTTGTTAAATTAAGTTTCTCTGGGACTGCTAACTCTCTGAGCCCTTGATACCTTCCTCTGATCAGTCTGTGTGGCACCCCTCTTCTTTCCTCTTCACTGGCCCGGCTACTGGGAAGGAGAGGTCCTTGCACAGCTGCTGCACACCATTTTTTTTTAGTGAGTTTCCCTTGGTTTTGGACTGCCATTTTTTAACAAGCATTGGGCTTTTCACTCAACCCAACTCTCTGACCAGTTCCGAGACTCTCTGGGTTAGGGTCTATAAAGGCCCAACTCTTCTCCCATCTCCAGGTATCTCCCCGTTCCCAGATTTCTCTGGTACTGTTGAGCTAACAACCACAGACCAAGTTGGGGGGCACCCTCCCACTGCATCTTTATCCCCCCAGCAACTTTAGGCATCCAGTTCTCTTAGGTGTGACTGGTTTCCCTGCCCTGGGAGAGGAGGGAGCTATGAAGGTAGAATTGCTGACCCAGTTCTCCTCCAAAACCCCTACAGCAGCAGGGACTAGGACGGTGGCCACCATACCACAGTTGCAGGAGCAGGGCCCAGCAACTTTCCCACCTACCTACAAAATTTCCTTACCTTCCATTTTTTAATGTCTTCCACAATCTTTGACTTCCAAACTTCATAGAAGCTGTGATTCTGTTTGCTGTTCACTCTGTCCTTCAGAAGATTGGCTAGGTGTCCCAGTTGGGTACATGAGCAAGTGGGTTAAGCTCCCACCTACCTCCTTGCCTTCTTTCCTCATCATTTTTTTCAATATTTACTCAATGAAGTACTAAAGATCAATCAGAGATTATATTTTAATACAATAATTCCAAGGGTAAAATATTCCTGAATAAGTAGTATACATAGGGTTTACAAACAAACATAAATACTTATAGTTAGGCAAAATGTGCTGCATCAGATAATATTACTAAGTAAAAAGTAAGATACTTGTTTTCTGTAGCCAACGATAGCCATTTGTAAAATACCAAAAAAATAAACATTGTCTAAACTAAGAATGATTCCAAAATATCAAGGTCTTGTTTCTTTCATTTTAATTTTGAATATGGTACAATTAAATAATGCTATTGTTTCATTATTTGGAAATCTAAATTTTCTAAATTACTAGCATCAGAACTCTAACAGAAAACTAAGAATTTGGCCTCTAATAGTATATTTTCTTTTATCATTACCTACATATAAGGGACAATATTTTTATTGAGATATAATTGACATATAACATTGTGTAAGTTTAATGTATGATTGTAATGGTAGCCAGCTAATGCCTCCATTACCTCACATAAAGATTATTGTGTGTGTGTGTGTGTGTATGATGGGAACAATTGAGATCTACTCTCATAGCAACTTTGAAGTCTCTAAAAGAGTATTGTTGTCTACAATCACTATGCTGGGCTTTAGAGTTCTAGGACTTGCTTACCTACTAGTTGCAAATTTGTAGCATTAAACAACACCTCTGGGATTTCCCTACCACCCAGCCCCAGGGGGACCCCATTCTACTATCTGTTTTTATCACTAGTTATTTTCAGATTGCATATATTAATAATATCATATAGTATTTGTCTTTTCCTGAAAATACTGTTCATTAATTAGCTTTCTATACACAGTCATTCTGAGCTCAGAGATAGTTCTTCAGTATTTCCTGATTCATCTGGTTGGAATGATTAAGAGTCTCTTCATCATTGTCATTGTATCAGATAATTAGGGATTTAGTTTTTCTTTTTTATTTTATTTTTTTTCAATTTTTTTTGGTTGTTCAATTATAGTTGTCCACATTTTCCCCACATTACTCTCCTCTACCCTTTCCACCCACATCTCCTGTATCCAATCTTCCCTCCTTGCTCCTTGTCTTTGTCCATGGGGCCTTTATACATGTTCCTTGACTAGGCCCTTCCCCTTCTTTGCCCCATTATCCCCCTCCTACCTCCCCTCTGGTTACTGTCAGTTTGTTCTTTATTTGCATGTCTCTGGTCCTATTTGCTCACTTCTTTTGTTGATTAGATTCCACCTATAGGTGAGGTCATATGGTATTTGTCTTTTACTGCCTGGCTTACTTCACACTTCACTTAACATAATGATCTCCAGTTTCATCCATGCTGTCACAAAGCGTTGGAGTTCCTTCTTTTGTTCTGCTGCATAGTATTGCATTGTGCAAATGTATCATAGCTTTTTGATCCACTCATTTATTGTTGGGCACTTAGGGTGTTTTTAGCACTTTGTTATAAATTGCACTGCTATGAACATTGAAGTGCATAGGATCTTTTGAACTGATGTTTTAGGATTCTTAGGGCATAGTCCCAGCAGTGGAATTGCTGGGTCAAAAGGCAATTCCATTTTTAGTTTTCTGAGGAAATTCCATACTGTTTCCACAGTGGCCACACCAGTCTGCATTCCCACCAACAGTGTACTAAGGTTCCATTTTCTCTACAACTTCTCCAGTATTTGTTGTTTGTTGATTTGTTTATGATGGCCATTCTTGCTGGTGTGAAGTGGTATCTTATTGTGGTTTTAATTTGCATCGCTCTGATGGCCAGTGATGCTGAGCATCCTTTCATTTGTCTCTAGACCCTCTGTATGCCCTCCTTGGAGAGATGTCTGTTCAAGTCCTTTGCCCATTTTTTAATTGTATTGTTTATCTTCCTGAAGTAGAGTTGTGTGAGTTCTTCATATATATTATAGATCAAACCCTTGTCCAAGGTCTCTTTGGCAAATATATTTTTCCATATGGTGGGTTCCCTTTTCATTTTGATGATGTTTTCTTTAGCCATGCAGAAGCTTTTTATTTTGATGAAGTCCTGTTTGTTTATTCTTTTCTTTATGTCCTTTACTCAAAGAAATATTTTCAAACCCTTTGGTAATAGGGTAAACATCTTTTTCAAAATCAATTTTATAAGCATATATTTCAAACTGTATAAGGTGAATTTGGTGTCTCTGAGGGGACACTGGGATTCCTAACTTTCTTCAGCCACCCAAATGTCTCCCCTTTTTCCTATCCTTTGGATGCACATTGCCTCACAGGCTTTTTCTGTATCCTCTTCTTTTCTTTCTTTCATAGATAACTTCAGTTGCCACCTCCTATGGATAGTATCTGTAAAATAGTGACTAAACAGCTAATTAATATATTTACCTATCCATTTATTTAAATATATATGCACTTATTAAAAATCAATGACATACTAGGTATTCAAAAATAAAAGACAGTCACTGGCCTGAAGAATTCCATGATTTTACAGTCCACAGAATATTTTAAGGGCTCTGATAAAGATCAACTCAGGCTCTCTTGCAAGCACTATTCTTTAAGGAAGATTTTCCTAGCTACTCATAGGGCAAAATGTTTGCACAGGGTGACACATTAGAGCTAATTTATTTTTATGCTTCATCAGTCTAACTATACTATAAGATCCTTGAAGTTCAGAGAAATATCTTGTTCATCTTTTTTTCTGTTTTATTTTTTTCAATCTTCTACTCTGGTAAGGATATAAGATTCATTCATTTGCTTGTTGAATAAACTATTCTGATTCACTGGCACTGACACTGATGCCAGCATACCCTTTACTGCAGATGACTTTTTTGTTTTGTCCAAAAAGCAAATAGTAACATGTGATATGAACCATTTGCATCTCATATGAACAAGCTTGTTAGATATATTCCTTGGACTTGGCAGATATACACAGCAAATGATTTATGGAGAAAGGAAAAATCATAAATGATGAGTCAGGAGATAGCATAGGAAGAACTCTGAGACTGCACTGCTATTGCTGACCAGGATCTAACATCCTGGTTACCAGGAGATGCCTTTTGGCACTTAGGTAGGATAAAGAGTAAACCAAGTCAAGAAGGAGAGAAGCCCTTGAAATTGTATGTATCATTTCCACTATCTGGGAAAGAAAGCCTTTGAAACTGTGCTTTCACCCTAAGGCCTGAAAGGCTGGAAAGGGCTCACAGAGACCAAAGGAAGAAGCCCATTACCACCTTTGGGTATTCACCACCACCCCGCCACCCTCCCCAGAAAGCTGGCACCACCTTTATCTGTCAACCACCAATATCTGTCTGTATTTAACCCCCTCACCCCCACTATCCTGCCAACTATATTGTCATCAGAACAAAAGACTGGGCATGCTTGCCACCCCTGCCTTTGGCTGCCCTTGCTTTAATCACCTTTACCCTACTTTACCCTGAACTTATGCCTTTCATCCCCCCTCACCTTGGCAAGACTGTTCTCTTCCATGAGAAAGTATCAACATAAACCTTCCTTGCATTCTAATAGATTTGCTGATCTGTAATTCTTTATGGCATCAGCAAGGACAACAAGGTTTCTTCTGTTAACATGAAGACACTCAAAACCTGTGAGTGTTATTTATTCTTAAGAAGGGAAGAAAGCAAGAGAGAAAAGGCTAATGATTCTAGAAGATAAACTTTGCCCAAAGAATTCCTGTTCTGTATAAAACAAAGCTTCTACCTCAGAAGATGCCTACCTATGTTTCAGAAATGAGTACAAATAGACTATCAACATACCCAAAAATCTGAAGTAAAGTTTTTCTTTTGAGACATGAAGTCTTTAAAACTGACCTAAGCCCCTGAAGGGACTTCAAATACTGAAGATTTAGGAATAAATAATAGCATAATAAATGTTTTAGTAATCAAGTAATAAAGAATTAGATCTTACTCTCTAATCAGAAAGATATTAAATAGTTATGAAAATGTCAAATAATTAACTGGATTTTCCTAATTATAATCACCTATAAAATTAATAAACATTATTAGTGTTTCCATTTTTTAAAACATCAGATTAGGAGTAACAATAAAATACTGATTAATTAGTTTGTTTTAAAACAATTAGACTAAAATATTTTTGAAGTTATTCATTCTATGCAGTTGACATTTTAATGTATAAATATAATTACACTCTTTAAGAATGCTTACTTTTTGCCTTGATATATGTGTGTGTATACACACACACATATGTATTTGTGTTTACAATTGTGTTTGATATATATGCAATTGTGTTTGAAAGAGAATAATGAAATGTAAAACTTTATGTTTAATCATCAGTGTCAAAAATTATTAGCTAATGACCACTGGAGAAGAGAATGTGTAAAAGATACAAAGGCCCATGGTTAAGACATAATTTTTCTAATAGTTTATCTGATTTTAAGGTGTCATGGCATTATATGAAGGTTAAAAGGTCAGATACCAAATGGAGTTTTAAAAAAATGTTAAGTGATGAATTTGCACTCATAAAAGGGTTAAGATCACTGGAAGCTTAAGTCCTCTTTGATCATCATAGGTAATCACTAGCTGGAGAAACAATAAAGGCTGACTCTCTTGCATGTGCAACTGGCTAAACAGAGTAGATCAAAATACTTCCTTAAAGACAAACTGCCCCAAACTGAAGGCAGAATATATCCCATCAGAAGTTATAATACTAGAATTTTGATACTTGAAAATATTGTTTGAAGATCTGCTTCATTAATCCTAGTGCCCATGTGTCCTGCTCTGTAACCCAAACCACAGTCCTCCTTCTGCACTGCAAATGAGCATAAATGAAGCCAGGGCACCAGTGCTGTGAGATCGTGTTGGGGAGCAAGACAGCTCCTTGACAAAGCTGATTTGTTTCTTAAACTACACTTTTTACTGTTGATAGCTTTGCCAAAGTTTGTGTTTAAAATGCATGGTGATTGTATGGCGTACTTTATTCAGCCTGTGTCTGAATGCCCAGAAAACAAGGGAATTGTTTCAGTTTTCTTATAATACAATTTGATTTTCCCAGTAAAATAAGACACCTATTTTTTTCTTTTTTTTAATCCTCACCCGAGGATATGTTTGCATTGATTTTAGAGAGACAGGAAGAGAGGGAGAGGGAAAGAGAACATTGATGTGGGAGAGAAGGGTCGACTGGCTGCCTCCCATACACACGTGACTGGGGGTGAACCTGCAACTTAATTATGCCCTGACTTGGGATTGACCCTGCAAGCTTTTGGTCTATGGGACATTGTTCCAACCAACTAAGCCCCCAGCGAGAGCAGCACAACTAATTTTTTTAAAGGCAAGTTCAATGTTAGTAAAATTTTCAAGGGCAGTGCTCTTTGAAAAAAAAAAAAGTCCCACAGTGAATGTTCTTATTAGGTTAAATTCTTTTTCAAAATGTAAGCACTGTTTTTAAGTGGTACAAATTTTCTAAGAAATTAGGATGAGCAGTATTGAGGAATCACAGTAAATGAAAATGAATTTGCACAGCATGCCTACCTCCAATCATTGGACCAAGTACCTTGCATTCATTTTTGGTCATGTTATGATAATGGTTATATCTAGTTAGTGTGAAAATATCCAGATGCAAAGGAAAAAAGCCAGTTTAGTTGCTTTGTTTATCAGCGACTAAAGTTCTGAATGGGAAGCATCCAGCAGACTGCAATAATCATATGTGGCATCTGAATGTCTGGGATTTTATAGCCATGGAAACACTAACTGAGGAATTTTACAGCTGTTAGTGTAACATCCTTTTTTTCTTCTTATGCATCACAGAAATGAACTCCATTTACACAATAACTTTTGTATCATATTATACAATAGGTGCAGCAAGCTTCGAAAGTAAGAATCCTGTTGTGGGAAAGAGGGCAAAACACTGTGGAAGCAAAGACTCCATCGGAGCATGGGGGAGGAGGATAGTGGAAAGCACAGTTCCTTCTGAATGCTCACAAAGAAGATCATCTGATAGATATGACAAATCTTATGGAAAAATTGAAAAAAGTAAGAATGAATTTGTAGAAAACTGTATAGGTGAAAATAGTATGGGTTTATTGATGCCAAAGATGGGGCACAATGGAAAAAATATAATAAAAAAATAAAGTGCCTGAAAATTTTAAAAATAAGTGGGGCAGGGGAAGTGGTGGTGGGAAAATGGAGACAATTGTATTCAAACATTAATAATTATTTTTTAATTAAAAAATAAAAGAAAAGAAGTCATAGTATACTACTTGGAGCTACAGCAGCAATGGATACTCTTAAACAAGTCAACTACAATAAAATAAAATATGTATATCTGTATCTCCACTGCAATTTATCTAGACTATTTCATCTTTGAAAATGTTAATGACTTCATGTTAATGATATGTTTATTTTTAAAGTTTCAAATAAGAATATGTCTTTTCTCAAAAAATACCATGTTTTGCTATGTATAATGCACCCAGTGTATAATGCGCACCCACATTTTTGCACACATTATTATAATACACATGGTATGTATTCATTATACCCATGTATAATGTGCAACCTCATTTTTCCCAAAAAATTTGCATTATATGCGGCAAAATATGGTACATGTATTTCTGTGACAGCTTTAGTAAGTTGTTGACATTTAATGGATAAGTGTGGCATGTACTTGACTTATATTAACTTTTGTCTGACACGCTTTCCCCAACTGCAAAGTAGAAACAAATCCCTTACTTTACCCTGCCCACAGTTCTATATTTTCAAATCCTATTTCCATGTTGGAAATATAATAAAATTTGAGAAATGTTTTGAGTTGCAGGAATTTTAAATCATAAAATTTTTACTATAAAATTTCACACATGAAAGATATTATCCTTGTTCAGGATAAAATTATCTGATTTGAGTCAGATAGCTGCCATTAGATCTTATTCACAGGGCTATGTAGTATGTCATCAATAAACTTCTTTTTTCCACTTAATGTGAATTCATGCAAGATTCTTATGGTATGAAACAGCGTACCTATTTAAACGGCATTATAGAGCAAAGTATTTTTTTTAAAAAACAGAAAACATCAATTATTTTTAATTTCTCAATAGTGAAAAAGCTTTAAAGATATAAAAAAATTCTATCATAAATAGCTATTTATGTAAAAAAGAGTTTGTCCTTTGAAAAATAGGAGAGCAAATAATATAATAATCATTTGCTCTTCTTAGATATTTTTTTTAGAATAAGGATGGGACCGCATTTATTTAATGGATGTTAGTTGAGTAATCAGTTATAGGCTCCATATTACATTCACATCTGTGGGTGAAGAATAAAAGAATAATAAAATATTCTCCCTATCATTGATAAATTGCAAGATTATGAGATTAGGATTACTATGCTATAAGACATAAACAAGATTTTCTTGAACTAACAAGTTTGCCTCTCTAAGTCTTACATTCTGCACTTTTAAACTGGTAAAGAACATAACTGAGTACATTTTAAATATCAGATTAGCTTACTTCAATGATTCATGAATGGACAGCATCTAACCTAGCAGATAGAAAGAAGGTCTGAAGAACTGTACAATGGGAGAGACTTTTACAGGCTAGAGTTAGCAGGATCAAGGGAGTTATGGTTGACATTTGATGACTGGTTACTACAGGGTTACTTTTTTAAAAATCTATTTTACTGATTATGCTATTACAGTTGTCCCAATTTTTCTCCCTTTTCTCCCCTCATGCGGTGCCTCCATTCCCTCCAGCAATCCTCCCTGCTTTAGTTCATGTCAGTGAGTCATGCATATAAGTTCTTTGGGTACTGCATTTCCTATACTGTTCTTAACATTCCCCTGTCTATTTTAAACCTACTAATTTATACTTCTTAATTCCCCTGTTCCCCCCTTCCTCTTCGCAAATGATAAATTTCCAAATGATCTCCATATCTATGATTCTGTTCCTATTCTGCTTATTTGCTTAGTTTGTGTTTTAGATTCAGTTGTTGATAGTTGTGAATTTGTTGCCCTTTTAATGTTCATAGTTTTGATCTTCTTTTTCTTATATAGTTCCTTTTAACATTTCATATAATAATGGCTTGGTGATGATGAACTCCTTTCATTTTACCCTGTCTAGGAAACACTTTATCTGCCCTTCAATTCTAAGTGATAGCTTTGCTGGATAGAGTAATCTAGGTTGTAGGTCCTTGATTTTCATCCCTTGGAATACTTCTAGCCAGTCCCTTCTAGTTTGCAAAGTATCTTTTGAGAAATCATCTGAAAGTCTTACAGGAACTTCTTTGTAGGTAACTCTTTTCTCTTTCTGCTTTTAGGATTCTCACTTTATCTTTAACCTTTGGCATTTTAATTAGGATGTGTCTTATTATGATCATATTTGGTATTCAATCCAACTTGTTTGGTATTCTCTGTGCTTCCTGGACTTGTATGTCTATTTCCTTCACCAGATTAGGGAAGTTTTCTCTCATTATTTTTTCAAATAAATTTTCATTTTTTTACTCTTCTTCTTCTCCTGGCATCCCTATGTTTCAGATATTGATATGTTTGGAAATGTCCCAGAGGCCCTTATTCTATCCTCATTATTTTGAATTCTTTTTTATTCTTGCTATTCTGATTGAATGCTTTTTTCTTCCTTATGTTCCAAATCATTAATTTGATTCCCATTTCATCCACTCCCTTGTTGGTCCCCTGTATATTTTTGTTTATTTCACTTAATGCAACCTTCATTTCTGCCTTGGTCCTTTTTATGCTGTTGCTGTACTCAATGAGTTCTTTGAGCATCCTGATAACCAGTATTTTGAACTCTGCATCTGATAGGTTGGTTATCTCCATTTTGTTTAGTTTTTTTTCTGGAGTTTTGTTCTGTGTTTTAATTTGGGCCATTTTTTTTTATCTCCTCAATTTGGCAGCATCCTTGTGTTTGTTTCTGTGTATTAGGTAGATATGCTTTGACTCCCTGTCTTAGTAGTATGGCTTATTGTAGAAAAGGCACCTATAAATTGTGTGGGGCAGAAGCTTAAGTAATCACCTAGGTTGGGCAACCTGTTTCACTACTTTGTGGCTTTGTGTGGGGGAAGGTTCAGAGATGGGGCAATGCTGCTGCCTGGCCTTTAGAGATTGCCTGGGAGGAAGCTGTCTTCCAGCCCTTGCCCTATTGTCAGTTACTTCCTTTTCTCTCCTTGTCCCCATATGCTACTCGTGCCCTTCCAGCTTTTGCCTGGTGCTGAATCCCAGATGAGGTGAGTCTGTATGAGTCCTAAGTCTGGTGTGGGCCCTTTAAGATGAGTTACTTGATAATCCCACACTTTCTTATGCTGCCCCAACCCCCACTTGTTTTTACATCAGGAAATTATGGAGACTTATCTTCCTAGTTCTGGAACCCTGGGATGGGTGGTCTGGTCTGGGAATGGGATCACTTGCTCCGAGGGAAAAATCCCTCATGATTTTTATTCACCACACATAAATGTGGGACAGCCCATTCTACCACCTCTCCATGCCAGTCCATGTCTCTATCCCTCCTGCCCATCTGGAAATGTGGCTTCTTTAAATCCTTGGTTGTCAGACTTCCATACAGATTGATTAATCTAGGTGATATTTGTTCTGTAGTCTAGTTGTAATTTATGCTGCAGTTGTGTGTGGAGTTGAAGCATGTTTAGCTACCTCCATCTTAACCAGAAGTCATAGGGTCACTTTTCTTATATAGAGCAAAAGAAAGTCATATATCTGAGTCTGTCAGGAGCTAGTGCTGAGCAGGCAAGCATGAATGATTGAAGTATGTCTTCCTTTTCTGGGAGATCAGATCATAGAAATTTAGTCAGATATTTGTATGCTGACATGGAGTTAACATATGCCCCCTTATCTTGGGACTAATCGGGTTACTTTAACAAAAATGTGGATAGTTAGATCTTCCCATATCACTGTATTAGAATCCCCAAGTATTGGTAACTAAAATGAAACGTATTTTAATATGGGAACTCAGTTTGTTCCAGAATTTCTTCAACAGTTTCAGGATTCCTTCAAAGCTCTGAGATTTCTGTGACTTGATCGGTCTTTCTATCCTAGGTTTTTTTTTTTTTTCCCCTAGAAGCAAACTAGCAAATACTCATCATATTTCATTGGCCAAAGCTAGGCCTTTCTGGTTGTTCTGGGTAGAGAACTGAAGGAATAGCTGACAGGATCCCTGTGCTGAGTCATTCCCCATATAGAAGGAGCCATCTTTCTGAGGCAGAGCACTTTCTTCCAAGTGGAATCAACTGACAGGAGCATAGCCCTGCCCACAGGTATTACTCTGCCCCACTCTGTGGTCCTTAAGCCCTGCTTCTGAGGAGTATAGCTAGAGGACATCCACTGATTAACCCTACACAAAGCCTGCAGTGAAAGGCAGAACCCCAGGCCTGGTACCAATAAAAGCCAGGCTTGTTGCGCAGCCTGGCTCTTTATGCACAAACCCAGGCCCAGCAGAGGGAGCCACAAGTTGTGGATCACAGATAGCTCCAAACAATTTG
Organism: Anoura caudifer; assembly: GCA_004027475.1. Classification (NCBI taxonomy): domain Eukaryota; kingdom Metazoa; phylum Chordata; class Mammalia; order Chiroptera; family Phyllostomidae; genus Anoura; species Anoura caudifer. The sequence goes on along the minus strand of PVKU01001908.1, from coordinate 85,449 downwards.
CTCAGGGCCACTAACAGGCAAGGTTTGTCTTGTGCCTGCACCGTAGTCTTGCAGATCTACCTATTATACAGAAACAAATACAAAGTGGAGGCCAAAATTGGAAAGCAAAAAAGTAGGCCCCAAATGAAAGAATAAGAGAATTCTCCAGTAGAACTAGGTGAAATGAAGGCAAACAATTTATCAGAGAGTTTAGAGTAATGATTATAAGGATGCTCAACCATATGAAAAAACACATAGAAACCATACAAAAGGACCAGTTAAAATAAAGAACTCAATAACTCAAATAAATAAAACACTATAATGAAAAAACAGTAGGTTAGATGAAGCAGAGGATTAAATCAGCAATTTGGAAGACAAGGTAGAAAAAAACAAGCAGAGCAGCAAAAAATATTTTAAAAGAATTTAAAAAATGAGAGCTTAAGGAACCTTTGGGACAAAATGAAGCATAACAACATTCACATCATGGGAATACCAGAAGGACAAGACAGTAAGAAAGGGATTCAAAACCTATTTGAAGAAATAATGACAAAAAAGTTTCCCAACCTGGTGAAATAAAAAGATGCACAAGTCCAGGAAACTCAGAAATTCCTAAACACATTGGACCCAAAGATGCCTACAACAAGACACATCATAATTAAAATGACAAGGCTTGAGGACAAGGAGAGAATCCTAAAAGCCATAAGAGAGGTGCAGGTAGTTACCTACCAAGAAGCACATTTTGACTATCATCTTATTTCTGAACAGAAACATCTCAGGCAACAAGGAAGTTGAGTGAAATATTCAAAGTGATAAAAAGCAAGGACCTTCAAACAAGGCTATTTTACCCAAGGCTATCATTTAAAATCAGAAAAATAAGGAGCTTCCCAGAGAAGAAAAAGCTAAAGGGGTATGTTAACAGCAAACCAGTATAGCAAGAAATGTTAAAGGGCTTGCTTTAAGAAGAAGAGAAAGAAAGAAAAAGAAAAGATGAAAATAGTCCAATTATAAAATGTCACTAAATACTAACCTATCAATATTCACCTTAAGTGTAAATGGCATAAATGTTCCAACCAAAAGACATAGGGTAGCTGAATGAATAAGAAACAAGACCCATATATATGATACCTCTGAGAGACCAACCTCAAATCAAAAGATACACAGAGTAAAAGTAAATAGATGGGGAAAAAAATCATACAAATAGAAAGGGAAGAAAAGATGGGGTAACAATATTTTTATCTGACACAATAGACTTTAAAAGTAAGGATATAGTAAAAGACAAAGAAGACCATTACATAATGATAAATGGAAGATTTCAACAAGAGGACATAACCCTAGTACATATTTTTGCACTCAATATAGGAGCACCTAAATGTGTAAAGCAAATCTTGATGAACAAAAAGGGAGAGATTGGCAGAAATATAGTCACAGTCAGAGATATTAACACTCTGTTGATTTCAATGGATAGATCTTCCAGGTAGAAAATTAACATGGAGATCGTGCTTTACATGGCAATCTAGATCAAACACATTTAATTGATATCTTCACGGCATTTCAACCCAAAGCAGCAGAATATACATACTTCTCAAATGCACATGGAACATTTTCTGGGATAGACCATATGTTAGAGACAAAACAAGTCTCAATAAATTCAAGATAATTGAAATTATATCAAGCAACTTTTCTGACCACAATGTTATTAACTAGAAATTAATCACAAGAAGAACACTGAAAAATACATGAAGACATGGAAGCTAAATAACAAGTTATTAAACAATGAATGGGTCAACAAAGAGATCAAGGAAGAAATCAAAAGATGCCATGGAGGAAGTGAAAATGAGAACATGACAATGCAAAATCTGTGGCACAAAGGGAAAGCAATCCTCAGAGGGCAATTCATAGCATTTACAGGCCTATCTTAAAAAATAAGAAAAGGCACAAATAAGCAATCTAACTACACTTACAAGAATTTGAAAAAAACAACAAACAAAACTCAAAGTGAAGAAAAGGAAGGAAACAATAAATATCAGAGCAGAAATAAACAAAATAGACTATAAAAATGATGCAAAAGATCAATGAATCCAAGAACTCATTCTTTGAAAAGATAAACAAATTGACAAACTTTTAACCAAACTCATTGAGAAAAATGAGAGGACCCAAATAAATAAAATCAGTAATAAAAAAGGAGAAATAACAACTGACACCAAGAAATACAAAGGATTGTAAGAAATGTGAACAATAATGCCAACAAACTGGACAACATGGAAGGAATAGATAAATTCCTAGAAACATACAATTTTCCAAAACTAAATAAAAAAGAATCAGAGAATATGAATGGACAAATTATACCTAGTGAAATTGAAGCAATAATCAAAAAATTCCTGACAAACAAAAGCCCTGAACCAGGTGGCTTCACAGGAGAATTTTACCAATCATTCTGAGAAGAAATAACACCTCTTCTTCTCAAACTATTTCAAAAAATACAAGAGGAATGAATGCTCCCAAGCTCAGGTTATGAGGTCAGCATTAGGAATTAGGAATTAGGGATTAGGGATTATTGGGAATTATTAGGAATTATTAGGAATCAGGTTATGAGGTCAGTATTAGGAATTAAGAAGTATCCTAATTCCAAAACCAGATAAAAACATTACAAAGAAAGAAAATTATAGGCCAATATCCCTGGTGAACATGGATGCTAAAATCCTCAACAAAATATTAGCAACTCAAATACAGCAATGCCTCAAAAAAGATTATATATCATGATCAAGTGGAATTTATTCCAGGAATGCAAGGTTGGTACAACATTTGCAAATCAAAAAATGTGATTCACTACATACACAAAATGAAGGATAAGAACCACATGCTCATAGCAAAAGATGCAGAAATAGAATTTGATGAAATCCAACACGGACAGAAGAATCAGACATATAGAAGAATCAGCTTCAGCACAACCTGTCTGGTAAGGAGTGTGGTAGAGACTCAAGAGGGTTGGCTGAGCACCCACAGGTAGCAGCACCAGAGGGGTAATTAATCAGCAGGTTAGGCCCCCCTGAGAAGAATGGGGTCTAAACCCTAAGCTGGGAACCCCAGCCCAGAACACCAGAACCCAAAAGGTACACAGATAACAACCGGCATTTAAAAGTGCCAGGGTTGCTCTCTGCCAGAGACAGATAGCTGGAAACAGAAAGAACTGTTTAAAGGGCCAACACATGTATTTTCACTTGCTTTCACTTACCTGGGGTTCAGGCAAAGGCAGAAGCAAAGTAGGGTGCAGACACCTAAGGAGAGACTGGGGATGGAAGCTTTGGGGAGATTGCAGAGAGAGTAGCTACAGGGAACCCAGTGCTGAGTCATCCCCCAAACAGCAGCAGCCTTTGTGCTAAGGCAGACCCCTCCCATTTGAGCAGCAGCCCCTGAGGGAAAATAACAGCCCTGCCCCCAAGAGAGACTCTGCCCTGGCTCTGTGGTACTTAAGCCTGACTGCTGAGTGCAGAGAGACTAGATTAATAACTAAAGCAGACAGCCACAGATGTAAATCCATGGCAAAGGAGGGGCAGAGGAGATTAGAGATGCATGAGGAGAGACCAGGGATGGAGGCTTAGGGGAGAGAACTGAGAGAGCGACCTCTGGGATCCCAGTGCTGACTCATCTTCTGTAGGCTAGCAGCCATCCTACTCAGGTATACTGCTCTCCTCTAAGTAACAGCCTGAGGGGAAACAATAGCCCCAACCCCAGGAAGAATTCTGCCCCACCTTGTGGGGCTTAAGCCTGACTACTGAATGCAAAGTGACTAATTAACAACTGAAAGAGACAGCTATTGACAGCAGATCTCTGGTAGTCTCAGAGCAGGCTGCCTAAGGTCAGACTTCAACATCTGACAGTGCCAGAGGCCGATTGGAAAAGAAAAAAAACAGCACTAAATACTAAAGGCTACCAAGATGAAATTGACTCTGGTCTTCTCCGTGATTAGTGATATCTTCTTTCCTTCAGAGTTTTTTAACATTCATTTCTTGCCCAGCAGGTTTGTGCATATTAAGTCACTAGAATTTATACCATAGTTTATTTCTCTCTTTTCTTATAACAGTCTTAATCTCTTTATACCCTTATTAATACTGATTAATTTGCTGTTGATACTGCAAATTCAGGTGGGGGGATATTTTTGCAGATGTGGGTTTTTTGCCTGTGCTTTGTGGTTTTCTTCTGGCAGGACCTGCAAAACAGCGTACAAGACATGGTTGGCAGAGTGTTCCTCAGTCAACCAGCTGGAGCTAAGTATCCAACAAAGAATGACCCAACAACAACCAAAACCTAAATATATCCAGAAAGCCAACATAAATGGCATCCCAAGAGCAGTAAGTTGAGGAGATCAAGGAGCGTGCATAAATGAATCTCACGGTTCTCATGCCATAGAAGTTCACACCACAAAATCAGGGAGTCAGAACAGATCAATTTAAGAAGCACAGGAAAACAAGAAGATTCTCACAAACAATGGGAAGACAAAGAAAGAAGACTCAAATGAAAGGAAAGGAGGAAGCCTAAGAAAGAATGCTAAATGAAGTACAGGCAAGTCAACTATCAGATGTTGATTTCAAAGCAATGGTTATCAGGAAGCTCAATGAGCTCACAGAGACTTACCAAAAACTACAGGGAAACTACAGTGAACTCAATACAAAGTATATTAACATAAAAAAAGGAAATAGAAACTATCAACAAGGACAAAGAGGAAATAAAGAACACAATTTCTGAATTGAAGAACTCAGCAGAAGGACTTAAAAGCAGGCTAGATGAAGCAGAAGATCAAATCAGTGAGCCAGAGGACAAGGTAGAAAAAAATAACCAGAAAGAGCAGGAAAAAAAAAAGACTCAGAAAGAAAAAGAGTTGTTAAGGGAATGGCAGGACAACATGAACCACAATAATACCCATATAGTGTTAATATCAGAAGGAGAAGAAGAGCAAGGAATAGAAAACCTGTTTGAAAAAGTTATGATGGAAATTTCCCTAATGTGATGAAAGAAAAAGTCTTACAAATCCTGGAATCACAGAGGCTCCCAATCAAGAGGAACCCAAAGAGGCCTACTCCAAGATACATCATAATTAAAATGGGAATATTCCAAGACAAAGATAGAATCTTAAATGCAGCAAGGGAGAAATAGGAGGTAACATACAAGGGAGATCTGGTAAGACTAGCAGCTGACTTCTCAATGGAAATGCTACAAGCCAGAAAGGAAGGCAAGAAATGTTCCAAGTAATGAAAAATAAAGGGATGCAACCAAGATGATTCTGTCCAGCAAGGCTCTTGACTAAACTGGAAGGCCAAATAAGGAGCTTCACACACAAAAGAAGGCTCAAAGAATATACCTACACCAAGCCAGCACTGCAAGATATACTAAGGGGACTGCTTTAAGAAAAGGAAGAAAAGTGTGAGAGAGAGGAACACAGGTACGAAGAAAGTAAACTGGCCATGAATAAGTCCCTATCAATAATAACCTTAAATGTGAATGGATTAAATGCTCCACTCAAAACACATAGAATAGCTGAATGGATAAGAAATCATGGTCCACAAATATGCTGCCTACAAGAGACCACCTCAGAACAAAAGACCTACATAGACTGAAAGCGAGAATTGAAAAAAAAAAATGTTCCAAGCAAAAGGACAGGGAAAAAGAGCTAGGGTAGCAACATTAATATTACACAAAATAGACTTGAAAAAAGGGTCATAAAGACACACATGAGGTCACTTCATAATCCACAAGGGAAGAATCCATCAATAAGGCACAAACATTATAATCATATATGAACACAACATAGGAGAATCCAAATACATAAGGAAAATCTTGGAGGATGTCAACAAAGATATAGACAAAGACACTCTTATACTGGGGGATTTTAATACCCCACTGTCAAAAATGAATAGATCTTCCAAACAAAATATCAACAAAAATATTGCAGCATTGAACAATGCCCTAGATAAAATGGACTTAAATTGTATATATAGAAACTTTCATCATAAAGAAACAAAATACACATTCTTTTTAAATGCACATGGAATATTTTCAATTATAGACCACATGATAAGACACAAAACAAGCCTCAACAAATGGAATAAAATTGAAATCATATCGAGCATTTTCTCTAACCACAAGGGACTGAAACTACAAACCAACCTCAAGGGAAAACCCCCCAAACACTCAAACTCATGGAGATTGAATAGTATGCTATTAAACAATAAATGGGTTAAGAATGAGATCAAGGAAGAAATCAAAAAGTTTCTGGAAACAAACTGAAAATGAGTTCACTACAATCCAAAACTTATGGGGCACAGTGAAGACAGTCCTGAGAGGGAAGTGCATAGCAATATAGGCCTACCTAAATAAGATACAAATATTTCAAATAAACAGCCTAAACCTACCTCTACAAGGACTGGAGGAACAACAACAAAGATAGCCCAGAGCAAGTAGAAGGAAGGAAATAACCACAATCAGAGCAGAATTGAATAATATGGAGACTACCGGAACAATTCTAAGGATCAATGAATCCAGTAGCTAGATTTTTGAAAAGATAAACAAAATCGACAAACCTTTAAGCAGACTCATCAAGAAAAAAGAGAGAGGACCAAAATAAACACTATCAGAATTGAAAGTGGAGAGATTTCAATTGATACCACAGAAATACAAAAGATTGTAAGAAATTACCATGAACAACTATATGCCAAGAAATTTGAAAACCTAGGTGAAATGGACATATTTTAGAAAAATATAATCATCCAAAACTCAATGAAGAAAAAGCAGAAAGCCTGAAAAGACCAATAACAGCTGATGAAATACAAGCACCAATGAAAAAACTCCCAGGACACAAAAGCCTTGGCCCAGACGGTTTCACAGGAGAATTTCTTGAAACAATAAGGAAGAGATAGCCCCTATACTTCATAGAGTATTCCAAAAAATCAAAGAAGAGGGAAGACTCTCAAACTTTTAATCACAAAAGCAGACAAAGACTCAACAAAGAAAGAAACTACAGGCCAATATTGCTAATGAAGAGAGATGCTAAAATACTCATAAACATATTGGAAAACCACATCCAGCAATATATCAAGAAGACCATACAACATGATCAAGTAGGATTCATCTCAGGAATGCAAGGATGATATCATATTCACAAATCAATAAATGTAATACATCACATTAAAAAAGTAGAGACAAAATTACATGATCAATTCAATAGATGCAGAAAAAGCATTTGATAAGGTACCACATCTATTTCTGATAAAAACACTCAGCAAAGTGGGAGTAGATGGAGCATTCCTCAACATAATAAAGGCCATATATGAAAAACCTACAAGCAACATCATAGTCAATGGGCCATATCTAAACACTTTCCCACTATGATCAAGAATAAGCCCAGGATTTTGGCTTTTACCACTTGTATTCAACATAGTATTAGAAGTCCTAAACACAGTGATCAGACAAGAAAAACAAATAAAAGACATCCAAATTGAATAGGAAGAAGTAAAACTGTTTGCAGATGACATGATAGTGTACATAGAAAATCCTATGAACCTCACCAAAAACTACTAGACCTAATAAGTGAATTTGGCAAAACAGCAGGACCCAAAGTCAATATTCAGAAATCAAAGGCATTTTTGTACACCAACAACAAAATATCAGAAACAGAAACAAGGAAAAAAATCCCATTTGATATAACAATGAGAAAAATAAAGTACCTAGGAATAAACCTAACCAAGGAGGTAAGAAACCTATACTCAGAAAACTACCCAACACTGATGAAAGAAATTAAGGAAAACACAAACAAATGGAAGCATATACTGTGTTCATGGACTGGAAGAATTAACATCATGAAAATGTCTGTTCTATTCAAAGCAATTTATAGATTCAACACAATCCATATTGAAGTACCAATAGCATATTTCTCAGATATAGAACAAACATTTTTTTTAAAAAGTATGGAACCATAAATAACCCTAAATAGCTGTACCAATTTTGAGAAAGAGGAACACAGTATGAGGAATTACCATACCTGATATCAAACTCTATTACAAAGCCACTGTAATCAAAACAGCCTGGTACTGGCATAAGAACAGACACATAGACAAATGGAACAGAACAGAGAGCCCATAAATAAACCCAAGTCAATTAATATTTGACAAAGGGGGTAGAAGCATGAAATGGAATAAAAATAGCCTCTTCAATAAATAGTATGGGTGCATCAGGACACCTATATTCAAAAAATGAGACTCAACCACCAACTAACACCATACACAAAATAAACTCAAGATGGATAAAAGACTGAAATATAAGTCATGATACCATAAAAGTCCTAGATGAGAACATGGACAGGAAATCTTAGATATTCTACATGGCAATATTTTCACCGATATGTCACTTAGAGCAAGGAACATAAAGGAAAGAATAAGAAAATGGGACTTCATCAAAATAAAAAGCTTCTGCACAGCAAAAGAAAATATCAGCAAAATGAAAAGGGAACCAACTGTATAGGAAAATATATTTGCCAATGATATCACAGACAAGGGTTTGATATCCAAAATATATAAAAAACTCACACAAACTCTCCACTCCAGGAAGACAAACAATCCAATTTAAAAAATCGTCAAAGGACTTGAACAGACACTTCTCAAAGGAGAACATACAAAGGGTCCAGAGATATATGAAAAGATACTCAGCATCACTAGCCATCAGAGAGATGGAAACTAAAACTGCAATGAGATAACACTTGACACTGGTGAGAATGACCATCATAAACAAATCAATAAGCAACAAGTGTTGGAGAGGAAGTGGAGAAAAGTGAACCCTAGTGCACTGTTGGTGGGAATGCAGACTGGTGCAGCCACTGTGGAAAACAGTATGGAATTTCCTCAGAAAACTAAAAATGAAAGTGCCTTTTGACCCGGCCATTCCACTGCTGGGATTATATCCTAACAATCCTGAAACACTAATCCATAGGAACCTATGCACCCCAATACTCACAGCAGCACAATTTACAATAGCCAAGTGTTGGAAGCAACCTAAGTTCCCATCAGTAAATGAGTGGATCAAAAAACTGTGGTGCATTTACACGATGGAATACTATGCAGCAGAAAGAAATAAAGAACCCCTACCCTTTGCAAGAGAATGGATAGAACTAGAGAGAGTTATGCTAAGCAAAGTAAGGGAGGCTATGACAGACAAATGCCATATGATCTCTCCTTTAAGTGGAACCTAATCAACAAATGATCAAGCAAGCAAAATATTACCAGAGACATTGAAATTAAGAACAAACCGATAGTAACCAGAGGGGAAGAGAGTGGGAGATAATGGGGGAATGAGTGGGAGGGTTGTCAAGGAACATGTATAAAGGACCCATGGACATAAGCCAAAGTGGGGAAGGATTGAGGGTAGGAGATTGGGGTGGTTCAGTAGGGGAAAGTGGTGGCGGGAAAATGTAGACAACTGTATTTAAACAACTACAAAAAAAGTAAAAAAAAAAAAAAGAAGAAGAAGAAGAGAGAAACTAAATATATAAAATTCCATCAAAATTAAATTATAACTGAAACATTTTTCTCCTTCTACATAATAACAAATAGTTTCCACTGTACTTCCCACTAAGTTTACAAACTTTGTGACAGAATTTCTGTCATTGTTTTCTACTTATCTGCTACCCCCTGTTATTAGTAAAAATATTTGTTTGATACCTACTTCTAAGACATTGGATTGAGCACCAAACACAGCCACTATCTATAAGTACTTATTGTGGGAGACCATTCTGCATGGTGTGGGCCCAGCTCCCACTTGGACATGGATAGGACCCACACCCATGGATAGGTTCTCCCATGGGGAATCAGGCTTGCAATCTACCTAGGCCACTTTGGGACTTGCTTTTGCTAAAACTCCCTCACCCTGAATTGGGACAGCAAGTCTTTACTGTAACTTCCTAAAATCCGTGCTAAAACTCCCCAGTGTGGAGTGTAACTGGTTCAACCACTTATCCCTTTTCATTTGCAAATATCCTTCTTCTGTGATGTGATTAGTGACATCATCTCCTTTGTCTGTAAAAGGTAACCACCTAAAGTGAACCTGTGCATGGTAAATGAGGACCTTCATGTAATGTGCTGAGAAACCCAATAAAGGCCGGTCACGGCAAGTGCCAAGGCTTTTGCTCCCCTTGAGAAAAAAGCCATGCTGTTCCTTTTCCTCCACCAGACTCGGTAGTCTGTGTGAATGTCTTATTTCATCCATAATGACTCAGACACTGCAGGCTGGTGTCTGTCTCAATTTATGATCAAAATTAGAAGAAAATATATTAAGGGAAGTGTTGAAATGAGGAAAGCCTTGAAAAAATAAGTGAAATGTTTACAGTAAAAAGAAGATATAGAGCCCTGCCAGGTGGCTACGTTGGTTGGAATGTTATCCCATACACCAAAATGTTGAGGGTTCAATTCCTGGTCAGGGCATACACCTGGGTTATAGGTTTGAACCCCAGTTGGGATGCATGTAGGAGGCAATCAACAGGATGTTTTTCTCATACATTGATGCTTCTCTCTCTTCCTGTACCTTCCTCTCTCTCTAAAATCAATAAATGAATCACCTGGTGAGGATTTAAAAAAGTTTTTTTTTTAAAGGAAGATATACACTTGAAAATTAAAAAATAGTTGACATTTTATAATAATGTCAAATACTTTACTCCATAAGATTATTTTAGTAAGAGGTTTTGCAAGGAGCTTAGACTGGGAAAAATAATTACTATGCTCATGTGTTAATACCAAAAAATAATAATAAATGGGCTTGAAGGTGATAGAGTCTATTTCATGCTCATGTAAGATCCAAAACTAGTGTCTCAAATTGGCAAGTGAGTTTCTTTGAGCAATGATTCAAGGACCCATGGCTTCTCCCATCTTGTGTGTCTGTCATTACCCAAGATGTGGCTGCCAAAGTTGCCATCTCAGGTTCATCGTGTCATACATGGACAATGATCATGAAAGCACAGGCATGAGAGTAATTTAATGGGCCATTTCTGGAAGTTATTCATTATCATTTACTATTGGATAAGTCTTAGAGGTAGGGCCATGCTTACCTGTAGGAAGAGACTGGAAAATACAGTCTAGAAAGAAGAGGAATTAATTAACCAGTCTTTACCATAAATATAATAAAAATTTACATTAACCTTACTTTTAAAAAATTTCAAGCTAATGCTTAATATATATAGAATATAAGGCTTTGTAGCTATAATAATACTTACAATAAAATTGGTAATGGTAATAGCAATAATAATGATGACCCTTGATGAGTCATTACTATGTGACACACATTGCTAAGGGTTGTATAAAGATGTATCATTTAAATTTCACAGTATCCCCTATAAAGTAGATAGTATTATTATTGTTATTATTATTTAGATGGGGGAAATTGTGAAATAGGAGAAGTTGCCCAAAGTAGTGGGATGCAGACAGTAAATAAAATGATAGAACATAAATACATGGACAGCTGCCATTTCAATTCAACTAAAAATGCTTTACTTAAAACTTTGTGATGATCAGCTTCAAATTCCATTTTCTCAATATTCTACTTCTGTTTGAAAATCTTCCCTAACAAATTCTTACATAATCATATGTTTAAAGTAATGCACTAGTATTCAAGGTTATCTGCTTGAGAAGCTAATGTGATAGGAACAAAAAATTTTGATAAATCAAAGCTTCCTGTCCTTCCTCTCTATCGAATATTACCACATTTTTCTTACCACCTAGAGATTGTCAACACAGCACTTTCTAATGCTATGTTCTTCCTGTTGTGTATTCAAGAGTAGTCAGTGCAGAAAAAAATCAACAAGATATAGAACATTATCTTTCAGCAGAGAAAAAGAAATGGAGAACAAAAGTTGGATGGGTTAGTAAGAAGAGAACATCTTAGTAAATATGGTAACTAGGAGAATATTGATGGAAAGATTTGAGAATAGACAGAAAAGTTAGTAGCAGATTTGAAAGACAGGAAAAAATAGAGATGGAAGAATGAGAATTTAAGAAGGTTTTGATGTAAATAACTGATTAAATGTCTATTAATGGCATCCAAGCAATGTGTTAAAAACATTGTAGCTACTTTTAACTTGCATTGCAGTTTATGGTCTCTGTTTCTTTCATCATGATTCCAAAATGACCATAAAAATCTCCACACAGCATTTGGGTTACATTGAGGTCACAGAAACACAGGATCTTAGAGTTGGAAGCAATTTTAAAGATATGTATTCAAAGACTTCTTCCAATATAAGAATTTATTCTTTTTATCTCAAAAAAAAATCCTCCTGTTACTACTGCAATTAACTTTATAGTAAAATATTTATTTCCTGATGAGGCAGATCATTTTATTTCTAAAAAGTATCAATAAATGCTTTATTATACTAAATCAAAGTCTATCACCCTCATATCCATCAATATGCTACAGATTCTGCTCTCTATAAAATCACCTTACTCAACCATTCTCCATAAAGTAGTTTATCATGTATTTGAATATATTTGTTATCTTTCTAAAAAAACGTTATTTTCTTTGATCTAATGGTAGAGTTGTACTTGGACCTTATTCATCACCTGCAAGTCACCCTTTAAATTAGGTTTACTTACAAACAAATTATTCCTGATTTCTCAGGAAAATCTTTCCAATTTTCTACTGCCCCATGTATCTGAAAACATAAAAATAGGAAACAGATGGGATACTCAAAATAAGACAATTTATGAAAGGTTGATACAAAGGAATTTTTCAAAGGCATGTGTGTGGAATTTAACTGGGTCTGCTAGCATCCTGGTTTGTACTACCCCAGGCCTGAAGAAACAGGCAGAGAAACTGGGTCTCAGAATGTGGAAGGAGAGAATTGCACAGAATGAACCACATGGAGGAAATAAATGCCTCTGTTCAGGTACACTGCCCACTCAAGGCGACTCACAGGAAAAGGAAATCAGAAACCCATACCTGACCTCACACTCCTCACTCCCACCATGCTCTTATGGGGGTTCAGATTGACCCAACTAAAAAGTAAAAGATAAGCTTCCCAGAGCAGAGAGCAGATGCACAAGTATGGAAAGAGAGGGTCTACAGAGGGAAATAAAAGGTATATGCTACATTCCATAATATCCACCAGAATAAAATCAGCTGCTCTGCTATGAGGTGATCAGAATCTTTCAAGCAGTTCTGTCACTCAGAGAGATTTATGGTGTATGCTTCATGAGAAGCAACAAACACATTTTCCCCTCCACTTAATAGAACCCCAGTCATATAGGAAGACTCACTAAAAGTAACAATAATACAGAACCCACAAATGTATTGTTATGATGTTTCTGACATTTCACACGCCTAAAGCTCTTGGTTGTACCATATTGAAATTTTGCCCTACAACAAAAAGTGACAATGTAGAATCTGATCATGGTGAGGTATAGCAGCCATTGATACTGACTATTATAACAAACAATACTAAAAAAATAAAAACTCCTAGTAGAAGTAGGTGGCTTTGTTCTTTCTACAAATGAAAGGGAGGAATGGATGGGTTCCAAGACAGGAAAAGAGAAACAACCTGGGGAATTGATGGTAGAATTGGCTGTGTGCCATTAGTCTTGTAGCTTAACTTTAGGAAGCTTTTAAACCAGTATGGAGCACAATAGACCCCATCACATACCTGATGCTCTGCTGGATAATGGCCCAAGACTTAAGAACTCTATGCTGTACACATAAAAACACTGAAATATTTATATTTACTAAAAAAAACTCTCTCAATAATGTTTTTATTCATTCAAGGTCATTATTTATAAGTTCACTCATTTATAGGAAAATTTACTCTTGCCCATCCACTTGCCTTAAAAGAGCATAAATAAAGAACATTGAAATAATCCAATGAACCTCATGTACTATTAGAGTACTTTCAAAAGTAAATAAAGATATTCCATCATAGAAGATGAGATTGCTTTGCATGTAGGATCCAATCTACTTAAACAGAGTTTCAAAGATACAGCTGGACTAGTTGTCAACACTCCTAAGGTGACATGATGGTGCTGCCTAGTAAATTGCAAGCACTTCTTAGCCTCAATAAATGCTTCCATTGTAGTTCCGCTCCAGTAAAGTCTAGGGCTCAGTAGCTCATAATGTTCCCTTGGGTCAAGTGTATCTTATTTTTTCTTGCACTTCTCCCCTGAGACTCATTTCAAACTTGTAGTAATCATTTATGTTAACAATGATGAAAGACCTCAGAACTGGTAGGCTTTAATGCTAAAGAGAAATTTGGCAGCTATTTACATGACTGGCTTGGGAGTGGTATTCTCTGTTACCCTTCACAAGGCCTTGCTCTCCTTCTGTTCAGATTCAAGTTACAACATAAAATAGGAAAAAATGTCATCAAGTGTAAAAAGAAAGTCAAATAGGTTGATATCCAAAAATGCACTCTACTAGAAAGCATAGCAGGTATTGGACACCAGTCACCAACTTTCATTCAAGTATGAAAATAAGTTAGTTTAATGTTAAGCATTGCTGGAAAGGTGTGGGAGACTGATGTGGATATGTCAACGTAAAATCATGGTTGATAGACACAGACAAATGGGAGTATAAACTTCAGTTAGCTCCTATCACCAGAGGAGCCCAACAATACCTACACAGAACTTAAAGGTTAACAATAAAATTTCAAATTGAATCTTCATTTTCAATGTGAGCCAATCTGTTATAAAACAATGAATTGGCATGAAACATACCAAGGCCAATGAGTTCAGTTAAGCAAGAGCTTGTCAGCATACCCATACTTTATCATCCATGCAGAGAGTAACTCTCCATGAAGTTAAGGATGCTCATTTTGATGGAATGTCACAGTTAGTTGACACTGGCCTTCTCCTAGGTCATAGATTCTCTGTCACATCCTGCCAGTTTAAAGCAAGGCCAGGTGATTACAGTGTTTTACCTTACAAGCCCCAGCAGGAAACCAAAGCTGAGTTTAGTTATATAAACTGCTGCATAGCATCAGCGATGCCATTTGAAAGAGATTGTTGGGGAGATGACCAGCCATAGGGAAGAACAAAAAGTGACAAATATTGTGCCCTGATATCAAGTAGAAAAGCTTACACTCTCATCAAACCAAAGGAAAATAATTAATAAGAACTTCAAAGAATTTTGAGGCTGCAGATCATTTCATTCTTTGGTGACTTGAATGAAACAGAAAATCCATGTCCTCAGTGATCACAGGGCAGATAAGTGCCCACAAATATACAGAATTTTGGACAGATAGTGTTAAAGCACACAATTACATAATTATTTATTATATATTATATTTTAGACATTGATAACCTAGAGACAAACCTAGAGAAGAAAAAGGCCAAACAAGCACATGAATTATCATGAAGTTTATTCATAAAACAAATTTATCAATGGGGAAAATCTTCCCTGAATGAAAGCTCAGAAAGTTTCAAGCCTTTTCTAATGATGGTTAAACCATGCATAAAATGTAATAATTTGAATCTCCATTGATATATAATAGTCACATGATTGCTCTAAATTTGAAGCTTCTTCTTTAGTTTGTTCATGCTGCAGAAGGGAAGCCTGCAGTTGGGGAAGACATTATGGTCCACTTCATTCTTTCCCTGTCTTGAACTTCCTATTCTTCCTAAGCCAGCTTGCTCATTTCAGATTCAGTGTAGCAGAACTGGAAGGAGAAGAGAAGGATGCAGAAATGTTCTCACCTAATAGATACTGTCATGATGACCCAGCATGAGTGTTCTGTGGGCTTGGCAGGGGTTTAAAGTTGACCCTTCCTCTAATGAGTGTCCTTGTGAGTTCTTAACAGATTCCCCATTCAGTGGGTGTCTCTTTTCTCAAATTCATTTAAGCTGGTAAATGGAGATCAGTTCCAGTTGGTTGCTGTGGACACCTTCTCCACATCATTGGCATTCAGAGGTCCACCCCCAGCTTTCTTCTACTAAAGCACTCGTGTGTCCCTTAGAGGTCCAAGGCAGCTGCCTCATGCAAAAGTCCTATGTCAGGTAAACAGGAAACCTTAATACCTCCTTTGATCTAATGACATTTTGGAGTACAGTTATTTCTCAAACCACAGATTCCTTCTCCTAGACTGTTAACTTTTATTATTTTTATTTTTTAAATCCTCACCTGAGGGCATGCTTATTCATTTTTAAAGCATTTTTTGAAGATTTTATTTATTTATCTTTAGAGAGTAAGGGAAGGAGAGAGGGAGAGAGAGAAATATCAATGTATGGTTGCCTCTGGTGCATCCGCTGCTGGGAACTGGCCTGCAACCCAGGCATGTGCCCTGACTGGGAATCAAACCGAGATCCTTTGATTTGCAGGCTTATGCTCAATCCACTGAGCTACACCAGCCAGGGCTGCTTATTCATTTTAGAGAGAGGGGGAGTGAAGCAAAGAGACAGTGAGAGAAACAATGATGTGAAAGAGAAACACCAATCAGGGGCCTCTCACATGCACCCCTACTGGGGATTGAACTCACAACCCAGGCAAATGCCCTGCCCAGGGATCAAACCCACAACCTTTCAGTTTACTGGCGATGCTCCAACCAACTGAGCAACAATAGCCAAGGCTAGACTCTTAACTTTTAGATTTCTCAGTTGTGTTTCAGACATCAATCTCCCATGCCATCTAAGTAATGCAAATATCTAAGTAGAGGAGTCAGAAATCTGCAGGACTGAACTGTCCCCTCAATGTTCTAACACAATGGTTCTCAACCAGGGTTAACTTTGTCCCATAAGGGACATTTGGCAATGTCTGGAGACATTGTTGGTGGTCATAACTGGAAAGAAGGTGCCACTGGCATCTAGTGGGCAGAGGCCAGGGAGGCTGCTCAATATTTTACAGTGTACAGTCAGCCCCCAACAACAAAGAATTGTCCAGCCCAAAATGTCAGTAGTGCTGAAGTTGAAAATCCCATCCTAGAAAATATTTATTTTAAATTTATGTCTTATTCTTAAGTATAACAAAATTGTAAAGATGAAAATATAATATTTCTGACACTTCCTCAATTTCTTATGTTAATTAACTCATGAACCATCTATATTAAGTCAGGCACAATTATCAGGGCTGGAATTCAGCTTACTTACTATTTACTAAAGAGGAAGGGAGATAGACAACATACAAGGAAACAAATACATTAGCAGGTATTTCATACAATAATAGTTTTCTAAAGATGATAAAGCAGAATGATGTGATAAGGAAAGGGTGCCATCACTTTGTGTTAAAGTGGTCAAGGGATGCTTTTCTGAAGAAGCGGAAACTGTGCTGACAAGTGGAATGTAGCCATTCTTCGGAAAGGGCATTCTAGATGTAAGACTAGCTAAGTCAAGGGCTGAGGCAGGACCAAGCATGTAACGTTGCAGGGAAATCAAGAAATTTGTGAGTGCTGATGAGTACCGTATAAAATGGGGACAGAGAAGAATGCAATAGGTAGGTCTTTTGGAAGAATAAACAGTTATTCTTAACCAAAAACTTTGGAGGGGCTGTGGTCCTGGGTGGTGAAGATATATATAAATCCCTTTAAAAATTCACAAACTTTTATGCATATGTCTGTGTATATTCATTGCACTGATCCTCAGAAATGACATTTGTTTAGGAACACACCTTTACTGTGTCTCTCTCCTTTATGTACTCACTCACAACATCTCTGACACCTGCTTTTCCAGAAGTTAAGCAATTTTTTGTGACATCAGCTAGGTGTCCTATAATTTAATTCAATTCTGACACTAACTGAAGTTAGTTCAGACCCCACAGATTATAAACTCAGTCCCACAAGACTGAACCCCACTTCAAACACTAATAACAAGGTCCCCAGATTACAAATCAGAGGTTCCCATGACCCTCCTCCTTGGAGTTAACCACTTGCTAGAACAGAATTCAGGAAAACACATTTATCAATTTATTATATAATAAAGGATGTGATAAAGTATTACAAATGAACATAAAGATGAAGAGATAGAAAGAGTGAGGTCCAGAGGGGTCCTGAGTACAGGAGCTTCTGTCCCAGTGGAATTGGGGTGTGCCACCCTCTCTACAGGTAAATGTGTTCACCATCCCAGAAGCTCTCTGAACCCCATACTTTTGGGGGGTTTTATGGAGGCTTCACCACATAGGCATCTATGGTCATTAACTGAATTTCCAGTCTCTCTCCCCTCCTCAGAGAGTGTGAGATAGATTTGAAAGTTCCCAGCCTCTAATTAATTCTGGTGACCAGCCCCCATCCTGAAGCCATCCAGTAGCCAACCCAGAGCCACCTTATTAGACCAGAAACATTCTTATCACCTAGGACATTCTAAGAGATTTAGGGGCTCCGTCTCACACAGTTCTATCCTAACCCTGAGGAAAATACAAATATCTTAGGAGCTCTGTGTCAGGAACCAGAGGCAAAGAAGAAATGTTAGAACAAAAGACTCCCCTACACCCCTATTTTCAAGGGGTTCCAGGAGCTCTAGGGAGAAACTGGAGGCAGAGACATACACGTATGCTTCTTATTATTTTACAACCCTAAATGATATCTAATCATTAGAAAGCTATTATTTGCAGAGAGTGAAAAGACATTATTGTCCAGTTTAGGATCTCTACTGTTCTTCTCAATATGCACCCCAAGTCTATATGGAAGTGAGGACTGTTTTAGGTTTTTTCTGAAATTTGGGAGCTTTCCAGGTTGTAGAAGCAGCAGTTTATTGGACTTCAACCCCTCCTCGTCTTTTTGTGATTCTGCAAACAGTGTCTGTTTTCAGACAAACTAGGGACAAACCGCAACAAATTAGGGACCACAATTCTGCCCCCAAGAGACCATCCAGGAAGCTAATGAAATGTCTCTTCTGGTCCCTGAGAAATAACAATGGAGTGTCACACTGGGGTGCCCCAGAGCTATACAGAAAGAAAAGGGAAATGTTTCCTTCTCCTTCTCTTTATGGCTAAATGGTCACCCACTCTCTGACTGAAAGTTCTCCAAAGAATGTGTTACTTGTCTACCTACCATACAACCTTCTCTGGCTGAACAAAGAAGTATCGTGGATAGCCTGAGTAGCATTACCTAATGGCAAAGGGAATACATTAAATTAAAGGGACTGAATACCAGCAGCCCAAAACCTAGGGAGCAAGTAGGCACTTCACAGAAAACCTCAGGAGGGCAGTGGCTGGGTACAGGGACAGGGACAATGCCAGAATGAGTGACAATATTCAGGGAGCAGAGCCAGTTTACTTATGGCAGCTAAGCAATTTCAAACTACAAAAGGAATTTCAGGCTTCAAAACTCCAGCTCCCGAATAGTGTTATAATTAGTATTATTTTCAGATTAAAGAAAACACCACTTTTGTGTAACAAATTACCTCCATTTAAAAGCAAAAATAATATATTTCACTTCATAAAAAATGCCCAAATGGAAGCATTCTTACATTAATTATTTCACTCTATTCAAAGAGCATATCCCTGCTTGCTTTTTATTATGCCTTCCAGCCTCTACTTTGAAAAACATGTTAAGAAGCTGGAAGGTATTTTTTTAAATGAAAGGAAAAAAAGAAAAATAAACAATCTTTGAAGCAAGTAGAGCCAAAATACAGAATACATAGATATACATGCACATATTTCTTTTTTTGCCCCCTAGATGGAACTCCCATTTTCTTCTATCTCCCTTATTGGCACCAGAACATGAAGCATCTTTCTTTCCTTGAACATCAACAGCAGCCAAATGTTGCCCCAGAATTGAATCAGATCCTGTTCTGTGGATTGATTGGCAAGAGTTTTCATAAAGGGGGTGGGGACTCCAGAGGGCAAATACATAATTTTTCTAATGCATTTTACCTAAGTCTGTTTCTGAATCATTTTGTCTGAGAGCAATAATTAGCAGCACATTGCAAAAGACAAAACATTGTCATCATCGCTTGTAGGGTCTGTAGTTGCTCTTGTAAAATTACCAACAAAAATTATTTTACTGTGGGAACAAAGGGCATTTGTGAAGTAAGTATTGTACAGATTTTAGATTTGGGGGAAGAAATTTTTAAACCTGAATGTTGCATAAAACCATGAGAAATAGAATTTAAAATGGATTCTCTCAGCACTTCCCTTCACCCAGTTTACGGTGGCTGAGATAAATGTTGTCACTTTGTGTGAGGAATCACCAAGCACAGGCCTTTCTAAATGCAGAAAATTGAAAAGCTGAAGCATTTGCATTGGAAACATCTAAATAATTAAGATGCCCCCCTCAATTTATCCTCAATCTCTAGAAATTGATCTCCAAATGAAAAACAAATATGCTCCCATCATTAGATTTTAATATTGAAATTATATTAATATTAAAAATAATCTTTGACTGTTTCTATGGGAAACCACTAATAAGAATATGATGTGTGATGATATTATTTGTACTTGAAATGAAATGTTGACTGTACCCTACATATGTTAGGAGAGGCTGGACAATTTTTACCAGATCTGGAATTGTGTGCTGCTCTGATCATGGTGTTCAGCCATGCACAAAGGCAAGAATGGTGCAGCAATATCTAGTTTTTCTGGAGCCCACGTTTCTGACAGTATCACCTATCCAAAAACATGGCTATGAACCAGAAAGCCTCAGCTCTATGCCTCAGCCAGTGGGTTCCAGGTACTCTTGTTAGGCGCCACACAAAGCTTCCTGATTCAGATTTTCCTCCCAGTCCTGACAGTGCCAGCAATCTTATTAATCATACCACAGCACATTAGTCAGTGTAAATTAGAAATGGGGGTGGGGATGCCCCAGAGGCAAGGACAAAACTGCAGATGTGAGAGACAGCAACAAGACAAAGCAGTTAAAACTACTGTACAGTAATTGATGGTCATTAAGATGAGCCCAAGTCATCAGGGAAAGCTAAATTATACTCTTATGCTCCACTTAAGAGAGAAAGATAATGCACAGAAGTCCCCGAACCTGGCTGAATATCAGATTGGCCTACAAAACTCTGGTTCAGTAGGTCAAGAGTGGGTGTGCCCAACAATGCGAATTTTAACATATGTCTCAGGGAATACAGATTTAGCTGCAATACAGAATACTGTTTGGGAGCTTCTAATGTAATAGATAAGGAATCTATGGCACATAGAGAACTTTTCCAAGGCCTGCTAACTAATAGTAATTGAAAAAGCCAGCATTCCAAACCAGGCCAACTCTAGCAGATTCTTCCAGGGTTCTTCTGCATCTTTTAGCTCATTAGAGCCTTAGGTTGGCTTGATTCTGTGTTTCTGAGTGTACTAAACTAGTCGTTCTCAAAGTGCATCACCTGGAAACTTGTTAGAAATTCAAATTCTCAGGCACCACCCTAAACTTGGGAATCAGAATCTCTAGGAGTAAAGCCCAGGGATCTTTTTAAGCAAACTGTCAGAGCAATCCTGAAATCCACTGTACTAAATCATTACAGATGGAATTTAAATAAAGTTAAAACAACAGGAAGCATAAAGTGTCTCACTTGGTAACTCTCAGAACTACTCACTCTTCTTGGTTACTAAAAGATGTAATTCCAGAACTGTCTTTCTGTGCATTTGAACCTTTGGGTAGAAGTCCCTTTCTCCAAGTCTGAGGCACCTATTGTTTTTATGTCTCTTTCTTTAGGCCATTTCTTGAAAACTCTTTCTCAGGAAATAATCTCCCAAGGAAAGCTTATCAGTTAGGGTTCTTAATTAAAAAAAAAAAAAAAACACAAACCAACTCTGGAGTGACTTGATCAGAAAAAAAGTTCATTGCAAGGATACCATATAGCTCACAGAGTCAACCAGAATTCTGGAAAAGAGACCAGTAACTCTAATCAAGGAACTAAGGGAACCTGTTTAGCAAAGAACACATCTGAAGTCACAGCCCACGACACTCCCACAACCTCTCACTCTGCAGGATCCCACACACACAATGTAACACTACACAGCGGTACAAAAGAAGGCTATCTTACCTTTTTTAATAGCATGAATGTACCTGAAAATTATTATGCTAGGTGAAATAAACCAGTCATAGAAAGACAAATACCATATGATCTCACTTATACATAGATTATAATGAACAAAATAAAATGATGAACAAAATAGAAACAAAGGAATGGATACATGGAACAGACTGACAGCTGTCAGAGAGGACTGGATGAAAGAAGGTGAAGGGATTAGCAAAAGAACATTATATATATTACATATATATTATATATTGTATATATTTTCTGTGTGCATGTGTGTGTATATAATGTATGCATATATATCCCATGGACACAGATAACAGTGTGGTGATGTCCAGAAGGTAGGAAGAGTCTGGACTGGGAGTAGGGGGGCAAAGGGGAAGAAATTGGGGACATCTACAATAGGATCAACAGTAAAAAAAAAATGCCATTATAATCTCTAAGTATCCACACCTTTTGGCACCACTCACTCAAGATTCAATATTTTGAGAGTAAGTATTCAAGTTACAGCAGCTAAAGAAGAGGGGCCCAAACTCTGTGTATCATGGAGTGGTCTATTAGAGTCACCTAGTGCCCCACCTAGATGCCCAGGATACAGTCCATGTAGACCAAAAGACCATGTAAAACTAGATTTTTTGGTTTCTTAGCATTCTATTCCTGTTTTTTTCTAGTGGAAGTGAATTAAAATAAAGAAGTTCCTGAAAACTTTGGGATGGTAATAGATATTCTATATTTTTTCTTTTCAGTTAGTTGCTAAGTTTCTTACCCCATAATCTTTTAATAATGGAAAGTCAAACTAAGTCTCAGCCCTGAGAATCCATGCATGCCTTAGAACAAATTGAAGCCTATCTCTGTCATTTGTGTTTTAGAAAACCAATATCATTCTTATCACAGTTGGTAACTCTACTTAATTTTAAATCTGTAAATGAATAATTTGAGCATACCACCTTCTTCATTTCCTATTTATTTATTTATTTATTTATTGAGGAAATGTTTACTGAGAGCCTATTTGGGACCTGAAATGGTACCAGATGGTGAAAATATAACAGTGCTTAAGTATACCTTACCCTCAAGATGCTTCTGGTCTGTTGTGTTCTTAATCTGGGATCCATAAGTGAATTTCAAGAGTTTTGTACCTATTGATAGATGAATAAATAAAAAAGATATGTATAGATACACTGTGGAATATTACACAGCCATAAAAATAAATTCTTTCCATTTGCAACAACATGGATGAAACTAGGGTATATATTATGCAAAATGAAATAAGTCAGATAGAGAAAGACAAACACCATATATTATTTCACTTGTGAAATATGAAGAAAAAATAAGTAAAACAAACCAGAAACACACTCATAGAAAACTGATGATTGCCATTATGGAGGGGGTAGTGAGCTAGGTGAAAAAGATGAAACGGATTAAGAAGTATAAACTTCTAATTATAAAATAAAAAGTCACAGGGATGTAATGTATAGCATAGGAAATGCAGTCAATAGTATCATAACAATTTTGTACAGTGAAAGATGATTACTAGATTTATCACAATGATCACTTTGTTATAAGGTATTGAAATGTTGGATAATATTGTACACCTAAAGCTTATATACACTTAATATTGTGTATTGACTATAATTTTAAAAAAGTATGCTATCAATACAACTATAACCACTACTGAACTGAAATATCTACCTACTAAAATTACTTACAAATACTGAGCAATACCAATTTTCACTTACTTTTCTTTCAACCAATATATGTTGGAAAGGGAGGGGTGGGTAGAGAGCTCCCACGTTTCAATTAATTACTGGAGTTGATCTTGGTTCCCACTCTCCTTCATACTCCCTGAGTTTTTACCTCTCTGCCCCTGTGTATGGCAAGCAGGAAGTGAGAATTCATGCCTTCCTCCAAAGCAGCCATTAATCAATAATGATGTGAAGAGAGGTGTAGCCTACCTTCCTCTCCCAACTGGTGAGACAGCTCTGAGGCCTCAGTTCTGCAGTGACCCCAAGAGTTCCCCACTGGAATTAAACTCCTTTATCCAGAGTAGTAATTGCTGGATAAGGCCCCCTCTGCTTCTTTCTCCCCTTTCCAGTCTCTCTTTTGCCTCCACCACACCTTGTTTCCTGGGAACAATTCCCAAATAAACTACTCTCACTGGAATCCTGTCTCAGGCTCTGTTTCTGAGGAAACCCAAACTAAGACAGAGTCCACAAGCCAACAAGACTTTTTTAAAAATCACTAGTCTAGCCCTGGCCAGTGTGGCTCAGTTGGTTGGAGCACCATTTCATAACAGAAGGGTTGCAGGTTCGATTCCAGTCAGGGCACACATATCTAGGTTGGGGGTTCCATCTCAGGTCTGGACACGTACAGGAGCAAACAATTGATGCTTCTCTCTCACACTGATATTTCTCTCTCCCTTCTCTCCCTCCCTCTCTAAAAACAATAAAAACATGTCCTCAGGTGAGTATAAAAAAATTTACAAATTAAAAATCACAGTCTAGTGGCAGACAAAAAGCCAGAAACTTCAATTCAATGACAGCTGGGGAAGGAAAGGAAATCTGTAAGGAAAGAAGAAATGACATAAAATCAGTACTATATAAAAACTATAAGAACTTCACTATGTAAAAACAAAAAAAAAAGCACTTAATCCAAATATTTTTAATGCTTTCAGTCTTTTTCCTTAATGTAATATTATTTCCTGAAGTCAACCCCTCAACTCAGAAGACAGAGAAAATTTGCAAGCATTATTTCTGCTTGATGAGGGAGAAAGTGGCATCAGCCTCAACCATATCCAAAGGCAGTGCAGTGCCTCATCCAAAGCTCCACTCTGTGAGACTGGGAACTGTCCTGCCTTGCCAAGCAAGACAAAGCAGCCAGCAGAGCAGGGACCTGAACGTTACAGATTTGCCTGTCTGCCTGCTCTGTGCAGAGTGGAGTCTAATGTGGTAGGAACTGTTTGTTATATTATTTACTATGTGTCTCTAATCTAACCTTTTTATGTGTATGGGCTTCCTACTGAGTGAGGAGACAAATCTACTCCCAGAAGAGACGTTACAAGAATGTTAGCTGAAATGTTGAATAACGATAAATTCCTTTGAGTTTCTTGCATGTTCTAATCCACCATGCTGAAACTTTCATGTTTTGTCAGCTATTGTAATTTTGCTTTCACAAATGCAATACAAATTCTTCCCATATAAGTGACTTTCACATTTAGCAGAAACTTTCACGGAAATTCTACTCTTGTGATTTTATATGGCATGTATTTTAGGAGCTTTATAAAACACACACACACCTAAGAGGTTTATATTTAAATTCCTTTCATTTTAGTCAGCTGTAGACAAGTTTTAGTCTATGTTTTTAAATAATTGACTCCATTATATTTGATAAAATATAGGTTAGTTCTGAAGGCAATAGCACTTACATAAAGAGCTTTTAAAAAAAAATTCCAAAAGCTTGTAAACCTAAAATAATTTTCTTGCTCCTGTAAGGCAAGTAAGAAGTTCTAGGATTTCCAGCTTTTATAAAAGAAAACTGAGACAGAGAACTGGGTAGGATCATATAGAGGAATTAAAGGGGCAAATGTTCTCTGTTCAACTGAGCAAGTTGTTACATTTGCACACTTGTCATCAGCAGCTATCGACATAAGGAGAAATATCCAGGCTTATAATAATTGCAGAGGTTAGAAGCTATAATTAAAACTACATAAAATTAATGAATGGATTTAGAAAGATTCATGTGCCTTGAAATAAAAGTACTTTCAACTAGTTGAGATTTATGTCTGTGACTTGTCAACTTTGTGTGTGGGTGTGTCTTTTTAAAAATGAAGTAAGTATGCAATTTTTTAAGTGTGCAAATGTTCCCAATTTCTCTGAGCTACTGGTTTTCACTAAAGAAGGACAAAAGAGAGCCATTTGGGCCACTAAATTGTAAGTCTATATAATGCATCATGATCACTTTAAATGACTATATCATACCTATGACAAACCACAGATGCTCTGCCAAATCAGTACCTTAGCATTGTACAGATTGCTCTGCCATTTTCCAATACAAGAATTCATTACTTAATTTTCTTAAACTGAATTCTCTTACTTTTAGAGACCTATCCAGAAAAGAAGATAAAAGTGACCACCTGGGTAGTATACTTAAAATAAAAGATTTCCCCCCAAGACAAGGATGTTGTGAGTAAAGGAGGGTGTGAATACAGTACAGAAAAGGTAGATCTCACACCCCAGGTGGGAACTATGAGTGTTGGGCCCAGAAAGAAAAGAAGGGAATAATTCACATTCCTAGCAATAATAATTATTGCCCAATAATTTTCTAACCAGATACAATTTCTCCAGCTTTTCTCTGCCTTTGATCTCATTATTTTCTGATTTACCACTCTTACTAATTTTCTTAGCCCTTGGGAATCTTAGACATTCTCTATATCGTGGTTTCTGTAAAGAGTTTATAAAAGAATATCTTAAAGGATGAATCAGTCGTATTATCTTAGCTTTTAAGTCTCTGAAATAATAAATAAGTGTTAAGATGTTAAACTTTTTAAAATATTCATTATCCTCTATAGCTTTTATTGTGAAATCAAACACACATATGTAAATGTCTTTACTTGCATCTCTTAACAGCAAGCATTTTATGATATTAAGTGTACATGAATAATGATACTGTGGAAATAAAAAAAAACTTTTTCTTACCCCCTCTCCCAGTTAAGAAAACACATTTTACAGATGGAACCAGGTGGTTCAGAATCTGACTGGTATTTCCGGTGAGGCTGTGTTAGAATTGTGAGTGCAGGAGTAATCACGCCTTACTAAAAGAGGGAACTATCTTCACATCTCAATTTGCATAATTGATCCAGTATGAAATAGGCCCTGTAGCAGATGAGCACTCTGGGGATCCCATGTTTGTCTCAGTATGTTCAGTGTCTGAGAGGCATAAGCTATCAAATAGATGTGTGCGTGCATCACACTTCCTCGTGGCTTTCCGGAGAGCTCAACAAACCTTCTTAAACTAATGACAAAATAATCCAAGATATAAAAATGTTTCTTTTGGACAAATTTGGTGTTATAATAATGGAGTGTTTATGACTCAGTCACCCTCTTCCCTGCCACTGCTTTATTTAGAGAAAGCAGGCAGTGTAGAGAAGCAGGCAGCTGCAAAAGTTTCCTACCAAGATGAAAGTCATGAAACTCTTACTAAATGCTGTTTAGCTATCAATGATTAAAAGCGTCTGGATTCTTGGGGCTGAGGCTCACAGAAGCACCATTGTCCCCATTTTTGGTCTGAATATTTTAAGGTCAGATTGCAATTCAGAAACAAGAAGGTGGAAATCTCAAAAGTGAAATGGTTATATTAAACTATGTTGTTGGGTAAACTCCATGGTGGTGGTGGTTTTTCATTTTCTATGAAGCTATTTATGGTGCATATTTAGAAACCAGAATCTTGTACAGCAATAGGGCCAATCGTAAAATTGTAAAATGGCCCTATTGCTCTACATGCATAAAAAAGAAAAAGAAAATTTAGGAGTTTTCAGACCATGCATGGTGGCCACCCACTTTAAAAAATATGCAACTATAAATTTGTTTACCAGTAAACAAAGCAATTAAATTATTTAGAGTGTAGCTCTGACCAGATGGCTCAGCTGTTTGGAGCATCATCTCATAAATGAAAAGTTGTGGGTTCAATTCCTAGTCAGGGCATGTACCTAGCTTGTGGGTTTGATCTCTGGTCAGGCGGCAACAAATCAATGTCTGTCTGTCTGTCTGTCTGTCTGTCTCTCTTTCTCTTCCTCTATCTCTAAAATCAATAAATACATCCTCAGGTGAGGATTAAAAAATTATTGTGGTGCTTTCATAAAATGTATTAAAAGTGATTTTGATGAACACAAAATTCAGGGACTCATTTGAAGCCTCAGAAAATGGCAGTTCAAGTGTGAGGAGAGTGAGCCAAGCATGGAAGGTGAGTTTACTCTCTGCCTCAAACCAGAGAACAATAGTAGACTGTAATTGAGGAGGAGCAAAGAGGAAAGAGGCTGGCTGGGGTTGTGTGTGCAGAGGCCAGAAAATGGAGGACATTGTTTGCCATTTTAAGCTAGAGAGCTTAAAATGTATCCCATAGGTAATGCAAATACTATATTGCAAAAGTAAAAGAAACAAAAATAAGGTATTATCAGACTTGCCAATTAGAAATAGTTCTACATATGCAAGATAACTTTCTCAGAGGCATAATTAAAGGAAGGAAAAAAGTTAGGGAGATTTTTCCAACTGGAATGACTGGGTGAACAGTGATGTCATTGAAGGTCTTCAGTAGGAAGAGGAGCAGGTTTCAGGGTAGAGTAATGGTTCATGTTGTACCTGGTGAGTTTGAAGTATTCTTGGAATATTCACATAGAGACATTTAGTAATGCTTGACTGTAGAAGTGAAAAAATTCAAGGAAAACACTTGAAATATTGACTGAGGTGACCTCATCAGCCCTGAGGTGATAGTGGTACACATGAAGGAGAGAATTAGATGACTACTATATGTACAATACCTAAAATAGTTTCAGGTACATAGTATGCACTAAATAAATGTTTTCTCTTAATGATTACTGGAATTATACTCTCTCATGGAGTTTCTTTCCTTGAAAGGACTTATTTATTTTTGTAATTACATACTTATTAGTGTGATTAATTGATTGAATATCTTCTCCATTAGAGGGCAAACTCCATGAAGGCAGGGGTTACATCTGTTTTAGTTTAAGAGGTTTTTAATTTGGGGGGAATAATTTTAGAGTTCCAGAAAAGTTGCAGAAAATTCTTGTATATTCTTTCCACAGTTTTCTCTAATGTTAACATCTTACAGAATCATAGTGCAATAATCAAAACCAAAAGAAAAATACTGATAAACAATACTCTTAACTGAACCATAAACCTTACTTGAATTTAGACAATTTTTCCACATTTGCCCTTTTTCTCATTTAAGATCCATTCCAGGATATTACATTGCTTTTGGTTGACATATCTCCTTAATCTTTTTCAGTCTCTGAGAGTTTCTCAGTCATCCTTTTTATTTTTCATATGTTTCATGAACTTGATGGGACTTTTAAAGGATTCTGATCTTCAATATTCCCTCCATTTGAAATTAGTATTTTTTCATGATTATTGTTACATTTTTGGTAAGAATCCCACAGAAGTGATGTCATAGCTTATCAGTGCATCCCATCATGAGTGCATAATGTCCATATGTCTAATTACTGGTGATGTTTACTTTGATTGCTTGGTTAAGGTGGTCTCCTTGATTTTTTTTACTATAAAGTTACTATACTGTTTCTTATCACAGTTGTGTCTTCAACTCTTAGCATGATGCTTGGCATGTATAGATTCCTAGTAAATATTTGTTTATGAATGAATGAGTGCTGACCAATTAAATTTCTCTCCTCGAAGTCAAGAAGTTTGTCAATGCACTGCCTTTTTGTTTTCCCAAGTCAACACAGCCTGTATCATAGTAGAGATGGCTTTGTTAATGTCCCAAATCATTCTTGAAAAGAGCAAGTAGGTTCTCCAGTCCCCCATATGATATCTAGTCTGTTGTTACTAAATGTACAGACTTACCATACTCATTTTATGGGATTGGGGCTCCAACCCACTTTGTGTTAAGGATACTGGATGGGGGTAGCTGGACTGGGAGGCCACATGTTGTGAAAGTTAGAATCAGAAGAACCAAAGGTCAACTTTTCATTTTTTCTTTGCATCAGTTTTCTTTGCATATGGGTAAGTGCAGGAATTCTGTGACGACAAAAAGTTCACAGGCATGAGCTCCATTAAGCTCTATCAGGCTTTTCCATAAATGCTTGAGCCTTTGGAGACCGCTATAAATGTTATGAATTTCTCCATTTTTGCAGTTGAAGAGGAAAAAAAACTACAATGTTCTTGCCCCAAATCCTAATTTACTGAGTAATTAATCTGAAGTGAAAGCTAATTTCTTTGCTTACTTTGACAAATATTTTAGAACAAAGGGGTTATTTTAATTTTTAACTGACAGGCTAATCTATTTTTGATGGCACTAATCTTTTTTGACTGGAGGCAGTGGCTGAGTGGCCTCCACATTAGCAGAGTTCAGCCTAGACTCCCTGGAGCCAGAGGTTCAAATCCCAGCTGGGTCACCCCAGAAGAAGGCTGATAAATTGAGTGCCTTGTGATGCAGTCCTGACAGGGTGGTGATCTTTCAGCAGTACCCTTGAAAGCTTAAGTTTTCTCTGGACATTAATGATCCCCCAAATAAAATAGACTACAGTATCCAAAGCATATTTCTCATTAGTTCTCTAACCCCAAATGCATGAGAGAATGTTTATGATAGAGGGGGAGGTTAAATGTGTTGAAAAAGATAAACTGTGCCAAACTTTAGAAGATCCCTAACAGGTGTAATGGGAGACAAATCTGCTGGAGCTGTGACAGCATGTACATCCACACTTCTCACAGCATTTGTGGAACCCGAGCTTTCAAAGTTAAATATTCTGAAGCAGAGGGTGAAACATGCTTAGAAAGAGGAATAAACAAATTCCCTCTTAATTCTATGTCACTTCTGATTGCCACTTTGACCACCACCCAAAATTACCAGGCAAGCACATGAGCTAATGTATAAGCAAGAGATGTAAAAATGCTGCAGTAAGAAAAAAGTCAAGCTAGCTTACTGGAGACCTGGGGTGAGGAATAAAGTTGGTTTTGCTTCCCAAATTCCACCAATGAAAGCAGTGCAGTTTGCATTGTTCTTTCTTTGATTGGATGACAATTCACATGCAGGTATAAATATTAAACAGGTGACATGTAAATACGTATGCACATTTACAAGTATAATTTGTTGATAATCTGTTTAGGTTTAGGTTTTCTACCTGAAATGATTAACAAAGTAATTGCTCATAATCAAAACTCTAATACAGCCATGTAATTTATGGGCTTTGAAAATAGTTATTCAATTATTAACTTAATTTAACTATTCTCCCTAGGGTTCACCTCATTCATTTATTTTTCATTCAACAAATGTTAATAAACACTTATTGTGTTCCATGTAGCATTCTATTCATTTTGCTTTTGATCAAGTTTTGTCATTTGTGTGCATAAGCATGTACACAATGACATTTCAGTTAGATATTAACCTTCTAAAGGGCAAGAATAATAACTAGGGAAGAGCAACAAAAATTATTGGTAGATTAGTGTATGCAACTCCAAGGAAAATGATAAAAGAATTAGATTTCAATATTCCAATGAAGACCAATAGAGACATTATTCATTAAACTATGAAAAAAATAGAAATGTATCATATGATCATTCTTCTATATTTGTTCTAGAATCAGTCCTAAATGGAGTAAATTGCATTTCCAGTGGAAAGTATTTATTAAGGCATTAGGAAGAATTTCTTGACTATAAGTCTTGTGAAATTCAGAACATTGTCTTCCCTTTTCAAAGAGTAGATTCTTACAATTGGAAAGCTGAGGAAATCTATAGAGTTTAATCCATTGCCTGTTACTCTTTTAAGGATTAATATATCCCTTTAGTATCTGATCAACACTATAGACTTTCCCCCTCAGAAAATAATTCACTTACAAAGTGTAGTATAATATTTCACAGGGTTTGTAAAGATTCTCTCTAACCCCAACTAAAAATTTTGGTTCTCTTTAATATTCCCATTGTATAGATCAATAAACTGATGCCCAGAGGTAGATAATAGGCTTATTTGTGTTTCCCCACCCTAAAATTCATATGTTGAAGTCCCAACCTCAATACCTCAGGATGTGAATATACCTGGAGATAGGGTCTTTAAAGAAGTAATTAAGTTAGAATTAAGTGACTAGGGTAATCTTAATCCAATATGACTGGTGTCCTTATAATGAAAGGAGATTTGGACACAAACAGGTACAGAAGGAAGATGAGGTAAAGATACAAGGAGAAGGTCGCAATCTAAAAGCCAAGGAGAGAGGACTCAGAAGAAATCAATTCTACTGATACTTTGATCTTGGACTTCTAAGCTACAGACTATAAGAAAACAAGTTTATGTGTTTAAGCTACCTAGTCTGTGGTATTTTGTTAGAGCAGCCCTAGCAAACTAATACAACTAATAAGGTCAAGATGTTCAACTACCAGTAGAGCCCAAAATGGGATCCTTTTCCTCAGATTTCTCCCTAACCCACTACTGTTTTTGGTGTTGTATGTCATTGAATGGAAAATAGTGAAACGGACCTATTAATCTTCCAGGATTACTTTTCTTCCACTAACTCCATAATATTCACTTAAAAAGTTTAAAATGCCTTTGTCAAATCATTTAAATACTAATAAAAAATAGAAAATTAAATGCCATGCTCCTGGTTCATCAGGAATAATGTAAATATAGCTGTTTTCTATTGAAAAAAACTTTAGTACTTTTTTATAATTGGTACATCTTCCTATCCCAAATTCTGAATAAATACCTACAACACTAAGATGCTTTGGAATGAATACTTTTCTACCAAAGCTCAGAATAAGCCACTGTAATTACAATAATTAAAGTCACAACTGAGTTTAGAAGCCCATCTAGAAGAGCCTCATCATATTACATATAATGTTACATTGCAGATATGGTTTAGCCGGGTTTCAATATAGCAATATCTGGAGTGTATTCTTACTCTTTGAGTAGAGTAATGGCCTTGAGTAAGTTTTTTAGCATCTCTAAACATCAGCTACTGCATCAATAATGTGGAGATAATAGTAACATCTATTATATAGGGTTATTGTAAGGATGAAATAAAATTACATATATACATATATGTACATATACACATATATGTGTATACATGTAGATATATATAATATGCTTAACACAGAATGGGCCAAAAGTAAACATTAATATACAAATTATGCAAAATTGTTTCAAAAATATATAAAATTTATATATAAAATATATAAG
This sequence comes from Anoura caudifer, assembly GCA_004027475.1. Classification (NCBI taxonomy): domain Eukaryota; kingdom Metazoa; phylum Chordata; class Mammalia; order Chiroptera; family Phyllostomidae; genus Anoura; species Anoura caudifer. Next base: position 52,645 of record PVKU01001908.1, on the reverse strand, counting down.
TGTATAAAATATATAAAAATATAAAAATAATTCAAAATTGATCATAGGTATAAGAAAACCTAAAATTACAAAACTTTTTTAAAAATAAGAGTAAATCTGTGTGACTTAGGGTTATACAAAATCTTAGATCATACACATAAACTTTAAACCATAAAAGAAAAAAATGATGGCTTGGACTTTCTCAAATTTAAAAGCTTCTGCTCTCAAAAGACACTATTTAGAAAATAAAAAGAAAGTTACAGATGGGAAAAAATAGCAAAATGCATATTTGATAGGGTACTTTTCCAGAATATATAAGGAATTCTTATATTTCAATAAATAATGTGATAAATAATTGAGTTTTTAAAAAGGAAAAAAAGGTTTGAAGACATGTTAATGGCAAATAAAGAAGTGAAAAATATTTAATTTAACCTTGTTAGACATTAGGGAAATTAAAATTAAAACCATAATAAGAATCCATTTCACACTCAATAACATGGCTAAAGTGAAAAAGACTGACAATACCAAGTGTGGAAAAGAATGTGGAATAACTGCAACTCTGATACTTTACTGATGGGAAATAGATATCATTAGTTACTTTACATTTAGCTCTTAATTCTCTGTGACTTAGTTTGTTTATTAGTATTATAAGAATGTGGTAGAATATACCCCCAAATGTTGTTCTGAGAATTCAAATGGCAAATATATTTGAAAAATTTGGAAAAGCATTCAGCCTATTATGAGAATTTATTAGTATGAAAATTAAGTTAAACTGAGATGATACAAGGGATTAGAATTAATTATCTCTGAATCTCTTGAAGATCAAACAGTCCAAGAGCCCCCTATTAACTGAAATATTGAGAAGTACAATAAATCAATAGGAGAATAAATTAGTCAAAGTTTTAACAATTTGCTGAGAGATGTAGCAGGGCTAGGACTCACCTGCCCAAAATTTGGATTGTTATGATTATTTTAGGTCAAACATATGGTCTAATAAATAAGAATGACACTAAATATTTCCTTGAGTCAGGGCATGGTTAAATTCACCTGTAAGAAATTTTTTAAAAAAGCGATCCAAGATGGCAATTGCAGTAGGTGGAAGCTACACCACTATCCTCCTTCCATGACCAAACTGGAATTACAACTAAATTATACAAAAATTATCCTGATTAACCAACCGAACACTAACCAGAGAGAAGTCTTATAACCAAGGATTTACAGAAGAAACATCACTACCACATTGTGACTGGTAGGAAGAAGTGTGTTGAGGCTGAGGAGGACTGGCTGGGCTCCCACCAGTGTTAGCTGAAGTTTAGGAGGGATATTTCAGCAGCTGTGGTGGTTCCCCCAAGAAGTGTGAGATCTAAACCCCAAGCCAGTCTCCCCACCCTAGGGCATCAGAACTGGGAAAGGTGCCCACATAACTTCTAGCTGTGAAAGTTAGAAGGGTTTCCGTCCACCTGGGAGAGACAGCTAGAAATGCAGGGAACCTCTTAAAGGGCCAACAAACAAAATTTCATTTGTACCCTGAGCTCTAGCAGAGGGTGTGCAGACCAGGCTAGAGCACTCAAGGAGAGTCTGGGATTGGTGGGTCTAGGGAGAGAGCTGGAGGGTTAGCCACCAAGATACTGTGCTTAGTCATTCCCCATCCTGAAGAAGCCATCTTTCTTGGGCACAGCACTCCCCTCCATGAGACATCAGCCTGGGGGGAAGCTATAACCCCACCCACAGGAATCTCTCTCACCCAACCCTGTGGTGCTTAAGTCCTGAAGAGTGTAGCCAGATGCTCTTTTAGCAATTAAGTCTAACAGATAGCTTGCAGGCAGAGACAGATCTCTGGGCACTTTGAAACTTTAGCTGACCCTCCCCCAAATGTTCATGGATAGGAAAAATTAATACCATTAAAAAGTCTTTATTACCCAAAACAAACTATAGATTCAATGTAATTTCTATCAAGATACCAATGATGTATTTCACAGAGCTATAGAATATAAAGGAATATATTCAAAGAATATATTTGGAATATTCACAAATATTCCAAAAATTTATGTGGAACCACAAAAGGCCCCAAATAGCAATAATGATATTGAGAAAGAAGAACAAAGTTAGAGGAATCATGTTACCTAATATCAGATTATACTATAAGGTCATAGTAATCAAAATAACATGATAGTGGCAAAAAATAAATAAAACAGACACATAGATCAATGGAACAGAAAAGAAGGCCCAGAAATAAACTGACACCTTTATAGTAAATTAATATTTGACAGAGGATCAAAAACATACGATGAGCTAAAGGTACTTTATTCAATAAATGGTGTTGAGAAAATTGGACAGATACATGCAGAAAAAGAAAACTAAACCTTCTTATGCCACACACAAAGACAAGTTCTAAATGGATTAAAGACTTAAATGTTAGACTCAAAACCATAAAAATAGTAGAAGAAAACATAGGCAGTAAAATCTTGGACCTTGCTCATAGGAATATTTTTTTTTTCTGATATATCTCCTCAGACAAAGGAAACAAAACAAAAAATAAACAAAGAGGACAACGTCAAACTAAAAAGGTGTTACAAGGTAAAGAAAACCATCAACAAAATGAAAAGACACCCACTGAATGGGAGAACATATTTGCCAATGGTACATCTGATAAGGGTTTAATATCTAAAATTTCTAAAGAACTTATAAAACTCAACACCAAAACAAAAACAAACAGTCCAATTAGAAAATGGGCAAAGAGCCTGAATAGACACTTCTCCTAAGAGGACAGATAAATAGTCAATAGACATGAAAATATGCTCAACATTACTAATCCTCAGAGAGATGCAAAGTAAAACCATAATGAGATATCACTTCGCATCTATCAGAATAGCTATCATCAATAAATGAACAAACAAGTGCTGAGGAGGATGTGGAGAAAGGGGAACCCTTGTGCACTGTTACAAGGAATGCAGATTGGTGCAACTCTAACAGAGGGACACACACTCCCAGAAATGGAGGAGGGGTTTGAGCTATGCATTTGTGACTAGAGACTTTGCCCCCTTGCTAAACATGGTGGCCAGAAGAGGGGGGAAAAGGCAAATATGGCCAACACTGGCCTCATTGGTTGGAAGGTTGGACATTCCCACTGGCTTTTAGAACAAATGGGATTCTGGGAGAGGACTTTTGAAACACAGCATTCCAGAAAACAAAAAGGCGGCTGGTTCTTTCCCCTCCCCCAGGCAGTGGGTATGTCAGCAGTCACCAGTGAGCCTGCCAAAAGTGGCCAGTGCTGGCCTGTCAGTGGAGGTGGCTCAGATTCTAAAAGATGCCTGGACAGTGACTGGAAAGCAGGGGATCCATCTACATTTATGATACATTTGGGTGGGAAAAGAGGTTCCTGGGGCAACTTTGAACTGAGCTTGTAGAGAGCTATGGGGTGACTTTTCTTTGGGTGTCTTAGAGAGAACAGGCTTTGAGGCAGAAACTTGCCATTATTTCCAAAGACCTTGGTGATAATAGTCAGTACTGTGAACAAATTTTTCTTCTTGTGTTATTTCCAGTTCTTCAACCTATGTAGTAGTTGTAATGAAACTAGTTTTGATGTCATACTCTAATTTTTCCTTTCCCCTTACTTTTGCTACACAGATATTTTAGGTAGAAAGTTGCCATTAAATAAGAAATCCCTTTCTTTTCCACCAAACTCCATCTTTGGAGATTTGCCTGGTGGGCGGCAAGCAGTAGGACCCCACCTCCCACCCGCAGCCCTACTTGTTGAGTTTGGCAACACAACCACTGTAAAAAAGCAGTATGGACTTACCTCAAAAAATTGAAAATGAAACTGCCTTATCACCGAGGGGTTCCACTTCTAGGAATTTATCCAAAGAAACTGAAAATATTATGTTGAAAGAATATATGCACCCCTGTGTTCATTGTGGTGTTATTTACAATAGCCAAGATTTTGAAGCAGCCCATGTGTCAATCAGTAGATGAGTGGATAAAGGATCTATGGTACATTTATCAATGGAATACTACATGCGCATAAAAAAGAAAAAAAATACCCTTTGTGACAGCATGAATGGACCTGGAAAACATGCTAAGTGAAATAAGCCAGTCAGAGAAAGAAAAGTACCATATTATTGCACTCATACGTGGGATCTAATGACACTGAACTACCAAGCTAAATACAGATACGTTCATAGAAAGCAGGATGACAGCTCTAGGGGGTGAGGGTTAGTGAATAGAGGCATGAAGTGAAAAAGAAAAAGAACTCATGGATACAGACAACAATGTGGTGATTGCAGGGGGAAACAAGGTGAGTGGAGGTAGAAGAAAGTATGGGGGGATACATGGTAATGGGAAAACATAATAAAAATGAGTTATTAAAATTTTTAAAAAACAAACAAACCGGGGGTGGGGAAGAGTTCTATATCTATGTCAGTCATAGCTTAAATGCTTTCTGTTCAACTGATGGCACATTTCATATACTGAAAAGTTTTCCCTTGACTTACTTTTCCTCTTGTTACTACACCTGGATATAATTAAGAATAAAACAATACACAGCAGTCTCTAAAAAAGACCGCACTTCTTCAATTCAACCATTACTGAAATGAATCTGTTCATTAAGAAAAAAGTCAGGGGACTAAATGGTAATGGAAAAAATAAAATAAATAAATAAAATGAAAAAAGCCATTGCATTATAGTACAAGTGGCTTTGAATTCCAAGAAAGTCTCCTGGCCTTTCCTCAAGTGCCAATGGATCACATCCATCATATAATCTTGGTTACTCTAAAGAAGACTGAGATCTTGAGATGCCTGAAAAAGTAGGACCCAGATCAAACTAATAACAGATATATTTTTCAATTATGGAATCAAAATTAAGCTAGCCTAACAACTTTATTTTTAGTAGTCCAAAAATATCCACTCAGTCTACCCACCACAAACACATACCCCTCCCTGACAGCAAGAAAGTTCCTAGCACAACTTTTAGCCTTGGGTTTGCTGATTGGTGGTAGGGTGAGGTTGGAAAAATTTTTCCTGAACTTCCCTGGGACTGATATTAATATTAACTGGAATTATGTTTTCTGCTATATAAGATTGTGAGGATATCTGAAAAGGAGCACATTTTAATTAAAAGGATTTTGAATGTCAAATTAGCAAGGTGAAATCTCCTATCCCCATGGCAGTTAGTGTGAAGTTCAGAGAACAAAATATATAAATTGCAATAGGTAGGTGTCAACTTGAATAGCAACACTTAATGAGTTCAACTACACAGGCTTAAGTCTCTGTGGTTTCACTCTCTGGGTAAATATTCAAGTGCTATGTAAATTATAAGATGCTGCATAACCTGGCTCTTCTTTCTCATGCTTTCCTATCCCCTCCATCTGCACTGTAATCACGGTGGCCTTCCTTTTCCCTCCTGTTATATCATCATCCCATCCAAAGCCATGATTTTAGATACCATCAATACACTAAATGACTCCCACATTTTGGTCTTTAGCCAGGAGCTCTTCATGAGCTCCAGTCTCATACTCAATGCCTGCTTGACATATTCACCTTGATAGCAAATTGGAATCTGAGATCTAAACTTCCTGCACTAGGTTTGCTTTCCAGAAATAGACAGACTCTGAGACAAACTGTTTACATGCAAATTATTTAGCAGGTGATACTAGGGAGCAGTAGGAAGGGAGTGTGAAAATAAGACAGACAAAGGGCAGAAACCAATTAAAAATACACACTTTGAGCCCTGGGTGGTGTAGCTCAGTGGACTGAGCGCGAGCCTGCGAACCAAAGGATCACGGTTTGAGTCCCAATCAGGGCACATGCCTGGGTTGCAGGCCAGTTCCCAGCAGGGGACGCTCGAGGGGCAACCACACATTGATATTTCTCTCCCTCTTTCCTTCCCTTCCCCTCTAAAGATAAAATAAATAAAATCTTTAAAATTTTTTTAAAAAATACACATTTTGAGCAGGTCTTCATGTGAGAAACAACATTCAGTCCTGCTGGGATACCCCTAATAATTACGCGGGAGCTGAGAAAGCTAGAATATTTGTTCCACAAAGCCCCCTTCATTAGCTGCAGGAAGCTGTGGATGCTGCAATTCCCTGGCACTCCCAGGGTCCCTGCACCACAGGTTTGAGAGAAAACCCACAGGTGGAGAGTTACAGGTACTTGCTGCTACACAAATCTGGCACAATGGGGTTCAGTGAATGATGAGGGATGATGGCAAGTCACCACCAGCATGTACTACACTGCCTGAAACAAAACTCTTCAGCTCACTATGCTCAAGCCACATGGGCCATTAGCCTACTCTTTGAACAAAGTAATCCCCTTCTTCCTCCACAGGCCTTACACTCACATCTTTATTGATTTTTACATGAATGTTGTCTTGCCCTTATTCGTACCTCTGTTTCAAAAACACCTCTTAAGAGAGGCCCTTTCTAAATTTTCTTCCTACAACAGCCCTTCCACAAAGTTCTGCCTTATTTTCCTTATAGCATTTGTTAGCTGACATTATGACATTTACTCACTTTTTTCAAATTGTTTTGTTGCTTCCATTTATTTTGTCCAATATTGTATCCATAGAGCCTCAGGTTTGGTACATGATAGGTACTCAATACTTCTATAAATAAGCTGATTAATAACAAAGAATCAAAGAAGGAATGCTCCCCTTCCACTCTGTGGCCTTGGCAAGTGTTTCTTCCTTTGATAATAATCTATTCTCCCATCCCATCTCCCGTTCTTTTCTGTTTCTTCTACTTATTCTTTACATAGCAGCTCAAATGTTTCCTCCAAGAGGTCTTCCTCGTCTTGCCCCTATTCTCCAAATTAGGTCAGTATATCTCTCGATTATACATTCCCTCAAGTTTGTCTGTGCCATTCCTTCATTTGAGCATTCATCATTGCTTATACTTGTAATTTATTCAAGTGAAGATTTAATTATAATGTGCCTCTTCTCTTAAACAATAAAGGCAAATCTTAAAAAGTGCCTTTTCCATGATGGGTATTCAGTGTTCCTTAAAAAAAATAAATAAATAAATAAAATAAAATAAAATAAAATAAAATAAAATAAAATAAAATAAAATAAAATAAAAAAGATATAGCATAAAGAAATGATGAATGTGAATAGACTTTAAAAAGTTTATTAAACAATATAGGTTTTGACATTGGGTTTCAAAAAACTAAGGAAATATTTATACTAGCAATATATTCAAAATATATTCACACAGAAACACTCACAAAGAAGCTCCAGTAAGACCCAACATAAACACACATCTAATTGAAGCACACTTTCCCATATTGCTCCCTAGTGAAAATTTTTATACATTAAAAATTGTTACTTTATATAAGAATAGTCTTTTATGCCATGTTGTTTTTCTCCATTAAAATTCATTGACTACCTAAACAGCAAACACACAAATCTCCTTGGGCACCAAGCTCTGACTCCAGGATTCAGAATCCACACTAGTCTGAAGGTTACTCCATGAGACATAAGGCTCTGAAAATCATTTCTCTCCTGTAATTCTCATTAGGCAACATTGCCTCATTCCACTGAATTAATCTCCAAAGGCTGAAAAGCAGAGTCCAGTTGAAAGACTGGAACCAAGTTGAGAGAAGGTGACTAAGAGAATGAATCAAAATACAGAAATGTGAGAAGAATTAGAAGAAAAATAAAGGGATGCTTTTATAAGCATATATGTTTATATGCCAGAACACCAGAGCACAAAGTTCTATACATAGCCTTTCTCTAATTAAGAAATTATATTGGATTTAATAAAGATTTCTTTAAATTAAAATATTTAATGCATGATATGGCATAGCAAGACAGGTATTGTTGTACATTTCTAAGAGAATTAGTAAAAACTTTCTAAAAAGCTGTTTGACAGTATTTATTATAAACCTTTAAAATATTTCTGCCTTATATCACAATCTCTTTTTTAAAAACTGTTCTGAGAACATTCTCAGAAATATGGCCAAGATTTTTACTAAGAATTATTTCTTGCAGAAACTTAAAATGGTTGAAGATTGGAAACAAATTAAATATTTTGCAATAGCATAATAGTTGTATAATACATGACATACCAGGTAGTGGTTGTCATGCAACCATTATAAATTGTAATTTCAAAGAATACTTAATACAATAGAAATGTTTCCCTAAATATAACTTTAATAAAGTAATATTTTAAATGCTTTTTTAAAAGTATAATCACAATTCTTGAAATACAAGAATCCTGCAAAAAGGGTGAACACTTTTGAAAAGATTAGAAAATGGATGTTACACGACCCTAAAGAGCAAATACCTAATACACTGCTTCTAATTATTAGATATTGGTATGGTGAGGTAATTATATTTTTATAGTTTTGTCTCATTTCTAGATTTTGTAACATGAATACTTATTATTTAGTCACATATTCCCCTATTCAAAAAACATTAAAGTGATTTAAATTGTTTTCTTTTTTAATTAATTTATTTTTTTAACTTTTTAATTGAATTTATTGGGGTGATATTAGTTAATAAAATTATATAGGTTTCATGTGTACAATTTTATAATACATCATCTATATATTTGTACTGTGTGTTCACCATCCCAACTGAAGTCTCCTTCCATCACCATTTATGCACCCTTTACCCTCTTTACACCCCCACCCCTTTTCTCTCTGGTAATCACCATACTGTTGTCCATGTCTATAAGGTTATTTTTTCCTTAATCCCTTTACCTCTTCAATTCGGCCACCCTACCCCTTCACCTCTGACAGCTATTAATTTTTTCTCTATGAGTCTATTTCTATTTTGTTTGTTAGTTTATTTTGTTCAATAGATTCCACATATAAGTGAAATCATATGGTCCTTGTCTTTCTCTCACCTGTATATTTCACTTACAGTAATGCTCTCCAAGTTCATCCATGGTGTACAAAAGGATAAGATTTCCTTCTTTTTTTATAGATAAGTAGTATTCCATTGTGTAAATGTACCACAGCACTGAACCTTGAGGTAGGTCATCTAAAGTCCCAAGTCAGCCTGAGATCCACCTCAGCCTGCCTCTCCCTGTGACTGTCTATTAGGCTGTTACTGAAAGAACCTCTGGTGTCCTCTAGTTGCATGAGGTAGATCCTCACTGAGACACAAGGTAGAGGTGAGTGGTGTTCACCAGACTGATACAGGTTCAAATTTGGTGCCAGTGCTGGGTCTGAGGCCACTCGGTAAATGTCCATGGGTATACCAAATGTAGATGTCACCCACTGGGTGCTCACACACCTTTGTGTTGGAGTGGGGTCTCAGGGAGTCATCAGTGTGAGGCCAGCAGAGTTTATCAAGCCCAAATAGATCAAGAGTTGGCCATGTGGCTGTTTGAAGGGAGAACTCTGCTCCTGTTGGGAGTGCAAGGAAAAATGGTCCTAGTCCTAGAGTAACACAATTCCATCTGTCCCAGATTCTGCCAGGAGGAGATGGAGCCCAGCAGGGTGAAGCCACCAAGAAGATAGGACTAGTGGATCTCTCACAATGGGAAAATGTTGGTCAGGCTTCACCTAAGGTATGTGAAGGGGTACTTCGTCCACATCAAAGTTACAAAGCTGAGTGTATCCCAGATTTTGCCTCAAGCTTGGCATGGTAGAGCCACTAGGAGGCAGGCAGGTGAGGCTGCCAGAGCCCAGAGAGTGGATCTGCTGAGAGCCTGGAGTGTGGGACTAGTGGATCTCCCATGAGGGGGAAGCACCAGTCAGGTTCATGGGAAAGTGGCAGGAATGGCCCCCACCCCAAAGTCACACAACTCAGTCACTGACACCCCGTGAGTCTGCCAAGACCTCTATACCCTGGCCAAGGCAGCTGACTCCTTAGCAGAGCTTAAGCTCTGTAGTATGGGGTGTGAGGGAATCCAGAGGGTGGAGCTATTGCTTTCCCCTAGGCTGATACCACACAGCAGAGAGTGTTTCACCCAAGAAAGATGGTGCCTGTTGTATGGGATAGGAACTCAGCACAGGGACCCTGACAGCTGTCCCTTCAGCTCTCTTACCAGAGCCACAAACCCTAGAGTCTATTCACATTTCTTTAGTCTGCTCTGCCCTCTCTCCACCAGAGCCCGGAGTGAGTGCCTATTGAACAAAATTCTGTGTGTTGGTTCTTTAAGAGGGAACCTGTGTCTCTAGTGGACTCCTGTCTCTCCTTGTCATCCTCAAACCCCATGGTTTTCACAGCCAGATGTCATATGGGTGCTTCTTCCTGGTTCTGGTTCTATGGGCTTGTGAACTCTACTAGGGGTTGAGACCCCACATTTACTGGAGGAATCCCCACAGCTGAGATATCCTTCCAGAACCTCAGCTACTGCTTGTGGGACCAGCCCTTTTCACATTTCTGCCCCTCCTACTAGGCTCGATGTTGCTTCTTCTGCAAGTCCTTAGTTATAAGACTCCTCTTCAGCTAGTCTTCTGTTCATTATTCAGGTTGATTATTTTATAATTTAATTGTAATCCAGTTTGGTCCTGGGAAGATGTGAATGGTAATCCCATTTATTCCCCCACCATCTTAGATTCTCTAAATGTTTCTATTCTTCATAGGACAAACTCAGAATTGTATGAGTAACCCATATTCTGTCTTCCATGCTCTAGCCTCAAGACACACACTCTCCCACCATGAATATTCTCATAATTTATACCCCACAATAATTTTCTTTTCCGCTCTTCAAATTGGAATTTCTGCTCAACCTCCACCCCTCATGACTACCATTTAAGATCCAGCTTAAATATTAACCCTATTTTTAAAATCATTTTGAACTGACTGTCCTATCTTCTCTCTCACCGATAGAATTTCTCTATTCAAATCAGTGACATAATACAGTTCTCATTTTGTTGTGAGTTGCACGAATCCTACTATTGCTTTGTGGTTAGGGGCTACTTTCATACAACTCCTAAAATGATTCCTGGCATAAATTATTACTAAAATTTTATATGTTATAGCAACTTTCCGATATTCAACACTCTAAACTTTGACAAAATTAACCAATATAAATCTATCTTCTGCTTTAAAAAATAGCCCCAGAGATTATCCAATATTAACCAGGTATCCAAGTCATCAACACTTGATTGAACAATTTAAAATACATGCAATTAAATAGGCCTGTTGTGTGTGAATGTGTTTTGCACATGCAATATTGGGTGCACCAAAGTATTACTCTTATAACCAGATACTTTGTGCTTGAAAAAGTTAACAAAATAACACAGTGTGCACCAGCCTGCATCAGTCCAGGTAGTTTAAATTTCTCAATATGCCACTGCTATTTGGGCGACACTTTGATTATGGAATCCCCAATGAGAATACTCAGGAATGTTCCTATACCTCCTGGATTATTTATCTCCCATCCTCAAGGTTAATTCACATGAAACAGTTCCTCTTGTTAAATGCCAATTTTGCCCTAAGGTATGAATGTTTAATCCTCATGAAGGTAGTGGGAGTTTCAAATGTGCAGTGGTTACAGTCCCTTAACTAATTAGTGGTGAGAGGATATTAATACAAGGTGATTTTATATAATACTGAGGAACAAATACAGTAAAATCTAATTTAGACCAACTGGTAGAAAAATAAGAATTTTAAAATAATTTAAAATAAATTATACATCATAACTTTCCAACAAATCGGGCAACTCAAAGTACTTCTCAAGATTTAACAGAGCAGGGGGCATAAAGTGTTGCCAAGTACAGACGCCCTTCTGGAAACTTCATTAAATGAATAGCTGATAGTCATTGTGATTATCATCATGTAACATTTTTAATATTAATAAATATGTTTAAGGTTGAAACTTTTTTCCTGAATCTATTTCCTGTGTAGTCCTGGACATTTTAATTACATTATATATTGCTGAAAATGCCATTCACAGACTTGTAATTAAGAAGTTGGTCCCCTGAAATTTAGGGACATAAAAAGGCAAGCAAGTAGCTCCTAGCTCTGCTTGGGCTCACAAAGTAGCCAGTGAAATAAGACAAAAATATGTTAAGAGCTCCCCAAAAGTTAGTTATTCCCCATTCTTTATACAACAACATATACTATAGAATATTCACTATATTCCAGGCACTGGATGCAAAAAGTGGGCTTTATAGGCTAGGTGAGTATCTGGATTTGATTTAAGTACTATGGAGAGTTGTTAGTACATTTTAATTAATAAAATCTGATTTGGATTTCAGCACATGAGCTGATACTATAAGGGTAAGCTGGACTAAAAGTTCCTAAGGTTGATTTAGTCATATTTCCCAGACCATCACACACTGTCATCATGGCTCTGTGTGAGTCATTTTTTTTTTTCATTTACATACTAATGGGCTTCTTTATTCACAGAACATACTCCTATACTGCCTTCCACCACAGATAATCATTTTAATACTGTCGATGCTTTTCTTTTTATTGGTATGTGCTCATATAAGCATGCACTGTCCTTTTTTTTTTTTTTTTTGTATTTATAGATGATAGCCATTCTGACAGGTGTGAGATGGCATCTCATTATGGTTTTAATTTACATCTCTCTGATGATTAGTGACCTCCAGCATCTTTTCATATGTCTATTGGCTATCTGTAGGTCCTCTTTAGATAAGTGTCTATTCAGGTCCTTTGCCCATTTTTTAATTGGGATTTGGGGTTTTTTAGTGTTGAGTTTTGTAGGTACTTTATAGATTTTTGAAATAACCCCTTATCAGATGTAGTGGTAAATATGTTCTTCCATTCTGTAGGTTGTCTTTTTATTTTTCATGATTTCCTTTGCTGTGAAAAAATTTTTGGTTTGATGAAGTTCCATTTGTTTATTTTTTTTTTCTTTTCTTTCCCTTGCTTTGGGGGATATATCTAATAAAATATTGCTACAAGCAATGTCCAAGATTATACTGCCTATGTTTTCTTCTACAATTTTTATGTTTCAGGTTTAACATTTAAGTCTTTGATCCATTTTGAATTTATTCTTGTGTGTGTGGTATAAGAAGACGGTCTAGTTTCATTTTTCTGCATGTATCTTGTTGGGAACCACCGTGCCTCATTTCAGGAGCTGTAACCCCACCATGGCTAAGGCTGAGTGAGCAACCTTGGGGCCTTAAGCCACTAAGGAGACAAAGCTTATCTCCCTGGCAGGGGTGCCACCTCTACTCCTTTTTCTTCTCCCTGCCTGGCCCCCAGTGCTTGATCGGTTAGCCAATGATGACGGGTAAGATTCCCCAAGGGGAGACTGACCTAAGACAGGCATGATCACATGAAGGCCCCAAGGAAGGACTTGGGGGGCTACAGTAAAAGGGGGTCAGGGACCCTCAGCTTTGACATAGCCTGAGTTCTCATTCTGTCTGCGAAAAGTCTCCTAATCTCTTGGCTGCCTTACTTCCCCTGGCTGACTTAAGCCTGAGACAATGCCTTAAGCCTAAAACAATGCTGGTGATGGGTACCGCCCTGTGCTTGAAAGGGCAGGTTCCCTAGGGCAATCAGGCCTAAGAAAGAATATGTAAAATCCTGTGAAACCTGCTTTGTTTAGAATGCTCTCAATTAAATGATAAAGGTCCAAGCAAGAAGTGAGTTTGTTCCTCAAAGTTTTATGGCCATTTAGGTATCTGACCCTGACTCAAAATAGGCCCTCAGAGTTCTTTGAATGTTATCTATTTGATCATTACTGCCTGACAATGATTAATGAGCTTTACCTGTATTCCTGTGCAAATGAAACCCAATAAAAGCTTATCAGGGCAAGGGCACCGAGCACTCTCCTCTTGAGAGAGTGGCCAAGCCACTCCAAGGTGCTCTCCCCTTGAGAGAAGCCGTGCCATCCCTTTTCCTCCACAGGACTTGGTAATCCATGTGAATTTGTCTCATATTTCATCCACAATGCCGCGGATACTGCGGGCCGGTGTCCACGTCAGTATCTGTCAAATTTTTCCAACACCATGTATTGAATAAACTATATTTAGGCCTGTTAAGTGCTTACTTCCTCTGTCAAATATTAATTGACTATAAAGGTGTGGGTCTATCTATTTCTGTGCTCTCTCTTCTGTTCCGTTGATCTATGCGTTTGTTTTTATGCCAGTATCAGGCTGTTTTGATTACCGTGGTCTTACAGTGCAGTTTGATATTAGGTAGCATGGTTCCTCCCACTTCATTTTTCTTCCTCAGGATCACTGTTGCTATGCAGGGCCTTCTGTGGTTCCATATAAATTTTTGAAATATTTGTTCAAGTTCTGTGAGATACGTCATTAGAATCTTGATAAGGATTGTGTTGAATCTATAGATTGCTTTGGGTTGTATGGACATCTTTCTACCCATGAATACGATATGTGCTTCTACTTATTTGTATCTTCTTCAGTTTCTTTCTTCAGAGTCTTATAATTGTCTGATTTTTTACATCCTTGGTTAGGTTTATTCCTAGGTATTTTATTCTTTTTGAAGCAATCGTGAATGGGATTGTTTGCTTAATTTCCCTTTCTGTTAGTTCATTATTGACATATAAAAATGCAACTGATTTCCTAATATTAATTTTATATCCTGCTATTTTGCTGAATTCATTTATCAGTTCTAGTAGTTTATTGGTGGAATCATTTAGGTTCTCTATGTACAGTACCACGTCATCTGCAAATAAAGAAAGTTTTACTTCTTCCTTTCTAATTTGGATGCCTTTTATTTCTTCTTCTTCTCTGATTGCTGTGACTAGGACTTCCAGTACTATGTTGAATAAGAGAGGCAAAACAGACATCCCTGGCTTGTTCCCAATGTAGAAATTCTCCATTATTATATTTTAGTTGCTTAATTGTGTAAAAGTATATTGAATTCCTAAAACAAAAAACCCTGTTGGAATTTTGACTGATATTTTACTGATTTTAAAGATTAAATTTGGAAAAACAGTCTATTATTTCTTTTTTATTTTTAAATTCAGTTTTAATCTTTTCTATGAAGGAATCTAGATTATTTTTATTAACTATTAGTTGGTATAATTGTGTAGGAATTTAACATATTTTATTTACTGATAACATAAGCAGCAACCATGCTGAACTTCTTACTGGATTTTATGCTATATATTTTGAAGCTATTGGATTTATTATATTGATCTGCACTGACAATAATGATAGTCACTAGTCATATGGGGCTCCTGAGTATTTGATTTGTGGCTAGTGCCACATGTTGCAATAAAATTATTTTGGAAGATTAGATAAAATATATTAAATATTAAATATTAAATATTATACTATTAAAATAATTTAACCCATTGTTTTTACATAATTTTAGAAATTTGAAATTACATATGTATCTCATATTGCATTTCTTTTTTTAAAGTATATTTATATTGATTATACTATTACAGTTGTCCCATTTTTTCTCCCCTTAATTCCCCTACACTCTGCTCCTTCCCTCCCACCAGCATTCCTCCTACCCTCAGTTTATGTCCATGGGTTGTATATATAAGTTCCTTGGCTTCTCCATTTCCTGTACTATTCTTAACCTCTCCCTGTCTATTTTGTACCTACCAATTACGCTTCCTATTCCCTACACATTTCCCCCATTATCACCCCTCCCCTTACCTGCTGATAACCCTCCATGTGATCTCCATTCCTGTTGTGATCCTGTTCCTGTTCTAATAGTTTGCTTAGTTTCTCCTTTTCTCTAATAGTTTGCTTAGTTTTGATCCATGCTTTCATTTGGGCCATATTTCTTTGTCTCAGTGCACCTATTATGTTGTAAGAGGTGGAGCCTTAGGTATTCTTTAGGGTGGTGCAAGCCACATCCCTGTGTTGTGGCACTGTATGTAGCGGAGTGGTCAGAGAGGGAACAATGCGATTTGCTTGGCTCTCATGGGGCTTTCAGTCACTTCCCTTGCCCACAAGCAAATTGGGCCATTCTGATTTCCAAGTGGGTGGGTTTGTGTATGTTCTAGGAGACTATGAGGCTCTCTGATGAACTCTCCTGTGAGGCAGGACATTTCTGCTGCTGCCCCAACCACCACAGGTTTTTATAGCCAGAGGTTTTAGAGCCTTTCTTTTCCTACACTGGAACCTTGGGTTGCCCAGTCTGTCTCACTCCCCAGTTGTCCCTCCTGGTTTATGTGCATGCAAATGTGGGACTGCCAACCACTGCTTCTCTCATCCAATCTTCCAGCCGCTGCCTTGGTGCACATCCTCCCCACCCTAGCTGACCATTTCTAACCCTCCTACCAGTCTGGATGAATGTTTCTTCTTTAACTCCTTGGTTGTCAGACTTCTGTACAGTTCAATTTTCTGGCACTTCTGATTGTTTTCTTGTTTTAAATTTGTTTTTCTAATTATAAAGGACACATGGATAAAACCAAGGCAGGGGCTGGAATCAGGGGAGGGAAGTAGGGATGGCTGCAGTGGGGTGAGTAGTAGAGGGCAAATGCAGACAACTATACTTGAACAACAATAAAATAATTTAAAAAATAAAATAAAATCTTAAAAAAATAAAAAACAAATTTGTTGTTCTTCTTTTCATTGTGCAAGAGGCAACATATATCTACCTGCACCTCCATCTTGACTGGAAGTTCTCACATTGCATTTCTATTGAACAGCAAGAATATAGGTCATCATAACATCTGTATATAATAATAGCATTATCCTTTTCTGTCAAGATTTTGTTTTATATATTTAGCTGCTCCTATGTTGGGTGCACAAAAATTTCAAGAGTTATATTCGTTTTTTGGATTGATCCCTTTATTATTATGTAATGTCCTTATATACCCCTTATTGTAGTCTTTGTTTTAAAGTCTATTTTGTCAGATTTAAGTATTGCTACCTCAGTTTTTTTCATTTCCATTTGCTTGAAATATATTTTTCCATTTCTTTACTTTCAGTCTGTGTGTATCTTTTGTTCTGAGGTCTCTTGTAGACAGTTTATGTATGGGATTTGTTTTCTTATCCATTAAGCTTCCTAAAGTATTTTGATTGGAGCATTTAAGCCATTTACATTTAATGTGATTATTGAAAGGTATGTATTTATTGCCCTTTTTTAATTGTTTATTTTAATTCTTTCTTTCTTCTCTTAAAAAAAGTCTCTTTAACACTTCCTGTAATACAGGCATGGTGGTAACAAACTCCTTTAACTTTCTTTTGTCTGGGAAGCTCTTCATTTCTCCTTCATTTTTAAATGATAGCCTTGCTGGATAAAGTAGTCTTGGTTATAGGTCCTTGCTTTTTATTACTTTGAATATTTTGTGCCCATCCTTTCTGGCCTAAACTGTTTCTGTTGAGAAATCATCTGACAGTCTCATGGGAGCTCCTTTGTATATAACCGTCTCCTTTTCTCTTGCTGCTTTTAAGATTCTCTCCTGTCTTTCACCTTTGGAATTTTTGTTTATCTTTTTTAGTATGTATGTATTTATTTGGTTGTTTGTTTATTTTTAGATAGGGTAAGGGATGGAGAAAGAGAGGGAAACAGCAATGTGTGGTTTCCTCTCACGTGCCCCCTACTGGGGACATTGCCTACAACTCAATCACATGCCCTAGACTGGGAATCAAACTGGTGACCCTTTGGTTCACAGGCCGGCATTCAATCCACTGAGCCACATTGGCCAGGGTGTATTTTAATTATGATGTGTCTTTGTGTGGGCCTCTTTGGGTTAACCTTGTTTGGGACTCTCTGTGCTTCCCAGACCTGTGTGTCTTTTTTTTCTTTTCCAAGTTAAGGAAGTTTGCAGTGATTATTTCTTCACATAGTTTATCGATTCCTTACTCTCTCTCTTTTCCTTCTGGTACCCCTACAATGCAGATATTGTTATGTTTTATGTTGTCCCAGACATCCTTTTAGACTATCTTCATTTGCGGGGGGCGGGGGGGGGGGGATTCTTTTCTTTTTACTGCTCTAATTGAATATTTTCTACTACCTCATCTACCAAATCACTGATTTGATTCTCTGCTTTATTCAACCTAATCTTGATTCCTTTCTTTGTATCCTTCATTTCAGATATTGTGTTCTTCATTTCTGATTGGCCCTTTTTTAGTGCATTCTATGTCTTCTTTTATGTTTACTATTTCTTTTTTAAGTTCTCACTGAGTTCATCCATTCTTTACTTAAGTTCACTGAGCATCCTTATAATCATTGTTTTGAACTCTGTACCTGGTAGATTGTTTGCCCCCATTTCATTTAGTTCTTTTTTCTGGGAATTTCTCTTGTTCTTTCATTTGTGGCAGATTTGTTTGTCCCCCCATTTTGGTTGCCTGTCTGTTATTTGTTTCTAAGTATTAGGTATATCTGATATGCCTCCCAGTCTTGGTAGGATTGCCTTATGTAGTAGCTGTCCTGAGGGACTCAGTATCGCAGTCTCCCTTATCACCCAAGCAATATGCTCCAGGAATGTCCCTTGTGTGGGGTTGTGTGAGTCAGCCCTTCTGTTGTAGTTGAGTCTTGATTGCTGTTGGCCACTCCATGTGTGGGGTCAAATCTCATGCTGGTTGCTGTGAGAACTGATCTTGACCACAGTATAAGAGCAGCTGTGCTGGTGCTGACCACACAAAGCAGAATTAACCCTAGTAAGGTCTAGATCCTGCAAAATCTCCTTTTGATGTACTACTTGTCCACTTAAGTTGGTCCTTTTCTAATATTATCTGAAGGCTCCCACCAGTTTCAATGGTCTGGGGCCTCTTAGGAAAAACTCCAGGGCATGTCAATGTCACACATTGCCTATGACTAGTCCTGGCCTACCTCTTTGGAGCTTCAAAGTGATACACAGTTTGTGTCTTCCTCAGCTGGGCCTGATCGTGCATGGGAGGGGCCTAAGTGTACACCAAGTCTGCTTTCCACCAGCACTAAGCCCAGGGACAGGTTACCAAAAGGCCCAAGGCACCCTGAGATCCACCTCCATCTGTATCCACCTGCCAGCTGCCTATTAGACTCAGTCTCTGAAAGAACCTCGGGCAGTATGTGAGTTGCATGAGGTAGGTTCTCAGTGAAAAACCAGGTAGAGGTGAATGCATCAGATGAATTCAGATTCAAACTCAGTGCCAGTGCTGAGTCTGAGGCCACTGAGCAAAAGTCTTAGGATACACCAAGACTTGCTACCACCCACCAGCTACTCACAGATCTTTGATAGGGCAGGGTCTCGGAGTTGTCAAGGTTAGGCCAGTTAAGTTCACCAGACCCAAACAGACTAGTATTTGGCTGTACAAAAGGAAGACTCTGCAAAGGAATGGTGGCACAAGTTGGACATGGTAGGGGAAAATGGCCCCTATCCTAGAGCCACATAACTCAGTCTGTCCCACACAACTTAGTCTGTCCCATCTTCTGCCTGGACCTCCTCAAGAGCTCTAGCTTATCAGGGCAGGGACATTGGGAGTCTTAAATGTGGGGTAGTGGATCTCCTTTGGGGGAGGTGCTGATCAGGCTTTCAGAAAGGGGGGATAATGGCCCCTATCTCAGAGCCACACAACTCAGTCTCTGATACCCCCTAAGTTGTCCAGACCTCTATACCACATGCCTACTCAGCTGACTCCATCACAGGGCATGAGCTCTGGAGGGCAGAGTGACAAGGAGTCTACAAGGTGGGGCTACTGCAGTTTCTTCAGGGTTGAAGTGTATGGAGGGGTGTACTCTACTAAAGAAAAATGGCATTTGTAGTGTGGGAGAGGGACTTAGCACAAGGAGCCTTCAGCTTTCTCCTGGGAGCCACACAATCCAGTGTAGGACTCCTTACACTACTGTAGCCCAGTCCACCCTCCCTCTACCAGAGTCCAAGTTGAGTGGTTGTGAAAGATATTTTGCTCATTTGACCTTTTAGAGGGGCCTGGGTTCCTAGTAGACTCCTATCTTTCCCTGGTAGACAAAATCCCTCCCAATTTTCACTGCCAGATGTTATGTGGGTACCTGGTACCTCTTTTCCTAGCTCTGGTACTCTGAACTGGGAAGCCCCATATGGGATTGAGACTCCTCGTACCTTAGGCAGTACCTTTGCAGCTGAGATATTCCTCCAGATTTTCAACTGCTGCATGTGGATGCAAGGCTAGTTCATTTTGTATCTCCACACTTCCTACCAGCCTTGATGTGGCTTATTCTGTAAATCTTTGGTTACAAGATGTCTACTCAGATAGTCTTCAGCTGGTTATTCAGGTTAATCAATCTATATTTTAATTGTAATTTCAGTTTGGTCCTGGCAGGATGGTAGTGTTACTTCTACCTACTCCACTGACATCTTGAATTCCTGGAAATTATTTTACTTTCAATCATCACATGTATTTCTTTTCTTATATAAAATTCTGTTTTCCTTATATAAAGTTCTGACAGATACATGTAGTACATATTAAAGAGTAGTAGTAGTAAAGAGTAGTAGTAGTAGTAGTAATAAATATCCTTCTTTCAGTCCCAATTATGAAAGAAATGTGGGTAAAGTTTTGCCATTATGTATAATTTCACAAAGATTTTTGGTATAAAGAAAATTCTCTTTAACTCCTCATTTACTAAGAATCTGTAAGTGGTGGCTAATGTTTTTCTGCATCTGTCAAAATAATCATAATTTTTCTCCTTCAAGCTGTTAATTGCAAAGATGGATTCTTTGATGACAAATCATCCTTGTAGGGATTAATTCTATTTTATTATGTCAGAATTTCAGTCCACTTGGCTACCCCAATTGATTTTTATGTTGAAGAGATGACTTTGACTGTTCAGTGGAGCTTGAGTTAAAGGAGGGCTACGAAATCAGTTGTGTTTGTATGTGTTTATGTTATATTTTTACAATACAGTCTTTCTGTTATATTGATCATTATAAACTGTCCCACCTTATAAGAAATAAGACTTCTTATTTCAGTGTATATTTTGTCTGATATTAATATAGCCTTTCCAGGGTTCTTATGCTTACTGCTTACAACATATATATTTTTTCTCCAATTTACTTTCAATCTATTGTTTCATTTTAAGTGTCTCTCTTGTAGACAGCAGAAAATTGGTTCTTTTTTTAATTAATCTGATAATCTCTTCCTTTTTACAAGAATGTTTAGTACATTTATATTAAGATAACTATTGATATGGTTGGAGCACATCCAATGTTTTATAGTTTGTATTTGTCTTTTTTACTTGTTACTTGACTTCATTTGAGTTGATAAGATTTTTTTTAGTATTCCATTTTAGTTTATTCTATTGGCTTCTTAGTTATATCACTTTGAAAAAAATTTAGTGGTTGCTATAGAGATTACAATCTGCCTCTTAAATTTATCCCAATTAATTCAGAGCTAGCACATAATTATTTAAAGTAGAATATAAACCACTTACAATGGTTTTAATTTCCATTTATATACTCTTGTAAGCATAAGTCCAAGGCAGCCTCCAAAATTACTGTCCACTAGTGTGCATGCCCTATATAACCCGCTCTCTTTGAATAAGGGCTGAACCTCTGAATATGACAGAATTAGGTTATTAATCAGCTGAATTTTAGGTCATCAAAAAAGAAAATCATTTTGATGAGGCTAACATCATCAAATGTACCCTTAAAAGAGAGTGGAACCTTCACCAAGTCAGAGAGATTAAAATATGACAATGCCAACAGGGGACACATGGCAAAGATATAAAGAGGGACCCCCCAAAAAGCAGAATTATTTTCTGGCAGGCAATAATTTCTAAGTGAGTGTTCTAGGAACCCATCTGTATTGGTGGACCAGATGGTATTGTTGTGAGAGTCTCCATTCAGCTTTTTTTGTTTGTTTGTTTTCCCTGGATGAAAAAAGTCTTCAAAGGGAAACCTTTTGCCAATGTGGAAGAGGTGAAACAATAAACAGTAGAAGCTGTTTTGAACTCGTTGATTAATATCAACGAGTTCAAAAACTGTTTTGAGCAGTGAGAAAAATGTCTTGATGGGTGTACTGCATCAAATGGAGAGTACTTTGAAAGTAACTGAAGTTTAAACATGTAAGACTAAATATACAATTACTTATAAATAAATTCTGTTTTGGGGGGTCCTCCCTTGTATATAAGAGGCAGCAAGGATCTGGGATGGCCAACTTCCATGGGAGAGCAGGTGTCTGAATCCTATAGCTGCAAGGAATGCCAATTAAGTCCTTTTTTACAAAAGATCCTGAGCTCTAGAAAGGAACACAACACATCTGATGCTTTGATTTCAACTTTGAAAGTGTAAACAGAAATCCCAGTTCAGACTCAGAATTATGGAAGTGTGATAATAAATGCATGTTGTTTTAAGTCACTAAATTGTGAGGATTTGTTATGTAGCCATCAATTGTGTAGCTGTTGTTATCATATATTACATTAGAATTGTTATCCCATCAATACAATGCTATTGTCTTTGGTTTAAAGAGGATTATGTATTTTAAATAGATTGACAAAAGAAAAGAAAAAACAATCTTTTATATACAGGAGTTGGAAAAAGTAGGTTTACAATTGTGAGTACATGAAACAGAGTTTATTATTATTTATTAATTTTTGTGTTATTTTCCATACAAATAACTATAAACCTACTTTTGTAATCCTCTGTATACTAAAATATTTATTGTCTTTAGAGATCTTCATTCAAATGGATAAATAGAGATATAGATAATATATAGATAGATATATTGAATATATATAATTTCCCTTCAGATTTAAGAACTTCCATGATCATTGCTTATGTTGCTAGTCTAATGGTGATGAATACTTGCAGATTTTTGTTTTCTCAAATGTCTTTACTTTGCCTTCATTTTTGAAGGATATCATTGCAGGATGTATAATTCTGGTTGACATTTTTATTTTTTATTCAGCACTATGAATATATCATTCCAATCCCTTCTGACTTCTATAGTTTCTGATGAGAAACTATCCATTTTTATTACTGTTCTTCTCTGTATGTGAGCTACCATTTTTCCAAATGCTTTCAATATTTTCTCTTCAATTTAGGCTTTCTGCAACTTAGTTATTATGCATATAGGAATTATTTTATTTTATTTAACCTGATTGTACCTCTTGAATCTGTACATTAATCTTTCTCAAAAAATTTGTGCTGATTTAAACCATTATTTCTTCAAATATTTTTCTGCTTTTTTCTTTCTTTTTCTCCTGAGATTCTGAAAATGTATATGGAACTATAAATTTCTTCAAATTTGGCAATTTCTATTGTTTTATCTCAAATTTATGAAATATTTCTTTTGCTGCTGTTTAAATCATCCAACAAGATTTTATTATATATATTATACTGTTTAGCTCTGGAATTTTTATTTATTTTATTGTTTATATATATATTTAGATTGTGTATTCATTAATATCATATTTTCCTTAAATCTTTTGAAGTATTTTCATTATTACTGGACAATTATAGAGTTGATTTAACTTTTGAGGTTGATAGTTAATTTAAAGTTTTAGTCTAGTTAATGCAACATCTGGGCCCTGATTATCTCCCTGAGTGTGAGTCACATCTTCTCATGTTTTTAATGTCTGATAAATTTTGGTTAAAAGCTGGACATTGTTTACAATGTATGGTAACAGTTCTTCTGTTCTTTTAAGAATTATTAAGTCTTGTTTAATTATTGTAGGAGGCATTAAATTGTGCCTGGATTCAAACGGCAAGCCTTGACACATCATAGATATACAGTAGTTAATAACCGTTATATGGCTTTTTTTTTGTTTTTTTTTGCATATTTTGGTCTGTTTTCTGTACCTGCAAAATGTGACTACAGCCAAGGAGTAAAGATAAAGACTGCTTTCTCTGTAGTTCCCTGTTTCTAAGGATTTCTCTCTAATTTCCAGCTGTTCAGTTGCTCCAGACTCTGTCTCTACTCTAACATCTCGAGTCCATACATTTCAACTTTCTACCATTTGGTCTTCAAATAGTTATAGGATTCACCCAGTTAAGAAAAGTGTCACATTCCCAGATCTTAATCCATATTGTTTTGTCTTTTAAGTCTACATTTCTTTCTGGTCTCTGCCCCAGTGGTTTGGATTGTTTATGCCTTTATTTGGGATATATTAGGTTCTTGCAGTTCTCATATTTCCCTCCTAAATTTCCAGCCCCTTTTTGAGGCCTGTTATTTGGTTGCTGATTCCTTTAACCAGTCAGCTAGAGTTTTCTCCCACCGTTGTCCTCAGCCTTAGCCACAAGAGTTAAGCAAAATTGTTAAAACAGAAAACCAAGAATTCAGATTCTTATCTCTTACAGTTGCAATGTTTGAAATTAAACTCTCCTCTGGTTTCTGTCTACTTTAACATTTTTAGTGCATTTAAATAGTGTTAAAATTGTTTTACACTATAGTTTTAGTATGAAGAGGTGAGCATAAACATTTCACTTTTCTACCGTTAACCAGAAGCTGACTTTCAATTATATTTTTAAAAAATGTAAAGCTCTTCAATGAACATTTTATGTGTCTAAAATATTATTTTGATTTAATTTTAAGTATATTTTTGCTGGATCTAGAATTCTAGCTTAGCAATTTCATTTTCCCTTCAACTTTTTAAAAAACATTTTTTCTTAGTCTTCTGGTTTGCAACATTTCTAATAAGAAATCAGAAATTTTTATCATTGCTCACCTGTATATATATTGTTTTCTCTAACATCTCTTAAGATTTTTCTCTTTATTATTTGATTTCAGCAATTTGATTATGATGTACTGAGATGCTGTTTTCTTCTGTTCTCCTCCTTGGAATTATTGAGCATTTTGGATATGTAAATTAACATTATTCATCAAATTGAGGATGATGGGCCATTACTGCTTTAAAATATTTTTCTTCCCCAAAGTATTTCTGGGACTCCACTTACACAGATATCAGGCAGGTGGGTATTGTTCCACAGTTTCCTTATGTTTTGGTGTAAGATTTTTTCTTTTGTTTTGTTTTATGTTTTATAGCCCTGTGTACTTTAGTTTGCAGGGATCCTATCACTATGTCTTCACATTTATTGATCTTTCCCCCCTCTGTAGCATCTAATCTGTTATGTTCATCAGTGAATTTTTTATTTCAGATATTATAATTTCATTTCTACAAACTGTTTAGTTTTTTTTCATAATTTCTATTTCTCTACTGAGATTCTTCTTTTTTCTCCTTTATGCTTCTTCTTCTAAAACCCTTGAAATATTTATAGTAGCTGTTCTAAAATCCTTGTGTGAAAATTTCATCATTTCTATAATTTCTAGGTCAGTTTTAATTGACTCATTTTCACTTCATTATGGATAATATTTTCTGTCCATTTCTATGTCTAGTAATTATTTATGCTGAACATTATGGCGGGTATTTTGTTGAATTTGTAGATATTTAGTGTTCAGCAAATGGCTCCTATGCAGTTCTTAAGAGCCTCTCTTTTTTATTTTGCCCCACTCCTTTTTGTCAGGAATACTGTTCCCATATATTCCAGTCACCTCAGGAGCCTCAAACTCTAATCTTTATCTTCTCAGTCCAGCAAGATTGTCACAATCCATTTGGGTTTCCCCACCCTACAGTAGATTCTGCAAAGTGCCTCTATTGCAGAGTGGTTATGGGTCCCATCTTATTTCCTTACCTACTCTTGGTCATTACAGTTCAGTTCTGTGCTGCTTTTTTCCCAACATCTATAAATAGTATTAAATATATTTATGCAGTTTTATACAAGGGAGGGCTAGTCCAGTATAGTTATTCTGTCATGACCAGAAACAAAAATCTCCTAAAGATTTTTAATACGTGATCTATAGGAAGAAAACAGCTAATCTCAGAGCCTATTGTGGGAGTAAAGCTATTAGGATAATTAAATTGCTTCAGTTTGGGGTAGAGGAGTGTAGTGTAGTTATAAAATCAGGCTGTTCCTGGACAGAAAAACCTTGGATTAGATAAACTCTTAGGGTGTTCTCAAATTCTAGATTTCATATTTCTACATTTATGATATGTTGGATTCTTTGTGTTGCAAATAATAGAAAACACAAGTCAAACTGAATTAAACTGTAAGTAAATTTGTTGTAGGTTTCAGAACTGATTTGAACAAGAGACTCCACATGATTCATCTTTCCATCTTTCGGGTCAATGCAGTATTAGAAAGTATCAGTTTAAGCTAGGTCTGATTCTCCTCCTTGTCATATGATGACTATTAGTGCCTACCAGCTACATGTTTGTTCATTTAAATCCGGAGGGAAACTATTTCTTTTTCAGATATTCATATATGTCCTCTAATTGGACTAGCTTGGATCATACATTCACTCATGAGCCAACTACTTAGCAATGGAAATGGAAAAGCTATGATTAATGCATTTATCTACCCTAATCATGTGACTAGGTGAATGAAACAACTTTTGTTGGTTTAAACAAATTACAGTTTATTCTTGGAGGTAGGCCTGGAGTTGGAAACATTCAAACCACCCGGATGCAACTTAATGGAGGAAATGTACAGCAGATATTAGAATGATAGCTATAATGCCCATTTTAGTTACATTAAAAATTTTGGAAATATACAAGTTTCTGTTGATAGCATACATGCTAAAATGTTTTGTATAGTACAAATCACTTTCTAATTCTTAGATGCATTTATCAAAATGATAAAGGGGCTCAGTACATGTATTTATTAAAACAGCATTTAAGATATTTTATAAGAATAGATTTGTTGGAAATCCATATACCAAAATGTGTTAGTGGTTATAAATGAATCAAAAAAAAAATTTTAACAACCTTTTCTAGGGTTTCATTTTGTGTGATTTTCTAATATTCTGCATTAAGTATATATTTCTTAAGTAGTTGTAGAGAATAAGTAAATTCACTAAGATGATGCTTGTGGAGTTGCAAGAGAAAAACAGTTCAACACTAAGAGAAGTAATCAGTGTTGTAGTTAAGAACGTTGATTACAAACTCAGCTAACCTAGGCTCATGGCCTGGCTTCACCACATCCTATGTTTCTAAAATGGAACTAATAACACAGCACCACTAATTGAATGTATTAGGCATGTTAACAATCCTATTCACAAATAATATAATTTTATGCCTTATGTTAGTGAAAGACAGAGATTCCTTTCCAACTTTCACAAATGAGGGAACTTAGGCTCCCAAATATGTAAATGGCCAAATCAACATAACCAGTAAGAGGAAACCACATCTGCCCAGCTGTAAAGCCCTTTCACCTTATCTCTACTCATGTGGTTCTGAAACTCTAGTGCACATCAGCATCACCAGGAGCACTTGTTAAAACACAGCTTTTGGGGGGCCCAACCTCCATAATTATGGATTCAGTAGGTCTGGATGTGACCTAAGAATATTATTTCTAACAAGTTCTCTGAGAATGCTCATATTGCTGGTCTGAGGACTATATGATGAGGTCCACACTACTTCACTACATTTTCAGTGACTGTGCACACTCAACAACATGAAAATTTTATATACTTTCTCACACATGCAAGCATTAACTGTTCCTCATTTTGGTGTTTATCTCCTAATCTAAAAGACAAAGATTCTCTCTTTGTCTTGGAATTTTGCCATTTTACTTATGATGTGTCTTGAAGTGAGACTCTTCGGGTTCCCCTTGATGGGGACTCTCTGTTTTTCCCAGATTTGTGTGACTTTTTCTCTCATCATATGAAGGAAGTTTTCCATCATTACTTTTTCAAACAAATTTTCTATCCCTTCTTCTTCTTTTTCTCCTTCTGGTGTCCCTATTATACAGATATTATTACATTTCATATTGTCCTGAGTTTCCCTTGATCCCTCTTCATTCTTGCTGAGCCTCTTTTCCTTTTCTTGTTCTTGCTGGGTGTTTTTTTCTACCTTGTCCTCTAGCTCACTGATCCGATCTTCTGCTTCATAGATCCTTCTTTTCATTCCTTCTACTGTGTTCTTCAGTTTGGAAATTGTATTCTTCATTTCCCCTTGGCCCTTGTTGATAGTTTCTATTTCCTTTTTCATGTTGATACAGTTTGCGGTGAGTTCATTGTAGTTTCCCTGTAGTTTCTGGTAATTTACTGTGACCTCATTGAACTTCCTGATAAGCACCACTTTTAACCCAATATCTGATAGTTGAGTGGCCTCTATTGCATTTAGCACTCTTTCTGGGGCTTCCTCCTTTCCTTTCATTTGGGGATTGTTTCTTTGTCTTCCCATTGTTTGTGAGACTCTTCTTGTTAGCCTCAGCTTCTTAATTGATCTGTTCTGGCTCCCTGGGTTAATGATGTGAACTTCTGTGGTAGAATACCTATGAGATTCAGTGGTGCATTCTCCTTGATCGCCCGAGCTCACTGGTCTTAGATTGTTGTTTATGTTGGCTCTGTGTGTGTCTTTGGGTTTTGATTGTTGGTGGCCTTTCTTTGGTGGGTCCTTCCCTCTAGCTGGTTTACTGAGGGTCACTCTGTCCACCACCTCTTGTATTTTGTTGTGCTGGTGATGCAGGTTGTGTTGTAGCTGGTTCTTCCATGTGTCCAAGGTTTTGAGGATTCTCTCCCATTCTTGTTCTGTTGTTCGTTCTGGGTAATTTCTCCACTATTTAGTTGTATTTCCAGATAGGTCCTAGGTTGAGGTTAGTGTGGCTTCCACTCCCTCCTTCACCTTCCTCTGCTGTTATCTGTTCATGGTTCCTTTGTTGTTGGATTTCCTCTTCCTGCAGGTATCCTGGTGTTCACAGCTTCCACCTATTCTTTTTTTGTGATCAGTTGGAGGGGAAAGGCAAATTGTTTTAAGACAGCAAGAGACGGTTTTATAATATTTACAGTAGCAGCCAGTAGAGAAAAGATAGGGTATCCTTTGGATATGTATAGCATTAACCATGATACTTCACCCAACTAGCCACTTTTTAGAAAGGTTGGAAAGAAGATAAGACTCTTGCTGGGGTGGGAAGAGTTGTGAGTTGGATCTAGAAAGCAGTGAGGCTGTGGGAGGTCAGATTCTGAGGTAAGGTGAGAATAAAGGATAGTAAATAGGTATAATGTGTGAGAGAATAGAGTTAACCACTACTATAACAGAGTTTAGGAAACCGTGAAGTGGGCTAAGATCTGGGAGGGGTGTTACGTAGTATCTACAATTGTATGGAACAGCAATTATTTACAATAATAATGGAGCAACAATCATATGACAGAATCTATGTGATCTGGATAACAAAAATAGGGAATATAGGACCTTGAGTAATGTTCTTTCTAATGGAACACAAGTGAAGTGTAGGAAAGTAAATTAGCGATACACTATGAAAGAGAGAACAGGGGAAACCTGTCAAAGGATACAATTTAACCAGCCAAGCAAAGAACACTAAACAGAAAGAAGAGGAATACAAAAATACTATTAAAATAAAAGATGTAAGAATAATTTAAAAAATACAAATACGCAATAACTTGCAGGTTCTCTGCAATAGCAAAGTGAAATTTGTCTCAGTGTCTCAGCTGTTGGGATGACCCCTTTGGGTCCAACTCTGGTATTGTCATAGTTGCAGGTTTTTTTGTCTCACTTGTGGGCATTAAAAAAAAAAGAAGAGGAAGCAGAAGAAGAAAGGAAGAAGAGATAAAATTGAAAAAAAAAAGGAAGAGGAATAAAACAAGAAACAAGGAGAGAGGGAAAAAAAGAATTGAGAGATAAAAAATAATAAAAATTAAAAAATTAAAAATTACTTTTAAAAAAGTCTCTTGTTCCTTTCAATCTGGCTACACCCACTTTCTGGTCTTGCTGGCTGCAGCAGGCTGAGGACTTTTCTCCATTCATGATCCACACTAGGCAACCTCGCACACACCTTCACCAGGGCTAGCCTGGCACCTCTCACAGAGACTTGGGTGTAGGATCCAGGCCCTCCTCAGAGCACACTCTCCCCAGGGTTATGGATGTGGGAGCCAGGCCTTCTGCATAGCGCACTCTCCCCATGGTTGCAGGAGAACGGGTTTGGCCAGGGTGCCTCCAGCCCCAGGGGTTCAGGCGTGTACCCTTCCCAGTGCTATGGGGGGTGCACAGGGCTTCCAGCAGCACCCCAGAAGCACTGCTCAGCTGGGTGGGGAGGAGGCCAGAGCAATTGCTGCAGTAGAATTCCACAAACAGTTTCTCTTTTTTCACTTTTTCTTTTTAAGAAGTTATTCCTACTCAAGCCTGCCACTGTGTACAGCGGCCTGGCCTCTGGCACAGCCCAATTCTCCAACCAGACCAGGGACTATTGGGATCAGGGCCTGTCAGGGCTCAACTTTCAACTCCCCCCAACCGGCATCCACAGCTGTGGGTGCTCACAGCCCCTGTGTGTTTGCCACTTAGCCCTTATTCCCCTTTCTGCAACTTCAAGCAACCAGGTCCCTCCCAGTGCTGCTCAAACCTTGTTTGGCTGGGGAGGTAGCAGTTGACATGGCTTTCTCCCAAGGACCCTGTGGCAGACCTAGTGAGCACTGGGCCTGGGGCTGCAGCTTCCCTGGTCCCTGCGCTGGTCCCTGGGACCTTATTGTCCTGAACCACTCTGCTTACCATCTGGTTTTTCAATGTCCGCTACAATTTTCCGTCTCCTATTTTCATACGTGCTGGGGTACTGTTGGCTGTTTGCTCTGTTCCTCCATAGATCAGCTAGGTTTTTCTCCCATGTGTAGGGGTGTGTGGAATCTGCTTCCTCCTACCTTGCTGCCATCTTCCTCCTCCAGAATCATGATTTTTCCTTGATTCCCAATTCTTCCCTTTAAGATTGCCCTCATTGTCATCAAAGAGACTGCCGGTTTTTAATTTTGCCTCATCATTTGCATGAGTACCACATGAGCAGCAATTGATTACACAGGATCTTTAAATCTGCTCTGCTGAAACTTCTACTAGGAACCTTTAAATTGAGCCTTTGTCAGCTTTTCTGGGCACAGAGCCAAACCACACACCTGCCATATGGCATTGCCTGCAGTACCTGTACCCCTCAAATCCTTGAGGTTCCTATCATTTCTTAAGGCTCCTCCTTACCATCTTTCAGGAAAGTAACCCTTGTTCCTTCCCTTGATAGACTACAATGAAACATACAACCAAACAATGTACCAGGTCATTTTTCCACAGGGCTTTCCTTAGCTTCAAAAGTCAATCTCAGTTCTTCAAGCCTTTCTGGTAACAACCAGAGCCCGGGCATCTCTCCTTCAGTCATTACATTCCAGTCAAAGTCTTAATTATTAAAAGCACCATCTGAAACCAGTCTTATTGGTTTCATGCAAAGATGCTTTGTGTCATCACTCACTTGTTAAGAATGCCAAATTCTAGAAGGATTAGCTAGGGAGAAAATACAAAACAAAAAGTAAAATCCTTGTCTTTCCAATATCCACCAAAATAGCATTTCCATGCCTTAAGATTTTCATTGTTTTCTTTCTAACTTAATGTTAAGTTTTAACTCTCAGAAACTCCACTTTCCTTTCAGAACAGAATCAAAGACAAAGTTTCAGGAAAAAAGAAAGAACATGCCTTAAAATCTTGCCTCACACCAACGGGTCCCACCAGCAAGTACCATTGAAGACCCCTCCTAGGTCCAAACAACCCAAAGACCCAATGGTAGAGACATTCCCTCACCCCACTGTATGCCAGTTGGTCTCACAGTGGAGACATGACCTCTCACCTCAGCTGTTATGCCCACTCACATTAAATGACCTTTCCTAGGTCCCAGTGTAAATCCCCAATGGTAAAGACATTCTCTCACCCCTCAGTGTGCCATCTGATCTTATAGCAGATAGGAGGATTCCTGGTATAAACCAAACAATGGCATTCCCCCTAGTTCCCACAAGATCAGAAAGCAAGCATAGAACTAAGAGCTGAGGTTTCTTTCCTTTTAAGTTGAAACTCTCACAACTTTCTCTATGCATTCATATTTAGCAATAGCTCACTTTTGTTCCTTTCTCTTTCAACACTGGGAAGGACTATAATCAGCATCAAGCAACTAAAATCCCTAGATTTACAAACACATAAGTAAAAGGAACATTGTCACTTTTCATTGAGACACGTTGTCTTCTTCTGAAAGAGAAATTTCAAATCTCCTTCCAGAGTGCAGGTCCAGCTTTCCCTTTCAGCATCAACCACAGCAAAAGGGTTCAAGTCTTCCTCAGGTGTGCCCATTTTATTTTTGTGTGGTAGATCCAAGGTTTGTTTCCTGTGAGATTCAGTGAAGAGTATATTGTCAGCAGGAAATCATAGAGACCTGTCCATTGCTCATCTAGTTGCTGTTCATGGCCTTGAGTTTTTAGTAAGACTCCATCCCCCAGCTGGAATGGGAATAAAGGCTCATCAAATGGGTTGGCAGACCTGCAATGAACAAACTTTTGCAAAATAGTGTTTGCCCTAAATGTTGCACATATTGCTTAACATTTGACTTGTGCTCCAAATCTGTGGGGAGCACTACCAAAACTGAGATTTGGAAGGGTCTCCCATAAACTTTTTCAAAAGGATTTAAGCACATTTTTAGGTGCTACTCTAATCCAGAGAAAGACAATGGGAAGTGCCTGGTCCCATTTCAAATGTGTTTTCTGACATGTTTATGCCAGGGTCTTCTTTATTGTGTCATTCATTTTCTTAGTCTTTCTTATAGATTGAGGTCTGCAAAATGCATGTGACTTCCATCGTATTTGTGGTGCCAGTCCAACCTTCTGAAAGATTTCTGAAGTGAACAATGGATGCTGTGAGGAAGTCCAAATCTAGGAATTATTTCTTTAGGTAAAAGTTTTGTTACTTTATCAGTTCCAGTGGGTAATGCCTCTATCCATCCAGAAGAAGTCTGAACAAAAACTATTACAAAATTTGAAATTGCCCCTGGCTTTAGGCATTTGTATAGCCTACTTGCCAGTCTTCAAATGGACATAACTCTTTAAATGTACTCCCTTTTCCGCTAGGGCATGTTATTTCTTAGATTGTTTCTGGCACATATCTGGCAGGCTTGGGTGGTCCTCTGATGAATCCTTTGCAAATGATGGCCCTTCAAATGTGGCCTATTGAAGTCCATCAAAGCATCCCTTCCATAATGGGTTCTGTCCTGTAGATGTTTTAGGATGAGATTCATTAAAGGTTCAGGGAGAAAGATTATACCATGGGTGTTGTTCTTCTGTATGGAATTGGGATCACTGTTAGAGGATCCCCACTCATGGGGTCCTCTCATTCTGTGTAATTGGGTTTAAATTTTGACAAATCCAAGCAAAGGATAAAAAAAACCCTAAAGCTTCTAGGTTGAGGAACCCATGCAGATGTGAAGATCCCACCAAAGCAAGAAGGGGTGAAGTGGCTGAGAAGGGCAAGTACCAGTGCATTAATACAGCAATATACAAGACATGGAGGGCAGAGTGACTCTCAGTCAGTCATTCAGAAGGAAGAACCCACCAAAGTATGATCCAACAACAACCAAAACCAAATAACAACCACATAAAAGGTATAAAGGGCAACAGAAGATCAAGGAGACTCACCATTGAGTCCCACAAGTATCCTACTACAGAAGACCACAACATGAAGACAGGGAGTCAAAGCAGAAAAATCTAAAGAAAAAAAAACCAAGAAGAGTCACCTAAAATGTGGAGTCAAAGAAACAATTCTAAATCAAAAGGAAATGAGGAATCTCCTGAAAGACTGTTAAATGAAATTGAGGCAACCAAATTATCAGAGATCAAGTTCACAATTATGGTTGTAAGGACACATAAGGAGCTCAATGATAACTTCAAAGAACTCCAGGAACCTTCAAGGAACTTACTGCAAACTACACCAGCAGGAAAAATTATATAGAAACTATGTAATTTTTATCTGAAATGAAGAACACAGTTCAAGGAATTAAAAGCAGGTTAGATGAAGTAGAGGATTGAATCAGTGAGCTGGTGGAGAAGGTAGAAAAAAGTCCAAGACAGAACAAAAATATGAAAAAACTCAAAAAGAATGAAAACAGTTAAAGAGAGCTGCAGAACAACATGAAATGTAACAATATCCATATAATAGGGATACCAGAAGGAGAAGAAGAGGAACAAGGGATAGAAAACCTATTTGAAAAAGGAAAGATAGAAAACTTCCCTAACTTGATGAGAGAAAAAGTCATGCAAGTCCAGGAAGCAGAGATGGTCCCAATCAAAATGAACCCAAAGAGGCCCACTCCAAGACACATCAATTAAATGGCAAAATTCAAATACAAAGAGAGAATCTTAAGGCAGCAAGGGAGGAACAGAGAGTAATGTACAAGAGATCTCTAATAAGGCTGTCAACTGACTTCTCAACAGAAACACTACAAGCCAGAAGTGAATGGCAAGAACTATTCCAAGTAATGAAACGGAAAAGGCCTTCAATCCACACTATTCTACACACCACGGCTCTCATTTGAAATGGAAGGCAAAATAAGGAGTTTCCTAGACAAAAGAAGGTTAAAAGAATATACTTCCACCAAACCAGGATTTCAAGACATGCTAAAGGGACTGCTTTAAGGAAATGAAAAAAGAGAATGAAAGAGGAAGGAACACAAAAGAGGGAAATGGTAGTGAATAAGAACCTATTAATAATGACCTTAAAAGTAAATGAAATAAATGCTCCAATCAAAAGACAAAAGGTAGCTAAATGAATAAGAAAACATGACCCACATATAAGCTGCCTAACAAGAGATCCACCTCAAAACAAAAGGCCTACACAGGCTGAAAGTGAAGGGTTGGAAAAAATATTCCAAGTAAATAGACAGGGAAAAAAAAAGCCAGGGTAGCAATACTTATATCAGACAAAATAGATGTCAAAACAAAGGTCATAAAAAGAGACAGAGAAGGTCACTTCATAATACTGAAGCAAAAAATTCATCAAGAAGAAATAACCATTGCAAATATATGTGTACCCAATGTAGGAGCAACAAATATATAAGGAAAATCTTGAAGGACTTCTAGAAAGATATAGACAGCAACACACTTATACTAGGGGATTTTAACACCCACTGTCAACAATGACAGATCTTCAGAAGGAAAAATCAATGAAGATATCATGGCACTGACCTACACCCTAGACCAAATGGACTTAATTAATATATACAGAACTTTTCACCCTAAAGCAGTAAAACATACATCCTTTTCAAATGCACTTGGAACATTCTCAAACATAGACCACATGATAGGACACAAAACAAGCCTCAACAATGAAAAAAAACTGAAATCATATCAAAGATTTTCTCAGATCAAAATGGCCTGAAACTTGAAACCAACATCAAAGAAAA
Organism: Anoura caudifer; assembly: GCA_004027475.1. Classification (NCBI taxonomy): domain Eukaryota; kingdom Metazoa; phylum Chordata; class Mammalia; order Chiroptera; family Phyllostomidae; genus Anoura; species Anoura caudifer. Next base: position 17,708 of record PVKU01001908.1, on the reverse strand, counting down.
AAAACTCAAAAACATTCAAATTCATGGAGACTGAATAACATGTTATTAAACAATTAATAGGTTAAAACAAGATTGAGGAAGAAATCAAAATGTTTCTGAAAAAATGAAAATAAACACAAACAGCTCAAAACCTACGGGATACAGCAACGGCAGTTCTGGGAGGGAACTTTATAGCAATACAGGCCTACCTAAAAAAGATAGAAAAATTTCAAATAACCATCATATCCTTACATCTACAAGAACTATAGGATCAACCACAAAAAAATGTCGAGAGTGAGAGGAAGAAAGGAAATAGTTAAGATCAGAAGATAATTAAATGACATAGAGACTTTTAAAAAATTCAAAGGATCAAGAAATCCAGGAGCTGTTTCTTCAAAAAAAAATTCAACAAGCTTGTAACCAGACTCACTAGAAATAATGTAGAGAGGACCCAAATAAATAAAATCAGAAAAGTAAAAGGAGAAATTGAAACTGATACCATAGAAACAGAAAGGATTGTCAGAAATTACTATGAATGACTATATGCCAAGAAATTTGACAACCTGGGTACAATGGACAAATTCCTAGAAATATATAATCTTCCAAAACTGAACCAAGAAGCAGGAAGCCTGAATAGAACAATAACAGCTACTAAAATTGAAGCAGTAATCAAAAATCTCCTGGCACACAAACACCTTGGACTAAATGGCTTCTCAAGCAAATTTTACCAAACATTTAGGGAAAGGCTAACTCCTATCCTTCTCAAACTATTCAAAAAAAAAAAAAATTCAAGAAGTGGGAAGACTCCAAAATTCTGTTTATGAGCCAATATTATCCTAATTCCAAAAGCAGGTAAAGACATAACAAAAAAAGAAAACTATAAACCAATATCTCTGATGAACACAGATGCTAAAATCTTCAACAAAATATTAGCAAGCCAGATCCAGCAATACATTAAAAAGATCATACACCATGATTGACTGGGATTAATTTCAGGAAGGAAAGGATAGCCACACATCAATAAACATGATACATCACATAAATTAAATGAAAAGCAAAAATTACATAATAATAGCAATAGATGCTAAAAAAGCATTTGATGTAGTCAAGCATTCATGGTGAAAGCACTCAGTAAAGTAGGAGCAGATGGAGCATACCTCAACATACCAAAGGCAATATATGAGATATCTAAAGCCAACACCATACTTAATGGGCAAAATCTAAAATTATTCCCCCTAACATCAGGGACAAGACAAGGGTGGCTGCTTTCACCACCTCATCAACATAGTATTGGAAATTCTAGTCACAGCAATCTGACAAGAAAAATAAAGAAAAGGCATCCAAATTGGAAAGGAGGAAGTAAAACTATCATGGTTTGCAGATAACATGATAGTATACATAGAAAACCCTACAGGCTCCACCAAAACCTACTCAAACTATTAAGTGAATTTGGCAAAAAGGCGGGATACAAAGTCAATATTCGGAAATCAAAGGCCTTTTTGTATACCAGCAATGAAAATATCTCATTTTCTATAACAACAAGAAAAATAAAGTATCCAGGAATAATTGCTAGCTATCAGAGAGATGCAAATTAAAACCTCAATGACATACCACTTCACACCAGTCAGAATGGCCATCATAAAGAAAGCAACAAACAACAAGTGTTGGAGAGGTTGTGGAGAAAAGGGGACCCTTAGTGCACTGTTGGTGGGATTGCACACTGGTACAAACACTATGGAAAGCAGTATAGAATTTTCTAAGAAAACTAAAAATGGATCTACCTTTCAACCCAGCAATTCCACTGCTAGTATTATATCCTAAGAACCCTGAAACACCAATCCAAAAGAACCTATGCACTGCACTGTTCATAGAAGCACAATTTACAATAGCCAAGTGTTGGAAGCAACCTAGGTGCCCATCAGCAAATGAATGGATCAAGAAACTATGGTACATTTACACAATGGAATTCTATGCAACAGAAAGAAAGGAGCTCCTACTCTTCACAACAGCATGGATGGAACTGGAGAGCATCATGCTAAATGAAATAATTCAGGCAGTGAAAGACAAATACCATATGATCTCACCTTTAACAGGAATTTAATCAACAAAGCAAACAAACAAGCAAAATATAACCAAAGACACTGAAATTGAGAAGAGGCTGACAGTCACCAGAGGGGAGAGGGGAGGGAATTTCAGGGGAAAAGGGGGAGGGTTTGGAGCAACAAGTATGAAAGACACATGGACAAAAACTAGGGGGTGTGGATAAGGGAAGGAGGTGGGGAGGGCTGGGGTGGTGGGCTGGGATGGGAGTAAAAGGCGGAAAACTGTACAAGAACAAGTAAAATAAAAATAAAAAATAAAGTATCCAGGAATAAATTTAACCAAGAGGTAAAAGATCTATACTCAGAAGCCACACAACAGTGAAGAAAGAAATGAAGGAAGACACAAAAAAATGAAAGCCTATGCTATGTTCATGGATTGGAAGAATCAACATCATCAAGATGGCCATACTACCCAAAGCAATTTATAGATTCAACACAATCCCTATGAAAATACCCATGATATATTTCACAGATATAGAATAAATATTTCAAAAATTTATATGGAACCATGAATCGCCCTAATTAGCTTCAGCAGTTTTTAGAAATACTTGATATCAAACTATACTACAAGACCACTGTACTCAACACAGTCTGGTACTGGCATAAGAATAGACACATAGATCAATAGAACAGACTGGAGAGCCCAGAAATACACCAATGTCTCCATGGTCAATTGAAATTTTACAAATTGGCAGGAGCATAAAATGGAGTAAAAATAACTTCTTCAGCAAATGGTGTTGGGAGATCTGAACAGGTATATGCAAAAAAAATTTAAAAATGAAACTAGACCACTGACTTACACCATATACAAAAATAAACTCAAGATGGATAATTGTCTCACTATAGAAGTCCTAGAGGAGAACATAGGCAAGAAAATATCAGATATCCCCCTGCAGCAATATTCTCATTTATATGTCCCCTAAGGCAAGGTTATAAAGGACTACATCTAATTTAAAACTTTTGCATGGCTAAAGGAAACATCAGAAGAATAAAAATGGGACCAACTATATGGGAAAACATATTTGCCAATGATACTTCATACAAGCATTTCAACTCCAGAATATTTGAAAAATTCATAGGACTATACACTAGAAAGACAAACAATCCAATTTTAAAAAGGGTAAAGGAACTGAACCTACACTTCTCCAAGGAGGACATACAGAGGGCCCATAGGGAGGCATATGAAATGATGCTCAACATCACTAGTCATCAGGTAGATGCAAATTAAAAACACAATGAGATCACTACACACCTGTAAGAATGGTCATCATTAATAAATCAACAAACAAGTGCTGGTGAAGTTGTGGAGAAAAGGGAACCCTAATACACTGTTGGTGGGATGCAGACTGGTGCAGTCACTGTGGAAAACAGTATGGAATTTCCTCAAAAAACTTAAAGTGGAACTACCTTCTGGTCCAGTGATTCCACTCTTGGGATTATACCCTAAGAATCCTGAAACACCAATTCAAAAGAATCTATGTACCCCTATGTTCATAGCAGCATTATTTACAACAGCCAAGTGCTGGAAATAGCCTAAGTGCCCATCAGTAAATGAGTGGATCAAGAAACTGGTACATTTACACAATGGAATACTATGCAGCAAAAAGAAAGAAGGAACTCCTACCCTTTGGGACAGCATGGATGGAACTGGAAAATACTATGCTAAGTGAAGTAAGCCGGGCAGTGAAAGACAAATACCATATGATCTCACCTATCAGCACAGGACCTAATCAACAAAACAAACAAGAAAGCAAAATAGAACCAGAAACATGGAAATAAAGAACAAACTTGCAGGGACCAGAGGGAAGGGGTGAGGGTGGTAATGGTGGAAAAAAGGGGAATATGTACAAAAAACCCATGGACAATGAGAATGGGTAGGGGATGGTCTTTGGGAATGGGTTGGGCAGGGCAGGGGAGAGCAAAAGAGTGAAAATGGGGACAACTATAACTGAACAACAATTAAAAAATAAAATAAAAACAATGCCAGCAATTTAAAAAAAACTAGGCATGTCAACTTATCTCACCACTTTATCAGCAGTTTGGTTTCTCTGGCTCATTTGGGAGCCATACCTTTGTTGTCCTGAGCAGTGCATTATGGCAACCTTGTCCATTAGATTCACTGTTTGTAGCAATTGTAAAATCTCTTCTACATTTTTGACATCCTGTTGCCCCAATGTTAAGAGCTCCCTCTCCTTCTACATTGCTCCATGGGCATGGACTATCATGAATGCATATTTGGAGTCCATGTAGAAATTAACCTTCTTCCCCTGAAATAGTACTAAGGCTCTCATGAGGGCTAGCAACTCTGCCTTTTTTGCTGAGGTTCCCAGTGCAAAGCTCAGGCTTATAATTCAGCAGTCCCAAACTTTTTTTTCTACAGGGACCAGTTTCGTGGAAGGCAATTTTTCCATGGATAGGAGTTGGAGGGATAGTTTCAGAATGTTTCAAAAGCATTACAATCAAACTCACCTTCTGCTGTACAGCTAAGTTCTTACAGGTATGGACCAATACTTGTCTGTGGCCCATAGAATGGCCCATAGATATTACCTTATCTATGGTGACTACATGTACCTGTCTTGTTGTTGGCCATTATCCATGAAGCTGCTCCTGTCTGTATATAGCTCCCAGTCTGGTGCTGCCAGAAGTTTGTAAAGTTCCAGCCTGCTAGAATAAACTTGGTCAATGATTTCCAAGCAGTCATGCTGAAGAGCTGAGTTTCCTTCTGTGTCTGAGAGCAGGGTGGCCAGGTTCAAATTTGAGGTAGTCTGTAAAGTAACACTTTGGTTGTCCAACAGAATGGTCTGGTATTTTCCCATGCTCTCTGCTGTCAGCCAATACTCTCCTTTCTGTTCCAATAGAATTAGAATCTGGAGTGGTACCAATACCATAGTATGCTGCCTTAAATTGAACTTTTCAACTTCTTGTAAGATGTCACTAGTAACTTCCACTGTTTGAGGACATGGTGGCCATCCCTTTATCATGTGATCCAGCTGCTTTGAGAGATAGGCTATGAGTCTGGGAATGTTTCTCAGAGTCTGAGGATGAAAACCCAGTCCAATTCCCTGTCTTTAATGACCATGCAATTTGAAAGATTTCTGTAAATAGAGCAATCATAGTGCAGGAAGTGCAGGAGACAAAACTAGCTTTTCCTTCAAGGTGTCAAATTCTACCTAACAATCCCTTTCCATTTGAAAGACTCAGAGTCCAGGACTTTTAAGGAATTGCACAGGGGTTTTGCACTAAGTCCAAAGTTTGCAATACAAATTCAGCAGAACCCAGTAATTCCTAAGACTCCACGAAGCTGCCTTCAGTTCTCTACTTTCTATCCACTATCAAGAATTTGTACCCTGTTTCAGTGGGCATCCCAGATGTACCACCTCCTGTTTGCATATCTGGGCCTTGTGATGTGATACCTTATATTTCCTTTTTGCCAAATGATTTAGAACTGTAATGGTATTGAGCAAATACTCCTTGTAGGTATTGCCAGCTATTAATATGTCATCTATGTATTGCAAAACAACTCATGATTTCAATTGAATATCCCTTAAGTCCTTTGCTAATACTTAATCTGAATATAGTCAGGGAGTTCTTAAATCCTTGTGGCAGTACGATCAAACAGTGTTGGAGTATGGCTTTAGTTTCTGGGTCCTGCATAATTCAGCAGTAGTTGAGCCTGTTCATCTGTTGGAATACAGAAAAAGGCGTCATTCAAGTCTAGGACTGAAAACCATTTGCTATCTCCAGGTGCCATGGTCAACAGAGTTGGGCACCATAGAATGAATGCCCTGAGCAATGTCATTTATGGCTCTAAGATCCTGTGAAAATCAATATTCATCAGAGTGGGGCTTTTCCACTGGCAAAATGGGAGTGTGATAGGGAGACTGTCATGATCAAATTAGTTCTGATTTTAAGAATTTTTGTAATATTGGCCGAATCTCCTCTAAAGCCTCCTGTTTTAATGGGGTAGTCTTTCTTCTGTCGGGTCTATGCCCTTTCTTTTAGGTTAACTTTTATAGATTGGATATTAACCACTTTACTTGGAGTTACATCAACCCAAACAGTTTGATCAACCTGTTCATAGATCTCAGGTGGGAAGAGTCCACCCTCGGGACCTTCTGGGCAAGTTAGGTGTGCCTGGAGCTGGAGAGCGTGTTTCAGCAGGACCTGTACACATACTTACTGCTTTTCAGGAGAAAATGTTATTTGTACATGCAATTTGCAAAGTAAATCTCAGCCCAGCAGTACAATAGGGCAGTATGGCATGGAGAGAAAACTATACGTAAGCTTTTGATCACAAAGCTGGCATTCTAGAGTTTGAAGGAATGCCTGTTTTGTAATTGTCCAGTCACTCCAGTAATCATTATTGTATCTGAAATTTTCTTGGTTAATTTTGCATTCAACACTGAGAATGTAGCTTTCATATCTAAAAACAAATCAACTAGCTTGCTCCCCATTGCACAGGGACCTAGGCTACTATGGCCCCTGCCACAGGATACTTGGAGGAGAGTTAGATACCAACTCCCTCCCTTACCAGAGCAGGGAGGGCAGCCTGGCACCAGGAGGGACCTGAATGCTGGAAGTTGCTGGGGGGAATAGAGATGAAGTGGGGGACACACAAAGGCAGTGTACACTCTCTGGGACTGTGGACACTGGCTAGGTCATTACCAGAGAAATTGGGGAGCCAGGAGACACCTGGAGAAGGGAGAAGATTTGGGCTATGCCAGATCCTGACCTGGGTAGTCTCCAGTCTGATTAGAAAATCTGGCTGTGAGAAAAGCTGGGCTTGTTAAGAACTGTGGGCTTAAACAAGAGGCTTTCACAAAAAAAAAAAAAAAAAAAAGGCTCACAGATGCTTTGTAAGGAGCTCTCAAGCAGCAGCTGGCTCCCAGCACTCACCCAGCAGCTGAATGAAGCTGCTGGCCCTGAGGCTGATTCCAGCAGTTTGCCCATGATTTACTCAGGCCACTAGCCCAGCACCTCATTCTAGCTGCTAGCGGCACCACTTGCCATGAGGCTGATTAGAGTAGAATGCCTGCGCTTGACTCCAGCCTAGTCTGGAAGCTGATTTGCGCTGCTTGCCAAAAGGCTGAGTGGCGCTGCTTGCCCTGTGGTGGGCTCCAGCCACAGTGGGCTCGCAAAGAGCAAGGAAGAGGTGCACCACAGTGACTTTGCACAACTGGTGGGAAGGGTTAAAGGCACAGGTCTGGTACAGATGGACAGTGGGGGGGCCCAGCAGCTCATGGAGGATCTGACTGGAGGCTTGGCAAATGTGAATATTGTGGCCCAGACCAGGCCCCTGTCCTTGCAAAACCATAGGAAGAGAGAAAAGTGAGCCCAGCGCCCCCTCTTCCTGTGGTATTCAGAAAGACATGCAGAACTCTGTCAGCAGGATTAAGTCAGCAGGAGGCTTATTTTTCTCTTTTCTCTCTCTTTTTTTCTTCCCCCAAGTGAGACAATAAGACCTGCAGTTGTGAAAGATCCAGAGACATATCCAAAGGGGGAGCACAAGGCTAACTCCAAAAACTGAGAAACTGAGACAAATTTCATTTTGCTATCCCATAAAACTGGCATTTTATTGGTTACTTGTATCATTATTATTTTCATTATTTTTACTTCTTTTATTAGTATTTTTTAATTTCTCTTCTTTCTATCTAGTTTTCATCATTTTTTTCCTCTGTTCAATTGCATTGTTTGGCTGGTTTTCCTTATTCTCTCTATCATATTGTATTTTAATTTTCCTTCTTTCACTTTACTCATGGTCCAATAACACACTACTCTTAATCGCATACTTTCTATTCTTCTTATCCAAATCGTATATTTCTTGTCATATTACTATTGTTCCAGTACTATAGTAAATAATTGTTATTCCATATAATTGTGAATACTACACAGCAACTCTCCCTAATCTTAGCCCATTTCACTTTATTCCTGAGTTTTATTATTGTGGTGGTTAACTTTATTCTCTTGTACACTATGCCTTCTTTCTATCCTTTACCCTCACCATATCTATCTCATCATCTAACCTTGAACAAGCGCTCTGTTTTCTGGATTCGGCTCACAATCCTTCCCCCCTCTAATAAGAGTCCTATCTCTTTTTCACCTTTTATAAAAAGTGGCTGGTTGGGTAAAATATCACAGTTAACACTATACTTATCCAAAGGATCTCTACCTCTTTTCTACTAGTTGGTACTTTAAATCCCATAGACACTCTCCCACTGTCTTAATCCATTTTGCCTACTCCCACCACTGATCACATATAAGAACAGGTGGGAGCTGTGAACATTAGTAAACCTGCTGGAGGAGAGTACCCACCAACAAAGGAACCACCAACAAGCAAAACCCAAGTACAATAAGAGAGCCCACAGAAACAGAAGAAAGGGCAAACCTAGAGCATCCAGACAAGGAGAGCAAAGAGACCAGACCACTGAATCCCACAGAATTCCTACCATAGAACTTCACCCTACAAAGATAGCTGGCAAAATGAAACATCAGGATGTGCAGAAACAAAGAAAAAGAGTCACCTAAAATGGAGAGACATAAAAAAACTTGCAATGAAAAGGAATGGAATACTCCCCACTAAAAGAGTTAAATGAAATGGAGGTAAGTAAACTATCAGATATAGAATTCAAAATAATGGTTATAAGGATGCTCAAGGAATTCACAGACAACTACAAGGAACTGAGTGAGAACTACAACAGTATGAAAAATGAAATGGAAACTATAAACAAAAACTAGGAAGAAATGAACAATAAAATTTTGGAAATAAAAAACATACTTGAAGAAATTAAAAGCAGGCTGCATGAAACACAAGACCGAATCAGTGAGCTGGAAGACAAGTTGAAAACAAACATGAAGGTAGAGCAGCTGCATGAAAAAGACTAAAAAAACATGAAGATAGCTTAAGGGAACTCCAAGATAACATGAAACACAACAACATTAGAATCATAGGAATACCAGAAGAAGAAGAAAAGGAACAAGGGATAGAAACCCCATTTGAAAAAATAATGACAGAAAGGTTTCTGAACCTAGAGATGGGGAAAAATGCAATTTCAGGGAGCACAGAGAGTTCCACTCAAGATGAACCCAAAGAGGCTACCTCCAAGACATATCATTATTAAAATGTCAAGTATTAAAGACTAAGAGAGAATTTTAAAAGTAGGAAGGGAGAAACAATAAGTAACATAAAAAAGGGGCTCCAATAAGGCTAGCAGCTAGTTTCTCAACAGAAACACTCCAGTCCATGAGAGAAAGGCAAGATATATTACAAATAATAAAAAAAAGGCCTACAACCCAGATTACTCTACCCAAGTAGCTCTCAATTAAAATGGAAGGCAAAATAAGGAGTTTCCCAGAAAAAAAATAAGGCTAAAAGAATACATCTCCACCAAACCAGCACTACAAGATTTCTTAAATGGACTATTATAATAAGAGACAGGAAAGAGTGAAATAGAGAGGAACACAGGTACAAAGGGGGAGAAATGAACAAATACCTATCAATAATAACCTTAAATTTAAAAGGATTAAATGCACCAATGAAAAGACAAAGAGTAGCTGAATGGATAAGAAAGTATGACCCATACATATGCTGCCTACAAGAGACCCACCTCAGAAAAAAAAGACCTGCACAGATTGAAAGTGAAAGGCTAGAAACAAATATTCCAAGAAAATGGACAGGGGAAAAAAATCTGGGTTAGCAATACTCATATTAGACAAAATAGACTTCAAAAAAGGGCCATAAAAAGAGACCCAGAAGGGCACTTCATAATACTCAAGGGAAGAATCCATCAAAAAGATACAAATACTGAAAACATATATGAACCCAACATAGGAGCACATATATACATAAGGAAAATCTTGGAGGACGTCAACAAAGATATAGACAGAGACACAATTATACTAGGGGAATTTAACACCACACTGTCAAAAATGAATAGATCTTTCAAATGAAATATCAACACAGATATTGTGGCATGAACAATGCCCTAGATGAAATGGACTTAAATAATATATATAGAAATTTTCATCCCAAAGAAGCTAAATACACATTCTTTTCAAATGCACATGGAATATTTTCAAAGATAGACCACATGATATGACACAAAACAAGCTTCAACAAATTCAAAAAAATTGAAATCATATCAGGCATTTTCTCTGACAACAAGGGACTGAAACTAGAAACCAACCTCAAGGAAAAAACTCAAAAACATTTAAATTCATGGAGTTTGAATAGCATGCTATTAAATAATAAATAGGTTAAGAATGAGATTAGGGAAGAAATCAAATTTTCTGGAAACAAATGAAAATGAATGTACAACAACCCAAAACTTATGGGACACAGTGAAAGCAGTCTTGAGAGAGAAGTGCATAGCAATACAGGCCTATCTAAAAAAAGATAGAAACATTTCAAATAAAAAACCCAACCCTACATCTACAAAAACTGTAGGAAGAACAACAAATAAAGCCCAGAGCTAGTAGAAGGAAGGAAATAATCAAGATCAGAGCAGAATTAAATGACATAAAGACTGAAAGAACAATTCTAAGGATCAATAAATCCAGGAGCTGGCTCATTCAAAATATAAACAATATATAAACAAAATATAAATAAAATATAAACAAAATCAACAAGCAGATTCACAAGAAAAAAAGAGTGGAACCAAATAAACTCAGTCGGAAATGAAGAAGGTGAGATTACAACTGATACCACAGAAATACAAAGGATTGTAAGAAATTACTATGAACAACTTCATGCCAAGAAATTTGAAAACCTAGGTGAAATGAACAAATTTCTCAAAGAATGTAATCTTCCAATACTCAGTGAAGAAGAAGCAGAAAGCCTGAACCGACCAATAACAACTGATAAAATCAAAGCAGTACTCAAAAGACTCCCAACACACAAAAGCCCTGGACCAGACAGTTTCACAGAACTTTATAAAACATTTAAGGAAGAGCTAGCCCCTATCATTCACAGACTATTCCAAAAAATCCAAGAAGAGGGAGACTCCCAAACTCTTTTTATGAGGCCAGCATCATCCTAATCCCCAAACCAGATAAAGACATAACAAAGAAAGAAAACTATGTGCCAATATAGCTGATGAACATAGATGCTAAAATCCTCAGCAAAATATTGGCAAACAGCATCCAGCAATACATTAAAAAGATCATACAGATTTGAGAAAGATGGTGGCAAGGTAGGAGAGAACAGATTCCACTTCCCTTCCACATATACATGGGAGAAAAACCTATCTGATCTATAGAGAAACAGAGCAAACAGCCAACAATTCCCCAGCATATATGAAAATAAGAGACCAAAAATTGTAGCAGATACTGAAAAACCAGATGGTAAGGAGAATGCTTCAGGACAATAAGGTCCCTGGGACCAGCGTGGGGACCAGGGTGGCTGCAGCTCCAGGCCCCACGCCCACCACTGGGTCTGCCACAGGGTCCTTAGAAGAGAGCTGGGTCAACTGCTCTCTCCCCCACCACGTAAGGTTTGAGTATCACTGGGAGAGACCTGGCTGCTAGAAGTCACAGAGAGGGAAATAAGGAATAAATTACAGACACACGGGGCAGTGAGCACCCACAGAGTCTGTGGACACTGGTTGGGGAGAGTTGAGAGTTGCCCAGTGACAAGCCATGCCCTGATAGCCACTAGTCTGGCTAGAGAACTGGGTTGTGCCAGAGGTCAGGCTGCAGTACAGAGCAGCAGCCTTGAGTAGGAGGAATTTCACAAAAAGAAAAAGTCAAAAGAGAGACACTGTTTGGGGAATTCTCCCACAGCAGCCACTGGGGCTACCTCCCCATCTAGTCGGGCAGTGATCCTGAGGTTACATGGAAGGCCTTGCCCATCCCCATAGCACTGGGAAGGGTGCATGCCCAAACCCAAGGAACCCAGGCAGCCTGGCCTAGCACAAGTGCTGCCCTCACCCCAGCCCATAGCAATAACCCTGGGGAAAGTGCTCTCTGAGGAAGACCTGGATGCCACACTTGCCAAGGTGCAGTGGAGAAGCGCCAGGCTAGCTCTGGGGAGAGTGCTCAAAGCTGACTGATGGGGGATCCAGAAGGGAGAAAAGCCATACCAATAGCCCTTCAGCCTGCTGCAGCCAGCAAGACCAGAAAAACCAGTTTAGCCAGTTGGAAAACAACAAGAGGCTCTTTTATTTATTTTTTAAGTAATTTTTATTTTTTAAATTTTTTATTATTTTTTATCTTTCAATTCCTTTTTCCTCTCTTTCTTACTTTCTTGTTTTATTCCTTCTTCCTTTTTTCCAATTTTATCTCTTCTTCCTTCCTTCTTCTGCCCATTTTTTTTAATACCCAAAAGTGAGACAAAAGAACCTGGTACTGTGAAAAGACCACAGCTGGACACAAAGAGGGGGCATCCCAACAGCTGAGACACTGAGACAAATTTCACTTTGCTATTACAGAGAACCTGCAAGTTATTGCATATTTGTATTATTATAATTTTTCCCAATATTCTGACATCTTTTATTTTAATAGTATTTTTGTATTCCTCTTCTTTCTATATAGTCTTCTTTGCTTGGCTGGTTATATTGTATCATTTGACAGGTTTCCCCTGTTCTCTCTTTCATAGTGTATTGCTAATTTACTACCCTTCACTTCACTTGTGTTCCATTAGCACACTACACAAGGTCCTATATTCCCTATTCTTGTTATCCAGACACACAGATTCTGTCATATGATTGTTGTTCTAATATTTTTGTAAATAATAGCTGTTCCATACAATTGTAAATACTACACAGCACCCCTCCCAGATCTTAGCCCACTTCACAGTTTCCTGAACTCTATCACTGTAGTAGTTAACTCTATTCTCTCACACGTTATACCTATTTATTATCCTTTATTCTCACCTTACCTCAGAATCTGACCTCCCACGACCTCACTGCTTTCTAGATCCAACTCACAACTCTTCCCACCCCAATAAGAGTCTTATCTTCTTTCCAACCTTTCCAAAAAGTGACTAGTTGCGTGGAAGATCACAGTTAACACTATACATAGCCAAAGGATCTCCTATCTCTTCTCTACCTGCTGCTACCATAAATACTGTAGAATACTCTCTTGCTGTCTTAAACCATTCTGCCTTCCCCCTCCAACTGATCACAGAAAAGAGTAAGTGGAAGCTGTGAACACCAGGATACCCGCTGGAAGAGGAAACCCACAATAACAAAGGAACCACCAACAGATAATAACAGAAGAAGGTGAAGGAGGGAGTGGAAACCACACAAACCTTAAGCCAGAACTTTTCTGTAAATACAACTAAATAGAGGAGAAACTACCCAGTACAAACAACTGAACAAGAACAAGAGAGAATCCTCAAAACCTTGGACACATGGAAGAACCAGTTACAACAAAACCTGACCACAGCAGCACAACAAAATGCAAGAGGTGGTGACAGAGTGACCCTCAGTAAACCAGCTAGAGGGAAGGGCCCACCAAAGAAAGACACACCAACAATCAAAACCCAAAGACGAACGCAGAGCCAACTTAAAAAACAGACCAGGCCAGTGACCTTGGGAGGTCACTGAGTCATTGAGGTCACTGTGAGGTCACCACCAAATCTCACAGGGATTCTACCACAGAAGTTCAAACCATAAACTCAGGGAGCCAGAATAGATCAACTTAAGAAGCTGAGGCTAACAAGAACTCTCTCACAAACAATGGGAAGACAAAGAAACAATCCCCAAATGAAAGGAAAGGAGGAAGCCCCAGAAAGAATGCTAAATGAAACAGAGGCAACTCAAATATCAGATATTGAGTTCAAAGCAATGGTTGTAAGGAAGCACAATGAGCTCACAATGATTTACCAGAAACTACAGGGAAACTATGATGAACTCACTGCAAACTATATCAACATGAAAAGGGAAATAGAAACTATCAACAAGGGCCAAGGGGAAATGAAGAATACAATGTCTGAACTGAAGAACACAGTAGAAGGACTCAAAAGAGGATCTCTGAAGCAGCAGACCAGATCAGCGAGTTGGAGGACAAAGTAGAAAAAAAAAAAAAACAGAAAGAGCAAGAAAAGAAAAAGAGGCTCAGAAGGAATGAAGAGAGATTAAGATAAATGCAAGACAGTATAAAATGTAATAATATCCCTATAATAGGGATACCAGAAGGAGAAGAAGAGCAAGGGATAGAAAACTTATTTGAAAAAGCAATGATGGAAAACTTCCTGATTTTTGATGAGAGAAAAAGTCACACAAACCCAAGAAACACACAGAGTCCCAATCAAGATGAACCCAAAGAGGCCCACTTCAAGACACATCATAATTAAAATGGCAAAATTCCAAGACAAAGAGAGAATCTTAAAGACAGCAGGGGAGAAAAAGGAAGTAACATACAAGGGAGCCCTGATAAGGTTAGCAGCTGACATCTCAATGGAAACGCTCCAAGTCAGAAGAGAATGACAAGAAATATTCCAAGTAATGAGAACCAGAGGCCTGCAACCAAGGCAACTTTACTGAGCAAGGTTCTCATTCAAGATAGAAGGCCAAAGAAGGAGCTTCCCAGACAAAAGAGGTCTAAAACAATACACCTCCACCAAACCAGTTCTGCAAGAGATGCTGAAGGGACTGCTTTAAGGAAACAAAAGAAAAGACAGAGAAGGAGAGGAACACAGGTACAAAAAATGGCAATGAATAAGTACCTATCAATAATAACCTTAAGTGTAAATGGATTAATTGCTCCAATCAAAAGACATAGAATAGCCGAATGAATAAGAAAGCATGATCCACACATATGCTGCCTACAAGAGATCCACCTCAGGACATAAGACCTGTACAGACTGAAAGTGAAGAACTGGAAATTAATTTTCCAAGCAAATGGACAGGAATACAAAGCAAGGGTAATAATAGTCATATCAGACAAAATAGACTTCAAAAGAAGGGCCATTTAGAGATACGCAGAAGGTCACTTCATAATAGTCAAGGGAAGAATCCACCAGGAAGACATAAACATTGTAAATATATATGCACCCAACATAGGGAGACCCAAATACATAAAGAAAATCTTAGAGGACTTCAAGAGAGATATTGACAACAACACAATTATAGTAGGAGATTTTAACACCCCACTGTCAAAAATAGACAGATCTTCCAAACTAAATATCAACAAAGATATTGTGGCATTGAACAACACTCTAGATGAAATGGACTTCACTGATATATATAGAACCCTTCATCCCAAAGAAACTAGATACATATTATTTTCAAATGCACATGGAACATTTTCAAAGATAGACCGCATGATAGGACAGAAAACAATTCACAGCAAATTCTAAAAAATTGAAATCATACCAAGCTTTTCTACATCCACAAGGGACTAAAACTAGAAACCAACCCCAAGGGGAAAAACCCAAAACACTCAAAATTATGGAGATTGACTAGCATGTTTTTAAACAGTGAATAGGTCAAGAATGAAATTAGGGAAGAAATCAAAAAGCTTCTGGAAACAAACAAAAATGAATTTACAATGACCCAAAACTTATGGGACACAATTAAGGCAGACTCAAGAGGGAAGTTCATAGCAATACAGGCCTACCTAAAATAGATAGAAACATTTCAAACAAACAACCTAACCCTATGCCTACAAGAACTCAAGGAACAACAAAAAAGACAGCCCAGAGCAAGTAGAAGGAAGGAAATAACCAAGATCAGAGCAGAATTAAATGACATAGAGACTAAAAGCACAATTCAATGGATCAATGAATCCAGGAGCTGGTTCTTTAAAAAGATAAACAAAATCAACAAGCCTTTAAGCAGGCTCATCAAGAAAAAAAGAGAGGGGACCCAAATAAAGACAATCAGAAATGAAAGAGGAGAGATTACAACTGACACCACAGAAATACAAAGGATTGTAAGAAATTCCTATGAAGAACTGTATGCCAAGAAATTTGAAAACCTAGGGGAAATGGTTGAGTTTCTAGAAAAATATAATCTTCCAAAATTCAATGAACAAGAAGCAGAAAGCCTGAACAGGCCAATAACAGCAGATGAAATTGAAGCAGTAATCAAAAAACTCCTGACACACAAAAGCCCTGTACCAGATGGTCTCACAGGAGAATTCTACAAAGCATTTAAGGAAGAACTAACCCCTATCCTTCACAGACTATTCCAAAATATCCAAAATGATGAAAGACTCCCAAACTTGTTTTATGAAGCCAGCATCATCCTAATCCCCAAACCAGGTAAAGACACAACAAAGAAAGAAAACTATGTGCCAATATCACTGATGAACATAGACACTAAAATCCTCAACAAAATATTGGCAAACTGCATCCAACAATATATTAAAAAGTCATACACCATGACCAAGTGGGATTCATCCCAGGGATGCAAGGATGGTTTAATATTCGCAAATCAGTAAATGTAATACATCACATAAACCAAATCAAAGTCTAAAATCACATGATCATATCAATAGATGTGGAAAAAGGATTTGATAAGGTACAACGCCCACTTATGATAAAAACACTCAGCAAAGGAGGAATAGAGGGATCATTCCTCAACATAATAAAGGCCATATATGAGAGACCTACAGCCAACATCATACTCAATGTGCAAAAACTAAAATCTTTTCCACTAAGATCAGGAACAATAGAACGTTGTCCACTTTTACCACTTCTATTCAATATAGTACTGGAAGTCTTAGCCACAGTGATTAGACAAGAAAAGTAAATAAAAGGCATCCAAATCAGAAAGGAGGAAACAAAACAATCATTGTTTGCAGATGACATGATAGTGTACATAGAAAATCCTATAGACTTGGCCAAAAAGCTACTTGACCTAATAGATGAATTTGGCCAAACAGCCAAATATAAAGTCAATATCCAGAAATCAAGGGCATTTTTGAATTTCCAACAATGATACAGCAGAAGCAGAAGTCAAGAAAAAAATCCCATTTGATATAGCAAAAAGAAAAATAAAATACCTAGGAATAAACCTAACCAAGGCAGTAAAAGACTTGTATGCAAAAAACTACACAACACTCAAGAAAGAAATCAAGGAAGAGACAAAAATATCGAAGCATGTACTGTGTTCATGGATTAGAAGAATTAACATCATCAAAGCGTCCATACTACCCAAAGCAATTTACAGATTCAATTCAATACCTATGAAAGTACCAATGGCATACTTCACAGACATAGAACAAACACTTCAAAAATTTATATGGAACCATAAATGACCCAGAATAGCTGCTGCAATTTTGAGAAAGAAGAGCAAAGTAGGAGGGATCACAATACCTGATACAAAACTGTATTACAAGGCCACTGTAATCAAAACAGGCTAGTACTGGCATAAAAACAGGCACATGGACCAGTGGAAGAGAACAGAGAGCCCAGAAATAAACCCAAGTCTCCACGGTCAATTAATATTCAAGAAAGGGGGCAGCAACATAATATAGAATAAAAATAGCCTCTTCAACAAGTGGTGTTGGGAGAACTGGACAGCCATGTGCAAAAAAATGAAACTCGAGAACCAACTTACACCATACACAAAAATAAATTCAAGGTGGATAAAAGATTTAAGTATAAGCTGTGACACCATTAAAATCCTAGAGGAGAACATAGGCAGGAAAATTTCAGATATTTCACGCAGCAACATTTTTACT
>PVKU01001907.1:30563-260766 GCA_004027475.1 Anoura caudifer | reverse complement strand
AGGTTCCTAAGCCTCTCCTCATTTTTTTGAATTCTTGTTTCTTCCTCATTTTTTGTTTGGTTGTTTCTTCCTTCTGGTCCACTCCATTGATTTGAGTCCCAGTTTTCCTCCCATCTCTGTTGGTTCCCCATGCATCTTTCTTCATTTCACTTATTGTAGCCTTCATTTGTTCACCTAATTTGTGAGCAAAATCAACCAATTCTGTAAGCATCCTGATTACCAGGGTTTTGAATTGTGCATCTGATAGGTTGGCAATCTCTTCATCGCTTAGATAAATTGGCTCTGGGGCTTTGATTTGTTCTCTGGTTTGAGCCATTTTCATTTCTGGGTTTTTTTTTTGTTTGTTTGGTCTAGTCGTGGCTGTTACGTATGAGGGGTGGAGCCTCAGGTGTTCCCCAGGGTGGGACAGCCCAGTCGCTGGGTAGTGACGCTGTATGTGGGGGCGGGGTCCGAGAGGAGATAATGGCGCTTGCTTTGCTCACTCTCAGATTCCAGTCCCTTTCACCGCTTCCCCTTTGCCTGGATTATCTGCGCGAGAATGTGGGACCACCCGGTCAGCCAGCCGCCTTGTGTGGCCTCACTGGTTCTGCACAGTTGCCGCCCCGTGCCCGGGGTCTGCTAGTTGCTGCCTGTGCACCTGGGGGCTGCCAGCCGCTGCTGCCTATGTGCCCATCCGCACCTCCGCTTTTTCCTGCCGCGACTCCGCCCCTCTTACCGGTCTGGATGGATCATTGTTGGACTTCCAAACCGTTTGATTTTCTGAGTTTTGGTTGTTTTCTTGCTTCTAAATCTTTGTTGTCCTTAATTTTGGTTGTTAGAAGAGGTACAGTGTGTCTGCCTACGCCTCCATCTTGGCCGGAAGTCAGCTGAGGACATTTTAAAGGTTAGTTAAAATAATATATGTAATAATATCGACCACAGAAGGCACTGCATAAATGTGAGTTCTTCTCCCTTTGTGTTCTCTATGTAGCTTACCCACAGTGAAGATTGGTCAAAATTAATCAAAAAGTGTTTGTAATGATTTACGTTTTAACATTTCTTAGAAAATAAGTTGCTCAGTCTTACTAGAGCAAAGGGCACAAAAGAGATTAGAAAGTAATAGGGTTGACATTGTAGGTTGATGCAACACTGAAGAAAACTTGATTATCAAGCTATGGACTATTTTTTTCACTTAATATTTAACAAGACATGCTAAAACATTTGGCCTGAGAGTCATGTGACTTGTTGCTCTCTTTTTAATTTGTCACCTTTATAACATATGTGAAATAACCAGGGGGGAGAGTAGGTGCTAGATATTTGCAAAAGCATGGACTTCATTTCAGAAGGTTGGGCTAATGTCTTGGCCTTGACAATGAATAGCTAGCTGTGTGATCCTAGGCAAATTCCTTTACATCTCTGAGCCTCTGTTTTCTAATCTGTAAAATTGAATTAATAATTACCTTCACACAGAATTTATTTGGGGATTGAATGTGATTAAATATATAAAATATAATTTATAAGATATGAAGTACCAAGTGAATGTAAAATACTAAAAATGATATATGCCTTATTTCATAGGTAATAGTGTACAGTCAGATTTGGTGAAATATACCATATGGCTTGCACCTCTCCACAAGACAAAGAAAAATTAAGATGCAGGTCTATGTTTATGGTGGAATGGGAGTTTAACAATAAAGTAATGTTGGAGTTGACTCTATTTGAGAGGACGGCTGACTGCAGCTACAAAGAAAATAACAAATGCAGTTGATTCTTCTAAGGTGGGCTCCTTCAACTCTTACTTGTCTTTTTCTTCTTTTTCTGGTCCCAGTATTGGCATATTTCAAATCCTATAAAACAAAATAATGTAATTTGATTCTTTACTAAATGTATAATACAACATCGACTACTGGAAAAAAGTAATAGCATTACATCAAGTCAAACTAAATCCAGTAGGCAGAAAATTCAATAGAATGTTGCAAAACGAAAGAATGAATTTTGCTTTGAGCCTAAGGACCAACAAGGGAATGATAGCGAGGATGACCCCATGTGGAAACGTTGCCTTGTGTTTTTGCATTCAGGTATGGAAACAGTTAACCCTAGATGGCTGGGCTGCTGGAATGGTGGATGTAAAGGTTATTAGGCACCAAGTCTTGTGTGGCTTTAAGGAGCAAAGATGATTCAATTCAAATTCAGAAATCAGCCATTTGAAATTACTCACAAACATAAATACAATTAAGAAAGAAGTATTCATCAGTAATACTGTTTATGGTTCTTGGTATCATTTAAGGGGCAGTCATCATTGACTTTTTGGTTGCAGAAAAGATTATGTTTCTTTGGTAACAAATAGTAAGGCAAAGCAGTACTTTCTAAAGAGATAAGCTTACAGATATCTCAACTGCAATGTCTAGTATGTCCATAGAACATCTAACTTCAAAACGAAGGCCATCAAAGAGACAAAGAAGGTCACTACATAATACTTAAGGGAATAGGCCACCAAGATGATAGAGCCCTTGTAAATGTATATGCACCCACCATAAGAGCACAGAAATATATATGGAAAATCTTGGAGGACTTCAAGAAAGATATAGATGGCAACACCCTTATAGTAGGAGAGTTTAACACCTCACTGTTAATAACGGACAGATCTTCCAAACAAAGAATCAACAAGGATATTGTAACACTAAACAACACTGGAGATCAAAGGGACTTAATCAGTATATACAGAACCTTCCACCATAAAGAAGCAAAATATACATTCTTTTAAAATTCACATGAAATATTCACTTACTGTCATGTAGGATATCGGCAATTTCACTGCTTGTATTTTCCTCTAGGACTATTATGGTGTCACGACTTATATTTAAGTCCTTCATCCATCTTGAGTTTATTCTGGTGTATGGTGTAATTTCATAGGCTATTTTGTTGAAGAGGCTATTTGTTGAAGAGGCTATTTTGAGTCCATTCTATGCTCCTGCCCCCTTTCCCGTATATTGATTGACAGTAGAGACATGGGTTTATTTCTGGGCCTCTATTCCATTCCATTGATCTATGTGCCTCTTCTTATGCCAGTATCAGACTGTTTTGATTACAGTGGCCTTGTAATATAGTTTTATATAAAGTGTTGTGATCCCTCCTACTTTGTTCTCTTTCTCAACATCGCTGAGGCTGTTTGGGATTATGTTTTGTTCCATATAAATTTTTGAAATATTTGCTCTAGATCTGTGAAATATGTCATTGGTCTTCTAGAGATTCAACTGAATCTCTAGATTGCTTTGGGTAATATGGACATTTTAATTATGTTAATTCTTCCAATCCATGAACACAGTGTATGCTTCCATTTATTTGTGTCTTCCTTAATTTCTTTCTTCAGTGTTGTGTAGTTTTCTGAGTACAGGTCTTTTATATCCTTGGTTAGGTTAAGTTCCTATGTGCTTTGTTTTTCTTTTTGCTATAGTAAATGGGATTTTTTTCTAATTTCTACTTCTGATACTTCATTGTTGGTATACAAAAAAGCCTTCAATTTCTGAATATTGACTTTGTATCCCGCTGTTTTGCCAAATTCACCTATTAGGTTGAGCACACTTTTTTGGTGGAGCCTATAGAGTTTAATATGTACACTATCATGTCATCTGCAAACAATGAGAGTTTTACTTCCTCCTTTCCAATTTGGATGCCTTTTATTTCTCTTTCTTGTCTGATCATTGTGGCTAGAACTTCCAATACTATGTTGAAGGAAGTGGTGAAAGTGGACACACTTGTCTTGTTCCTGATCTTAAGGGGAAAGCTTCTAGTTTTGCCCATTGAGTATGATGTTGGCTGTAGGTTTTTCATATATGACCTTTATTATGTTGAGATATGGTCCCTCTACTCCCACTTTGCTGAGTGTCTTTATCATAAATGGGTGCTGCACCTTATCAAATGCTTTTTCAGCATCTATTGATATGATCATGTGACTTTTGTCTTTCATTTTGTTTATGTAGTGTGTTATATTCATTGATTTGGGTATGCTGGACCATCCTTGCATCCCTGGAATGAATCCCACTTACTCATGGTGTATGATCTTTTTGATGTATTGCTGGATGCAGTTTGCCAATATTTTGTTGAGGATTTTAGCACCTATATTCATCAGAAATATTGGCTTGTAGTTTTCTTTCTTTGCTGTGTCTTTATCTGGTTTTGGGATTAGGATAATACTGGCCTTGTAAAAACAGTTAGGAATCTTCCATCTTCTTGAACTGTTGGGAATAGTTTGAGTAGTACAGGAGTTAGTTCTTCTTTAAATGTTTGGTGAAATTCACTTGTGAACCCATGTAGTCCACAGCTTTTGTGTGCCAGGAGTTTTTTGTTACTTCTTCAGTTTCACTAGTTGTTATTGGTCTATTCAGGCTTTCTATTTCTTCTTGATTCAGTTTAGGAAGATTATATGTTTCTAGAAATTTGTCCATTTCACCCAGGTTGTCCGACTTCTTTGCATATAGTTGTTCATAGTCATTTCTTACAATCCTTTGTATTTCTGTGGTATCAGTTGTAATTTTTCCTTTTTCATTTCTGATTTTATTTATTTCAGTCCTCTCTCTTTTTTTCTTGATGTGTCTGGTTAAAGGCTTGTCAATTATGTTTATCTTTTCAAATAACCAGCTCCTGGATTTATTGATCCTTTGAATTGTTGTCTTAGGTCTATGTTGTTTAATTCTGCTCTGATCTTGATTATTTCCTTCCTTCTACTCACTCTGGGCTTTGTTTATTGTTATTCCTCTAGTTCTTGTAGAAATAGGGTTAGGCTGTTTATTTGAAAATTTTCTGTGTTTTTTAGGTAGATGGGCATTGCTACGACCTTCCCTCTCAGGACTGTCTTCACTGTGTCCCATAGGTTTTGGATTGTTGTGTGTTCATTTTCATTTTTTCCAGAAACTTTTGAATTTTTTCCTTGATCTTGTTGTTAACTAATTCATTGTTTAATAACATGTTATTCAGTCCATGAATTTGACTGTTTTTGAATTTTTCCTTGAGTTTGTTTTCTAGTTGTGGGCCATTTTGATCCAAAAAGATGCTTGGTATGATTTCAATTTTCTTGAATTTGTTGAGGCTTATTTTGTATCCCATCATGCGGTCTCCTTGAAAATATTCCATGTGCACTTGAAAAGAATGTGTATTTTTGCTTCTTTGGGATGAAAGTTTCTGTATTTATCAATTAAATCCATTTGATGTAGAGCATCGTCCAGTGCCACAATATCTTTGTTTATTCTTTTTTTTTGGCAGTGTGGTTTTAAATCTATCCATTGTTGACAGTGGGGTGTTAAAATCCCATACTACAAGCATGTTGCTATCTATATCTTTCTTGAAGTCCTCCAAGATTTTTCTTATGTATTTGAATGCTCCTATGTTGGGTGCATATATGTTTACAATGTTTATGTCTTCTTGATGGATTCCACCCTTGAGTATTGTTAAGTGTCCTTCTCTGTCTCTTTTTATGGTCTTTGTTTTGATTTTTTTTGTCTGATGTAAGTATTGCTACCCTGGCTTTTTTCCCCTGTCCTTTTGCTTGGAATATTTTTTCCCCCTACCATTCACTTTCTGTCTGTGTAGGTCTTTTGTTCTGAAGTGGGGCTCTTGTAGGCAGCATATGTGTGGGTCATGCTTTCTTATCCATTCAGTAGCTGCTTTCTTGTATGATGATAAACACCATAGTGTTTGCTCCTATAAAAAGAAGTATAGTCTTGATCAACATGTATATTTGGTTTATCATTGAAAATGTAGTGTCCTCATGGTGCTGATACTTAATAAAGATTAATATTTACCCACCTTTTTGTATAACTAGGTTATACCAAATAAAACAGAACCTGCCTTCCAACTCTTGAAGATTACTCCTTTAGCTGGTTAATGTATGTCCTTCTGAAGTATACACCCCCCACATTTACATGTATGTTTATATATTTTTCTATTAATGGGGTTTGAATCATTTTTTGGCTACTCAGATATGTATTTAATAGTTGTAAAAATCCAAAAGACGCTGAGCATTAAATCTCAAGATGATGAGTGAACTGCCCTTGGTGATGTGTCTTTACCAGGCTGGGTATGCTCCAGTCTTCCTCTGACCCACTGAAGCTGCCTTGACCAGCTTGGGAATGGGGTCTGATAACTTTGCCAACTTCTGCATTCTCTCAGTTTCATTTATTGTGCTTTGCGTTTAGTTTCAATAAAGCATTTGCAACAATGGCTCTGGAGCACAGAGGAATGCTAAAGGAATGTGTAGGGATTCTGAGTAAGGTGTGGGCCTATGTGGCAGACCAATCCTTGCGAGAGAAAAGTCATTGGTCCACTGTGGCTATAAAGCTGGACCCTTCTTCTTTACCTTAGAACCATGACAGTCTCTTGTTCTCCATGTGGGAGAGGCAAGGAGCTTTCAATCAGGAGATTTCAGTGAATAAGCAGCATTGCACTGCCATTTCTGATCCCTTCATCCAGCTGTTGTGTAAGATGAGACAAAGGAGGCCACTGAGCAAGAAAACACTTAGTCTGGCAGACAAGAGATTGGCAGTCATGCCCTATTGGCACTAGTCATGATAGTTCCTGACAACTTTTATATGCCATGCTGCTGCTTGATTCACTTCCCTCTGTAGGTGTAGTTCTAGGTCTAGAATCAAACAATTCTAAACTTCAGCCTCTATGATGCTTGAGTTTTCAGGTTGCCTTTGAGATCACAGCAACTACTAACAAGGCTTCAAGAGTGTGGCTTTGCAAGGGTCCACCTTGTTTATTTCCAATTGGGTAGTTAATGCTCTAAGGTCAAGGCAAGGATCTTGGACCATCCCTATTTTATGAAGCCACATAAGCTGAGGCAGGACTCCACAGAAACTGTCTAAGACCCTCATGGCTGTGAGATTTCTATCTGTGGGCCATGAATCTGTCTCCATGAAAGATTCCATACTCTGACTGAGAGATCTCAATTCTGGTATGTGTTCTATTCTCTCAGGACATTTTATAAGGAGAAAAAAATGATGGAAAGGAACAAAAGGATACCAGAGTGGGAGTTCAGCTTTCTTAAACTATCTGGGAGACCATAAGCAAGTAATAGAATACCTCGGTTTTTTCATCTGCAAATGTTCTATTGGATTTGATAGTCTTGAAGGTTTTTTTTTTTTTTTTTTTTTTTTTGAGATTTTGTATGTCATTAAATATCTGAATATCTGGGGTCCTTCAGAAAATAGGTATGCCCTCTGTCCCATTTAGGCTAGATTTGCTCAGCATGGTATGCCCCTAATCTTCAATAGCACTCTGCTTCCTGATCTGCCTCAGATACCTAGGGAACAATGAAAGAAAGGGTTTGTGGCACACAAAAGTATAAATGTAGTGACAGATGATCACTTAGTAGACATGAGCCTTGCCTTTGCATAGTTTTGTATAACAACTAGAAAAGGCTATGCATGTTCTTCTCCCCATTCCCAAGCCTATTCCTTTAGGCATGCAGGTTTTTTCCTTTCCCCATCTCCCATTTCTTATGCCACCAGGGGACCCCAAGGAACAAAGAAACCCTACCAAAAGAAGGTCTCAAGTACCCATCAGCAGCTATTTGAGATAGCAGGTAGGTCTGATGCAAAGAAGAGGTTGTGTCCAGCAGAACCTACTTCCACAGGAATCTAAGCTCCAAGGCTGGGAGGCAGCAGGTGTCAAGGACAAGCTCACTGCTGAGAATCAGTTTCCCACTGGAGGATGTTGTGGCTACCCAGACCTGGACCACGTTGTTGTAGATGGTGATCAGGCTGGTGCAGAGGGGCTGTTGCATCTCGGTCACCCGGCACGCCACCAGCCTGCCAGCCACATGGCAGCAGCTTCAGTAAAGCTCAGGACCACATGTGTTTCCAGGGCCCAGAGTTGGACTTTGATTGCTGGGCCTGATTTATTTGCTTCTTAGGTTTCTTCTCTGCTCCTGCTTATATGCTTTGATGACACCATACTCCTCTCTATGCCTGCTCCCATAGCACAGTTCCTACTCCTCAGTCTCCTGGGCTTGCTGCTTCACCCGTTCTTCTCTGCCTCTGGCTGTAATTCAGCCACTGTGGCCTCTGTGGGCTTTCTGTGCTGTAATTGCTGTCTTCATGCTGTGGACCCTCCCTCTCATCCAAGCAATCCCCTGCCAATTTGGCCAGGATAGGATCCAGGGAGTTGTTCTTCAGTCCAACCACTTCAGGCCCTTGAGCTGAGCAAAGCTGCCAGATAGGTGGCCAACTTGCTGTTTAGGACAGCCAGGTGCTGGAGGTTGACCAGATAGCCAAAGTCATGGCAGTTGCTATAGTTTGTTTTAGTCTGGTCCAGTTGTACCAGGCATGCTGGGCCACAGAAATCTGACAGTGAAGTAGGCAGTTTATGGCAGGACTGATCCAGTTTATGGTGGACTTTGGGAGGGCAGCCACCTCCTTGACTAGGTCGCTGAGGCTCAGGTGTAGCTCATGTTCAGCCAGCTTGTTGTGGATGTTTGTGGAGGAGTTCCGCCCACAGAGCCCCATCCATCTGCCATGGATGAAAATAAAACTACCAAGACATGATCTGCCTAGGGAGGAGAGGTGGCCAATCTCTCAAAGGAGAAGGGCCAAGAGCCCTTTCCTCAATGGTTTTTTTTTTTAAATTTTATTTTAATTGTTGTTCTTATACAGTTTTCTGTCTTCTACTCCCATCCCAGCCCACCACTCCAGCCCTCCCCAGCTCCCTCCCATTTCCAGCCCCCCTAGCTTTTGTCCATGTGTCTTTCATACTTGCTGCTTTAAACCCTTCCTCTTTTCCCTGGATATTCCTATCCCTTTCCTCTCTTGTTCTCAATTTCAGTGTCTTTGGTTTTATTATGCTTGTTTGTTCTGTTAATTAGGATCCTGTTAAAGGTGAGATCATACGGTATTTGTCTTTCACCTCCTGGCTTATTTTGCTTAGCATAACGCTCTCCAGTTCCATCCATGCTGTTGCGAAGGGTAGGAGCTCCTTCTTTCTTTCTGCTGCATAGAATTCCATTGTAGTATGGAATTTTCTAAGAAAACTAAAAATGGACCTACCTTTTGACCCAGCAATTCCCTCAATGTTTTTTATTAGGTTCGTAATACACAGGAATACAGGTAAAGCTCATCAGTCAATGTCAGGCAGCAAGGATCAAACAATAGATAACATTTCAAAGAACTCTGAGGGTACAATTGAGTCAGGGTTTGTCAGTTAAGGGGTTACAAAACTTCGGGATACAATCTCATTTCCTCCTTGGACCCTTATTATTTAAATGAGAGCACTCTTAGAAAAGCAGGTTTCAGAGGACTTTACAAATTCTTTTTTATGCTCGATCACCCAGGGAGCCGCTCTAGCCAGGGCTGCACCACCCTCCGTCATAGTTTCAGGCTTAAGTGGATTGAGACCAGGAAGCCAGAGATAAGGAAAACTTCTCCCAGACAGACTGGGGACTCAGGCTATGTCAGAATAGCTGGGGGTGAGAGTCCATCACCCCTTCTTTGCTGCAGCCCTTCGAGTCCTTCCTTGAGGGCCTTCTAAGTGGTCATGCCTGGCTTAGGCAACCCCTCCCATGAGGGAATCTTACCCATCATTGGCTAACCGACCAAGCATTGGGAGCTAGTTATGGATGAGGCAGAAGCAGCGCTCCTGCCAGGGAGATAAGCTTTGTCTCCTTAGTGGCTTACAGTCTGAAGGTCGCTCACTCAGCCTTAGCCATGGGGGCGGGGGGGGGGGGGCCGGAGGGTTACAGCTCCTGAAACCAGGTGGAACTGTTCCCAACAGAGGTTTGTGCCCTTGCTGTGGGCTCTGGTCATGTTGTCTCCAGCTAAGCAGGTTCTGACTCTGGGACTCTGACTGTCAGGAGGTGCACCCAACAGACGACGCCTGTGCTCTCCACCTGCCACACCTTGTGGAAAACCCTGCCACCTTCTGTCCACCACCGCACTCTGATCCTAACAGCCCACTCCTAGTGGTGCCCTCTAGTCATTCTTAAATAATCCTTTCAAAACTGGCTTTTGTTTTTTGTTTGGTTTTACTTAATATGCCATACCTTTCTTTCCATTTGACTTTTAAAAGTATTCAAATCCATCTCTAATTTTTGAGTCTTCAAAAATTTGTAAATTCTTACCTTTATGCTTTTAACATTTAATATATATTCATTCCCTTGCCTATACTACTTTGTTTTATCTATACAGCCTCTCTCTGCAAGTCCAAGTGCCAGTGAAAATTCCAAACTGATAAGTTAAATCATAATTCATAATGATATCATTTAGAATATTCATAATAATATTAATTAGATACTATTTTTAAATACTTTATTCAACAAAAAATTCCAAAAACCTATTATGCTTGATATTGTGTATGTATATCCACATATATTCCAACACACCAACATTATGATGTATGAGGAAACACATTCTTCATCTAAATTGTATCTACTTATATGCATAAGAGCATTTCAGGTTAAATTTATATTAAATTTATGCATTTTACCAAGCATTATGAGAAAAGCATTTTGATATACTAAGCAGACATGCCTCTCCTTTATATTAATATAATTTCATCAAGTCTAAAGGCAAATCTGGGAAATTGAAATACAAGGAAAAGGAACGTTTACATAAATATCAATAAAGGCTTTAAAAAGATGGCTTAAAGGAGCAATGCAAAAACATGTCTGTCTTTTCAGCTAGATCATTTTAATTTTTCCTTTGAAGAACAATGGGAAAATGTGAAATTATACATACAAAGGCTGTGGAACCTCATGCTGCTGATCAACACAGAAGTCTTTGGCGGTATCTGGAATTCAAGCTGTGCGTATGGAGAACTCAGCTATTTCAAACAATTTGTACGCTAAGGGTTATTCTCTGTAACCCATTTTATCTGTAAGTAATTTAGTAAATGGAATCAGATTTTATTTGCAAAGACTGTTTTTCCGTATCATTGCATGCTTACAGACACACTCAGGTGTTATGAATAATCTACTCCTAACACCCTGCTTTCCAGATCTGGAGATAGCAGCAATGTCTTTTAGTCAATAGATAATATGCTCTCTTCACTAGTGTCCACTTCCTAGGAAAATGGATTCAGATTTCCAAACTCTAGTGGAAATTTAAGATAAAATTTTTTTTAAACAAATACATGTCAAACAATTAAATTCTCAATAAGGTGATCAGTAATGTTAATATATGGCTTAATAAAGACAGAGGATTTCACCACATGTAAAATTAATGAAAGATCATGCTGCTTAAAATTAGGCACAGTTTAAGTTAATCTTAAGTAGTCTGTCTAGACTTCAACTATTTTGTAAATTCCATTCATTTAATAAATACCGCGTGCCTGTGAAAAGTTTGTTGTTTGAATAGGATTAGAGGTAAGGAATGTAAACAAAGTGATATAGACTCCATCCTGGAAGAATTTATTTAAAGCTATAAGACATTTACAAAGAAAGATCATATTCTGTAGGAAGCAGAAAGTGATAGGTCTTTAAAAAGATAGCTCCCATGATGTGCAAAAGAGGCCAAAAGGGCACAGAGGGACGGAGGCTGAGTATGAAGTGGGCCTCAAAGTGCTGGGATGATTTGCACTTGAGGCCTGGAGAGGAGCTTTGCAGGAGGGACTCGGTCAAGTGTGCAGGGGCCGCTGGTAGGGAATGGGAAGCTGGCAAATATGCGGGAACAAAGAAATGTGGGGAGGGTTGTGGTTGGGAGAGAGTCATCTGCAGGAAGTATATGAAGTGAATGGGAGGGTGGGAAGACTGGAGTTGCAGGAGGGGACATCCTGCAGATCCCTGGAACTGTGGAGCTGAAGCTTGGAAATAGGTCTGGGAATTTGGAAGTCATCTTCCTCTTCATAGTATTCAAGCTGCAAAAGCCCCAAGGACAGCAGAGGACCAGGATGGTTCCTGAGCGGCGGAGGCTGATGGCATCTGAGGGCCAACTTCTATACCAAACATCAGGCCCAACGTCTGGTATCTGAAAAGACCACCCAGCACAAGGTAAGGTCCACAGGGAGGCAGGAAGCCGAGGTGCTGAGAACCCTCCATGATAGTGCTTTCCAGAGCATGTCAGGGCTGAAAACGGAGTGTATTTGGACTTTTTTCAATAGCCATCTTTCTTGGCCTAAAGAAACTAAGAAGGGAGCCCCAGCTTTAAATAACATGGCCCACGTTCTTTTTCAGGTGTTTCAAGTTACTTTGTTTTCCTGAAAGCTGTGCCTGCTGTCTCTACCTTGTAACTCTTAGAGAGCACACGGGTCAGGAACCTGGAGAGCCCAATGATGTTATTTCAAGTTTATCCTGTGTTTACCGCGCCCTAAAGGTAGGGAAAGGTCTGGGTGTCCACGGGAGGCAGCGCCAGGGAGGAACTTGGCACAGTTCTCCAGGTGTCAGGGAGAGCGGGCAAAGCAAAGCGAGCCTGAGCATGAATAGCGCCCCCATGGGAAGCAAGAGTTAAGGCTCTCGCCGACCTGACTTTTCCCATAGACCCAGGAAAGTGGGGTTACTGGGGCTGGCGATGCCCCCGAGCGGAGGTAGTGGTGCTCGGAGGAAAGTCAGGTTCTCTCTGCGTTCCTAGTTTCCCCTGCTCCCTTTGGGAAAATCCTCCGGGCCCTATCGCTCAGGAGAGATCTCTTCTCACTGCAATTCCTGGGTACAGCAGAGGCCCCTGCGTCGGGTCTTGAAGGGGCTGACGCGGGTGAGCCCAGGGCTGGAAGCAAAAGGGCCCCGGCAATTCCGCGAAGCCGCTGGAGCGCGCATCTCGGCGGGGCACCCTCGGCTTTCCCGGCCGCCTTGTGCACAGTGCTGGGCAGGCTGCGGACCCTCCTGCTCCGCAGAGCAAGAGCCACGTGGGGAAGCAGGTGGGTGTGGAGCCGGGTTGGGGCAGCGGGGAGCGGGCAGGCTTGCTGGAGGAGAGGGAGGTGCCCACGAGGTGTGGGCGGTGCCCTTCCCGGCTGCGCCCCGCGCTCCGGGGCGCTGTCCGTGGTCCAGCGCGTAGCTCTTGGGCCGCCGGGCTCAGCCCAGGCATCCCCGGCAGTGCCTGGCCGCCAGCGCTGCCCTGCCGCGAGGGCCCGCCGCCCACCCCCAGAGCCCAGAGCTCCCAGCGAGAGGAGAAGGAGAAGAAGGCGGTGGCCGCTTCAGCCTGCGGGTGCGCGGAGCTAGGGAGGAGGCGGAGCACTAGGTGGGGTGGCGGCGGGCGGGTGTGCTCGCCGGGCTGGCGCCCCCGGGCGCCCCGCCTCGCCTGCTGCGCCCAGCCTCTCCTCGGCTCCGCCACAGACACACACCCACCAAGCACCCACCACCCTCCGCCTCCGTCCCCGCCGCGCCACGGGCCCTGCGAGGGAGCGGAGAGCGTTAACTCCCGGCTGGCGCGCGGAGCTCAGCCCGGCTGGATATTTCCCGTTCGATCCCAGCGGTCTCTTGCTGGGCGGTGGTGGTGGAGGTGGCGGCGGCAGGGGGAGGGGGCCCCCGCGAGGGAAAGGGGATGAAGATCGATGAAGATTATTGTTCTTAAGGATTCCTTAGCTTACTCCTGCTGTCTCTCCTTTGAGCCTTCCTAGTGGATACCATCAACCAGAACCAGGGATGTAAGGAGGGCAGACGCAGGGAGCTCCAGCCAGCCCGGGAGACCCTCCTCTCGGTGGAGGGGAGGGGGATTTCCAGCGACACATCATTGGCCAAGGGGATCGTCAGGAGAGGAGCCCCGGCGGGAGCAGGGAATCCCACAGCCCTTTGTGGTGCCCGAGCCGTGTCGCCTGCTGAGCGGGTCTGTGGGAGCTAGGTAAGTGGGGGGGTGGGGGGGCATTTCTGCTCCCCAAAGGGGTCTTCCTTTAATAACGAACCACCGCGGGCAGCCTAGCCATATTTGAGTTGCTGAAGGAATTGGAAACTGCCGTATGGCGCCCGGTGGACTTAACACACAAAGATGACTTAGCCCTGAGAGGTGTATTAATGTAAGGCTTCGTCCCCTGAAGGAAGGCGCTCAAGTGTTAGCCCCTTCCGAGCAGCCTGCCTGGGAAATGTTATTTCTAGGAGATGAGCTCTGTTGCCTTCTGTTCATTTGTTGGTAAATGCCACACTCACATGGACACACTTGTGGGACCGGATTTGGGGAATGTGATGCCTCTGATTTATGAACAGCCCTCAGAACACAGAGCCATGCGTGCATTTTATTCTTCAAGAGGTGCACGCTCCGCATTCTGTAGCAGGGTTCCTGGGAGAGAGAAGGTGTCTCCAAGGAAAGAGCCCACGGCTGTTTCCAACACACTGGGCCAGGGGACCGGGGAATACGGTCCCAAATGGCTCCAACCATTTGCCTCATCATCTGCTTCCAGCGCTTGATGACCATTTTCAAAATAATGTACTGCCATCCTTTTCTCGAATTATGAGCATTTTTGTGTATTCATTCATAAAAATGGTCCGTGTGCAATATGCGCAAACATGCCATTTATATATACATCCTTTATGACTATATAAGAGTTATAAAAATGGATGTAAGATTACACCAGAAAATTTAGGGTGCACAGATGTACCCTGGCTGAATTTTACCCAGGTTCAACATTCCTTCTAATCAAGTTATGCAATTATGTCAATATCTTAAATAGCACTTCACATTTCTGTTTTTTCAGTGATTGGTTTTTGGATTTTGTTGGGTATATGATTTTTTTAATCTCAGCTCAAAGGAAAAGTAAGAATTTGTTATTGTTTTAAAATACGTATTATTGTGTGGGACAGAGGTCTCTTGGCATATTTACTAATAAGTATCAATAGAGATATTACATTTCACAGGACAAAGAAAGGTAAATTCCAGTTAAAGATCTAAAATCTAACTTGTCAGTACTGAGAAGGTTAGAGGAGAGATTTTGAAAAAGTGGGTAACATTTAAAAAATTATATTATATAAAATAAAGTTTTACTTAATCTCACTCTTCAGAGACCTGTCTGTATGTGTTTGTGTGTGTGCCTGCAAATACAAAGTTGTTCACGGCTCACTTGTAATACACGAATGCCATCTGCAAACATCTAGACCAGAGAGTTCTTGGTTCTTAAATTAACCAAAACTTAAACAGTTCAATAATTTGGCACATTATGCATTACAAATTAATGTAATGCATTAATTGCTGCTAGAGGTGATGATTTTTAGTGTAGGTCATATAGACTGTGCTTACTTATGTGGCTCCACAGACTTTCTGAAAAAATTGGCATACATAAATAACTTTTTTCCATTCTGAATGAAAATTGTCCTCTTCACTTAAAAGAGTTAATATGCCTTCCCAGAGTAAATACTATGATCCTTTCTCTCTGTCAGGATCAGACCAACTGTTCCTCATCACCAATAGAATTCTGTTTTATGTCCTCTTTTGCCTTTCCTGGCTCTGTTCAGACTCCTGGAGAAAGGAGTGAATCACTTGGCAGTTGTCTTTGCTTCTTCCTCCTTCACCTTCACCTTTACCTCTCCTTGTTAGTGTTCCCAAAGCTCCCTCATGCACAAACACACACTTACTCCAGAAGATAACTTCATTGCATGCCACTTTGAGAATGTTAGTGTCTCTTTTCTTTTCCTCCTGTTTTTCTAGAATCAACCCAGACGTCAGTTGAAATGATTTCCAATTTCATGTTTCTCCAAATACCACAGTTTACCTTTTTAAGCATACATGTTTTCTGAATATTTGGAAAGGATTAGAGAAAATTATTTTCTACCCAATGCTTTCTGTTTGGCTTTTAAAGTTTCATTGTGGATGCCTTGGAATGATGGTGAACATGAACTCACCCTTCTAATTTCTAGCGTGGTAACAGAAGTGAGACTGCTAGAAAAACGAAACAACAGGTTATGGGTTCAGTCACATTTGGCCATTTAAAAGCATATCTGTCCAGGTTTTCTGCTTACCTGCCTGCATATCGGTGGAAAATTTTGATTAAACATTGAAAAAATATTTTTCTTGAATTTATATCTGGCATTTTGAAATGGTATTTTAAGAGATTGGCATACATGCATATATATTATAAAAGTAGACCAAATTACTGGTAAAATCTAGGAAACCTACAAGATATATATTTCATTCTGACTTAATGCCTTTTTTCTTGATAAATTATAAGGAATTAATTAGTTCCTTGAAATCTTCTATCCCATAGAGACTAATTCCTAAGGAACATCCTTAAAGTAGATAGGACATCTTCTTATGTACATTTGATGATAAATATATAAGGTCAAGACATTCTGTTTATTTCAGAATGAAATATTATTTGAGACTTGCTTTATTTGTCAGGTGAATTTTGCATATGGTCATGATGCCTCTTATTTTCACAGGGGCTTCAGAAAAGTGAAGAATACACATGCTTTGTATGTAATTTTTTTAAAGTTTAGAGTATTTTTTAAAGTAAGAGTTTATGGCTTTTTACTCTCGAAATAATAAATTCAACTTTAGGAGCATAATTTTCAGTCTTTTACACATATACTACAAGTATCTTCATAATGTAGTTCTGCAGCCCATTCTTGCTCATTGCTTATTTCCTACTTGTGCTTCTTTAATATGTATTTCCATCAACTTTTTACTGCAAGCCCAGGTTGTTAGGCAAAAGGTCAAGTGTGTGAGGCCAAGGGCTCCCATGGTAAGCTAAAAACACTGCTGTATTATCTTTAAGGGAAGAGCGTCTGTTCCTGTAGGTTAAGTTGTACATATCTATGCTGTCCGATTTAATGTCATGTATATCCATTCATTCATTAATTGATTTATTACTCAAAGAGAAGAGTGCTTGATTAGACTGTAACAAATGCAAAACAGGTAGAAGACATAGTCACTGCCCCTCAAGGACTTTTTATAGTATAGAGAGTAAAACTTGAATAACTATTTAAAGAATCACATACATAATTTAAAATCTGGGGTCTCTTGCATACAGAAGTGCATTTAACAATGTCACACTTGATAAAATAATTAAGGCAGATTCATGAAGAGGATCATGAAAATTCATCACAGTCTATGCATTTGGGGAATTATTAGAAAACAATAATAATGACAACTTATTAAAGTTTAAATTGAAACATTGTTTTAAATATTTGTTATATTCTAATATCATATTTATATGAATAAAATATTCTAATATCATATTATTGTCAGATGTTTTATGTGTTTTACAAATATTAAATATTTTAGTTCTTGTAAACACCCTACGAGGCAGCTATCACTAATAGTCTTATATAGGTACAAAAATTAAAGTACAAAGACTTTCTTGTCTAAAGTCATGTAGGAAATAAATGGTGCAGTCAAGCTTGAACTCACACTCAGGTGTTCTGGCTCCACTTCACCACTGTGATATTAAGAAGTATTAATAAGCACGATCCCAGGCAGAATAAGAAAAGATATGTGCAGCTTTTAGATTTATTTGGAGCTATATCTTCCCATTAAAAGATACCACAGTAATAATTAGAGGGGCTACTTGGGAAAGGTCAAAACTAGGGACTTTATTTTAAATAGGAGGAAAAAACCCAAATTTTCAACATGAATTAGAAATAAGAAGGTAGTTTCATTAGAGGCTGATTTTTAAAAAATAGGTGAGCTTTTATCAGAATGCTAAGATGTTAGTAAGCATGATCCTTATAGTGACCACAGAGAGTAAGGGTGGCTGAGACAGATGATCTGAATGATCGTTTTTAATGATAGTTGATTTTATTTTCATTTAAATTTAAAAAAAATTATGCTTACTTTGAACAGAGCACAGTATTATAAAATTTTTAAAGTTTATTATTTTAAGAATTATATGCTTACATATAAAATTATTAGTTTTGCAACATAATTTTCTTTTCCCCATGTCCTCATTTTTTCCTTCTGGAAAAAAGTATCCTCAATATGTTAATAGAAATTGGAATAGTTACTTAACATATTTATTTCTAGCATGTTGTCTAAAATGCATTCATTTTATTAAATGACAACTATAACAAAGTCATCTAAGCATAAATCAAATAATTATTGAGCTTTTCATCAAGAAGTCAAGTTCTTTGTAAATAGCCATTGCTGCTTCTTTTTATGTGAAAAAATACCATCTGTATTAAATTTAGAAAGTAAAATGGCCAGATATTACCTGCAAGATGCCTTACAATCAAATATTTAGATACAGCCGCACAACAGATGACATTTTATTTATTTTTTTCCACAGATACTACTAAGTCCCATAGGTTGTCACATTATATAGACAACTCTCAACCCACAATTGGCTTGCAGCATAAAAGTTGACTTTAATGGCTTGTTCTCTTGGAACTTGTAATACATTTATAGAAACAGAACTTTAAATGATGTTTAAATCACCAGACCAATCTACAAATGCCCTTCTAATCAATAATATACCTGAAGTACCGTACAATTAATACTGAAAACACAACCATTATGTATAGCAATGTTCCTGGGGAATAATTTGATTTCAATAATACTTAATACCTGCTGCTTCTGTGCCGGGTATGGAGGTGACCGCAGTACCGCCTGGGCCCACAGAGACGAGAGGACACAGAGTTTGGATGCAACTGACTCTGACATTAGGCAGAATGGAAAAAGCTTTATAATATTGGTGTAGGCCAAATATTGAATAATTGATTCAGAATTCTATCATGAGAGGTAGGGTCTGCATATCTTTTCAGGATTCAAGCCCTCCGCTAGGTGTCGGGAACATAATTCCAAGTAAGACATCTGCACTGACTGCCTACACCCATAGACAAATAAATCGTAACAAGGTGTCATAAATGCTATTGGAGAATTGGAAAGGCAATTCAACTGAGTAGTTGCCTAACAGCAGCATCCCATGGGGAAAAAAATGGTCTCTTTGAGTTCCCAGGTGTATTCAGGCCTGATCCTCTGCCCGGTTAGGCCCAGTGACTCCTTTTTATACTTTCCTGAAATGATTTTTGCAGATAATATAACCTATCTATGTATGGGATGCTTTAAAGATTAATACACATGCTTTGTCTGTAATAGAAGAAATGAAAGAGAGCAGAAAACTGTAACATAATAGCATGTGTGCATTTGAGGATAACTGCACTAAAAGATGTAATAAAGTAGTCAGATGCTTGCTACTGAGTATGTGTAAATTTGGAGTTGAGAGAAACTATTTAACTGAATACTGGTGACACTTTTGTATTTGGCTTTTTGTTGCAAAAACAAAGTAAATACATTCATTGAGTGTATGTTGTGTTAGTGAATGAGTTATCATGCTGATATGACTTTCCAAAATAGTGAGTAAATCTTGGTGAAGCTCCAAGTATGGTAGTTATATTCCTAGAAAATTCCCATGTATGACAGGGTTAGGATCTAGTCACAGATAATAATAAGTTTTCCATTTACATACGTTTGGTGAGAAGTGTAAAAATCATGTAGGACACAGAATTCTACCCACATTGTAGAGTTTCTTGCATTCCTGGGCCTTGCCTTTCAAATACTTAACAATTTTAGAAAACTCACTCGAATGGACTGTGTTAATTTCAGCCGCACTGATTATGGTGATATCCTCCTATTGAAGGAAGCCAATCTAATTCTAATGTATAACTGGGCTATTTTGAAAAAGCAGAGCTCTTAAGTACATAAGATATAAGTAAGTAAGGACATAAATTCAGAGGATGAGTAAATAATAAAATAAACAGCAAAAAATTAAGCTGCATAAATCACTAAACATCAGAAATATCCTAATAGTAGGCCTAGGATGTGGGATTGGCTAATCAGATCATAACCGTTAAGAGTTTCATTTTCTATGTGGGAGTGACAGATGAGACTTCACAGATGAAGTAACACCTAAGATAATTTTTAAGACAATAGTGCACATTCTCCAGGCTAAAAAGGAGGCAGCGGGATGATATCATAGACAGAGGGAACAGCGTTGGCAAAGCAGAATTACACAACACAAAGGGTGTGGCAGGTAATCAGGGAAGTGAAGGGAGATCAGACTGAAGAAGAAGGTTAGGGATTGAATGTGAAAGGTGATGTATGCAATACAAAGTCACTCGGAGTTTATCCTGTAGGACAGGCAATGGGGTCAACTGCAATTTTAAGTAATGTGACATGATCCGCTTTAATTGGGGTACAGTCCCTGAGCTAGCGTGAGAAAGGCAGATTATAAGAAAAGACTGATGCCTGGGACACTGGTTGAGAGACTGTTGAGGAACATAGGTGGGGTAAGGACCAGGACTGACGTCCAATGAGAAGAGCAAATACCCCAAGTATCTCTAACTCTTCCAGCCCCTAACATGAGTCATATTAGCAGGCTTTAAGCCTCCTTCTTTCTTCTTCAGAGATCATTGCACTAGTCGGGTCTCTCTAAAAGGGCCTTTACATTTCAGTGGTTAACAGAGTAGAAGTTTAGTTTTTGCTCATATGAGAGTCCAATGAGTATGTTCCATGCAGTGATCTGGGGACCCAGATTCTGATTACACTAAGGACATGGAGTTCTCTGCATTTAGCTGGCAGCTGTGGAAGAAATGAGCATAGGGAAGGCACATCCTGGAGGTGATACACCTTGCTTTTTGTTGGGCAGATAATGACATTGCTCCATCTACATACAAAGAGGGGCCTACGTAACCCCTGGCTGGGTGGGCGCTTCCCAGCAACATTTCTATATCACAGAAGGAGGAGAACAAATTTTGCTAAACAGCTGTTTCTATCATATTCTCTCTGTCTGGCCACATGTAGGAAAACCTCTGTGCCACGAGACTATCTGAGTTCCCCTTGGTCACAGCATGCATCTCAAAGTCCAGGTTCTATGGGTGATGCTGAATTCTGCATCCCCCCCGCCCACATTAAACCTGGATAAGACCCCTTGTCATCCAGACACCTTTATACTGGAAGGCAGGTTATTGCCCTCCCATCATACAATGATGACCAGATACAGAATAATTGCATTCAAAATTCCAATTTGGAAAAGGGAAGAATGGAGACACAGCAGTCTTTGGTCTATGACATGGAAGAAATCCCAGTAGACATCGCTAAAGACCTTTGGCTCTGACAGTGAGGGAAAGTTTTTATTAGACTGGTTTTGCTGTTTTGGAAGAACCCCTCTGTTCTTTGTTCTTGGTAGCCCTGGCCACCCTGTGGGAGCTTCTTTCTTTTCCATTATACTCCATGGCCACATCCCAAGTCAGCATTGGGAAGTATGTCCTTCATGGGAGTTACATAACTTTCCTAGCCCACTTCTTGCTGGTCCAAATTTGGATGCCTTGAGGTTGTTTTATAGTTACTTTTCTGTTCTTTTTTTCCCCCCTTAAGCTAGGCTCCCAATTTCCTTGTCAATACAATCCCCTCAAAAAGTTTTGTAAGTTTCTTAACCTATTTGCTCTCAGTTACACTACTCACTACTATTCATAATTCTTGGGCCTGCTCCGTTTCTTTGCTTACATTTCAATTACCCATGTCTCAAGTTGTAATTTTGCGGTCACCTGTCAACAACAGGGTGGGGTGGCATGGAAGGGTAACTTCACTAATCAGATTTTTGCTGTGAGGTGGAGCTACTTTATCTAACTGGGAAGTCTTAATGGACATCTGCTATGCAAAGCTTTTTGCAGTGTTATTCCTCAGCATTAGATTCCCTTAAGCAGTGGACTGTTCCAGCCTGATCGTCACGCCTTCCTAGCATTTGGCTATTCACCCTTATTTCCGCTCTCGAAGAAGCAAATTCTTTCCTGAGCTCCATCCATGTCCTTGTAACACCCTGATATAGGCAGTGAGGAGCAGCCATCACACACTAGCATGCTAGCTCTGGCCAGCCATTTCCTGTAGAGCTGAAGCTCTGCCCTCTACATTAGTGCAGGTTTCCCAGGGCACCCTGGTCTTCTACATCTGTTTCCTCGCCAATGGCCAACACTGCGTATTTAGATTTCTGTGAAGTCAGCACCCTGTTCAGGGTATCAGTTTCAGAACAAGTTAGCATGGTGATAGCGGCTATAGTAAACTGAACCACTAGTGGCTTCACATAGTAGAAGCTTATTTCTCTTAGATAACAATTAGATGGAGAGAGAGGGAAGGAGAAAGGTGTGTGTGGAGAGAAAGGGAATAAAAAGATATATCTTCTTAAACATCCCCGCTCATAAGTGATGACAGCAACACTTCTGCTTATATTCTACTGATAAAAGCTGGTCAAATGCCTGCCTAGATGTAGGGGGTGCTGGGAAATGTCATCCTTGGTTTAACAGGAGCTTCTCAGTGACAACTTTCTCTCACAAAGGTGAAGCATACATTTAGGTAGACATTCAGCCATGCCTGTTGTAGTCAGCTTCCTCTAGAATAAATTAGGGGAAAAAAGGTTTGAATTCCATCCACTGGCTGGTTAATCTGTGCAATGATGGTGCCCACGCTGCTTCACTCCTGTCTCCTCTTTGGCTCTCCACCCAGACTTCTGGGATGACCGCACGTCTCCTTCATTCTTTGAGCGTCGTCACTTGTAGCTGTTGTATGTAACAGACTCTGGCTAAGTGCTTTGGGATAAAGGATGGTAATTATACCGTAAACCAGAAACCAGTTCTAATTGAGTGTTAGATGTCACTGCTCCTAGAAATGTGTTTTCCATTTTTCACTGTAATGGTTTGCTCACTGGCCCAAATCTGCTGGAGGATCCAGCCATGTGCTCGGCGTCTCCCTTCCTCTAGGCTTTTGCTCACATCCCTTCAATTAGGATTTTCCCTGTATCCTTTTCAAGGTGCCAGTGGACTTGGTGTGCAAGCCCGCAGAGGGGCTTGCCCACAATAGCCAAACAGTACATTATGTTTTTTTCTGAAACAAAGCAGCAGTTATTTGGCTAAGAGGATCTCATGCTTTCTCATACACAGCCCAACTGGCTAGAAATTGTAGCCAACTTTTTTTTTTTAAGGCATGCAAATATTTGTTAAGTATTTTCATATGTAAAGCACTCTTCTTGGTCACCAGGGTAAACAAAATTGGTCTTGACCCTCACAGGACATAAAATGTCTCCGAAAGCAAACGTAGAACCTCCGTAGCCAAGTGGAGTGGGTCTACCCTAAGCCCAGACCATCGATTATTCTTTGTGAACTATTTGGAAAGGAAAGGTGCTGGACAGAGTCAAGGCTGCTGGACGTGAAAGACTGAGGAGCAGCATGTGGGCTGTGGTGTGCTAACCTGGGGGAGCTGGGGCATTATGCTTCCGGTCACCTGGCTTATGTTTTGCAGACTTCAGGACTTGAGCCATTTGGGTTCTTTGTTTCACTTTCTCCTTTTATTTTTTAACAGTGGGTACTCAGCAATGTCAGGATAAACTGGTCTCAGATGGAGATCAGCCAGGTAGGCAAATGTGGTATCTCAGGACAATGGAAATGGGGCAGAAGGTAATTTAAGGAGGCAGGAAATTAGGTTTGAGGAGTATTGGGATGGGGGGAGTCCTGGCTAAATATGGGGAGGGTCGTCTGGGATCAAGCAGTATTTGGAGAGTTAGACAGGAAGGGGTAGGTGGGACAGGCAGAATAGGATGATCCAGCTTCATAGGCTGAAATGCTATAGTTTGTGGGCGCTAGAGTTTAAGAAGATATCTACCCTCAAGTAACTAGCAGGGACCTGTTTTAAGGAAAACTGCATGGTGGTGACATTTTCGACATAGGAATTCAGACATGGGGGACAGACCCCTTCCCCTCCTGTGCAAGCACCAAACTACCATCACCAGTTTCTGGACATCCATGAAAGCTTACTAACTGGACTCTTAGCTTTGCTCTTGTTCTCTTAGTTCATCTGCCGTGTGTGTGTGTGTGTGTGTGTGTGTGTGTGTGTGTGTGTGTTTATAAAAGGCAAATTTAATTATACTCCTCATCTACCCTGAAACAATTTCCCACTTTTCTTAGAGTAAGACCTAAACCTTTACTTTGAGAGTTACCCTATTTCTTTTTCATTTTCCAAAGCATCACTTGCTCGAGGGTGTTGTTCATAACAGGCTCTGGTCAGCCTGGCCCTGCCTGTCTCAGGCACACCTGCCCTTCGTTTTCTGCTATAATTTCGGGCATCCTTTTAGTTACCTGAGATGCACTTGCCATAAGGCTTGTGCGTGCACATAATTGATTGAGATACCCTCTCTTCCCAGTTTCATCTGTTTAACTTAAGATGCCCCTGATGTCAGGTCAACTGTCACTTGCTAAAAGAAGCCTTCCTGGGCACCTAGAATAGGGTGATCTCTCCATTGTTCTCATCTCCTAGCACCCTACATTATCCCTTGTAACACTTACCCCAATTCTAACTTTAAATTGTGGGTAATTACTTATTTGCTGACATTTTCCTGTGTGAGATCGTAAGCTCAGTGAAGGAAGGGACTGTCCTTCTTACTCACTACTTTATCCACAACTCGATGCACATAGCGAACGCTTATTGTATTTGTGGAATCAGTAAATGAAGGGATGGATGGAGTGAGGACCTATGTCAGGTCCCAGGTTATAGCGCAGCACCTGGAGTGCAGTTACGAGAACAGCAGGCAGAGTAGGGTGGAGGAAGGCCAGAGCAAGTTTCCCTGCTGCTGGGGTGCCAGGCCATGGCCCTGCACCATTTACACTCACATACGCTTTGCATTCTTCTTGACAAGGTCCAGGATAGTCCCAGATTCTGCAATGAAGCGGAGTTTGTAAGTGCAGGTCCAGGGGCCACCAGTGTCAGAACGGAAGCAGCTGGTGGAATGATGTCCGGACAAGGTGTAACATGGTGCGTCCAGTAGAATTTTCCTCCCACATCCCTGTTTCAGAACAGACCCCAGCCTCACAACTTGACAGGAAGGCTGTCTAGGCCTGTGCTTTCCAATGGAACTTAATGTAATGGCAGAAAAGTTTCTATGTCTGTGCTCCCCAGCGCAGTAGTCACTAGCCATATAAGCTGTTGGACTTGTGAGACTGAGGAATTAAATTTTAAATTTGATTTAAATTTAAATAGCCATCTGTGGCTGGTGGTTGCAATACCAGACAGTGAAGACCTGGGCTATTATTAGCATGAATTACTTTAGGAAGCCCTATGTTTCAAAAGCAGAATGGTGTAAATTCTAGAAATCCACTCTGACCAGCGTTTGCCTCCAATTAACCATATTTAAGCGTGTAAGCTATCTCTGGAGTCCGAGGCTTATTTTGACTCTGATGAGTATCTCCTAGGAACATCCCAGTGAAGAGATCTCTATGTACTGCGTCTTGTTTCTGTCCATAGGAATTATTCTTTATTGAAGGCATTTCTTTCTTTATAAGGACTGTACAAAATGTAAAATATACAAATGTAAAACATCATCTTTGCAAGTGTCTGTGTGATGTGACTTCAAATGCTTTCCCATGCCCACTTTTCCCAAACAGATTTTTAAAAATTTTCTTTGTTCCCTTTCCCCTTCTCTCTCACCTTCTTCCTCTATTCTTACTTCCTTTGTAACCTCTACAATGACACAAACCTAACGCCGTGTCCTTTTGCAAGTTCCTATTCTTGTGCATATTGATTTCTTTTCTTTTGTGCTTATTTACAAAAGCTGTTTTATCAGAGCAGATCATTAACAAAAACAAAAAAAAATTCTCTGAAATGATGATAGCTTTTGACCTGTCAACTGATACGTTTTTTGGAGATTTATCAGATAAAGTAATTTCAGTACTTATGTAAAGAATGTAAAGTGAAGTATTATACTGTTTTTTAAGTGGTTATCACCAAGATAACACCAAGTTGCTTTTAAGCCTTTGAAAGTTGCTGTCTGGACCTCTTGAATTCCTTGTTTCGCTTTTCACAAGTGAAAGGCTTTCCATCCAGTAAGGTAATACCAGAATGAGAAAGTGGTGTTTAGAAGGCAAAATTCTGAAATACAACATTAAAGTAACATTTGAAAGAAGGTGGTCCATCTTTAGTCTTTTTCTCTGGTCTGTATAGTTTAGAACCAATGTGTCTTGGGGCTTTCATGCTAAATGTTTCCAGTTCATCAAATCACAATTATTAATCAGGCTATCATTAAATTTTAATTTACTTTTGAGATAAATGTCATTTTAAATTTGGAATCCTAGTTTTTTCTAAATCTAAGGAGAGTATTTTCATTAGGCCCTGTAGAAAGAGCGCACACAGAAAGCTTGGAAACTATTGAAAAGCTACTGTTTAACCTTGGCTTTGGTTTCATTCAAGCCCAGCAAAATACTTGGTCTCCCGCATAATTAACATAGTTTATCATCAACATATACAGCTAAATTGGAGCATTATAGGAGGATTTTTGCCAATTTTTTAAAACCTAGGGAGCTATTTATTTTTAAATTTTAATTTATTTAAATTTAAGCACTCCATGTAGCTAGTAGGTGCCACATTGGACAACTCAACTCTAAACTCTTAGACATTATTTATGCAACTAATACATTAAAACACAAATTTATCAGGTTAAAGTTTTAGAGACAAATATGTTGACAACAAAAATACTTAATCAGGTTCTTCTAAATATTTATAAAAATTAAATGCTTACATATTGTATTTGAAAATGAGCTTTAAATACCTTAAAATCAGGAAAAAGACACAAGAATTACCAAAGTTCTTATGACTTATTTTTGTACTTATTATTAAATGAATTATAGAGGTATTTATTATGTGAATTTAAGTTGGCTGCTTTATTAACATTCTTCTTCTCCTCCTCCTCCTCCTTCTTCTTGTTCTATCTTCCTTCCTAGGTTAGAATCCCATCTTGAATGTTCTTAGATGATAGGTTCTGAATAATCAAACAACCACTTTTTTAAATTGAGATGTTGAATTATATGCTTTTGG
Source organism: Anoura caudifer (assembly GCA_004027475.1). NCBI lineage: Eukaryota > Metazoa > Chordata > Mammalia > Chiroptera > Phyllostomidae > Anoura > Anoura caudifer. Next base: position 234,100 of record PVKU01001907.1, on the reverse strand, counting down.
GGTCCAGTTGTAATTTTTAGACTTAGGATTACATGTTCTGACCTGGGTCCCGTTTTAATAGAAATAAGCCTGCTGCGTCAGTGGGGCTTTCTAAGTTCACTGTACGCTATTTTGTATTGCCTTTAGTTGTTTGGAACTTTTTTTCCTTCCAAATGATGCGTTCTTTAAGGTCCGTTTAGACAATGTTATATACATTCTCCTGAAATTGATGTATTTTGACCTCCTTTGCAAGCATTGCTAGAAAATTATACATAATATCTATCACCTTATTTTAATTTGTAAGGCCATCCAGGTTTCCTCTCCCAGGAGAAAAGGATAAAACCTACATAAAAAAATCTCCTTTCTAGTGCTCTTAGCCAGTCCAGCACCTTGGAACACAGTTACTATGTGTATGACCAGTGATGCTGATTGACTTTGGCTCCTCTTTCCACCTGGTTATTGAATGTGACTACTTGTAATGACTTACTCCAATTTCTTGTATCCACTCTCCCTACACAGTACATTTGTATATGCTCATTTGCATAGGTTATATATTTAATAAAACAGAATACTCACATATATTAACAATTCTCTCCATGTTAAAAATAATACAAAGCAATTTTATTCTGTTAGGACCACTTTGCTTCTGTAATTTTATGTAAATTTTCTCTTTTTAAAATAACATAATGGATATTTAATTGCTCAATTTGTAGTAATTGACTAGCTCTTCTTTGCTATTGGATGCTCAGGTAGTTGCCAGTTGGCCATGGGAGTAGGCTCTGTCTAAGCCCTTCAGTGTCACATAGACTTTGAAAATGTCCTTACATTTTTAACCACAACAAGTTGCTGCATTCTGTTGTTTATCATAATTTACTCAGGACTAGTTACCTTGTTTTTTTTTTTTTTTTTTTTTTTTTTTTTTTTTTTTTTTTTTTTTTTTTTTTTTTTTTTTTTTTTTTAATGGAAAGGGCTGTGCATGAATATTGATAATGAGCAAACATTTTGAGTCAGGTTGCTTACGATGACAGAAATGCATGTACAAATATACATATTTATATATATTTCTATTTAAGGCCTTGGGTTCACACTGATTTTTTTTCCATTTTAACAATTATTAAATTCTTTAAACTTCATGTCTAACATCAACTTTTTCTTTACAATATGCCATTTAGATTTTTAACCTCTACTTTAAACTGAAAATGTACTCTCTTTTTATTGAAAAATTTTGTCTCATTAACCACCATTTTGAATGAGTGGAAGAAAGGGATCTAACTTGAGGAGTCACAGAATGTTGGAACTGGCAGGGGTTTTAGAGATCATTAGTGTGTTCCTTTTGTTTTACAGGTTAACAAAAAATCAGATGTTCAGACAGAATGGAAAACTTGACCTAAGTTGGATGTATGTGTATATGTGTACGTGTGCACACACACACAACCTTCTTAAATTGTTAAAAATCATTAGTCCTATCTCCCAGGGGTTGGGCTTTGATGAGTTCCCTATAAAGTATTTTTGGGATTCTCAGACAGAGTTAAAGATGAATCAGAATGTCTTGGGTTCTGGTTTAGAACTTGATTCTTTTCCTCTAGGATACTCCTCTGAGGCCCATAACTGAGTGTAGGAATTAAATCAGGCCTCGCTCAGACCAACCTCAAGCAGTTTGGAAACCCAAGGTCTTATCAAACCACTCCATAGTTGAAACAGGGGAAGATATAATGTCACAGGAACAGTCCAAGTCTTGTGTTACTCTGAGTTCATACAATCTGTGTGTCTGCCATGATTGTTCTGTAATTTAAGAAATTTCCAAGATAAATGGTATGCCTATGGCTGAATTCCAGCAGGAAAATTAGGTACATCAGTAGATACTCTGAGACTCCTAGAAATCATCTACTTCACTTTACTTATTTACAGAACAGTAAAACAAATCTGGTTTAAGTTTTCTTGGATATTAAATTATTGTGGCATCAGAATACATAATGAACAATTTGCTAACATTTTTCAGAGTTAGAAGAAAAATAAGCAACAATATACTTTAATTAGATATAAAACAGTTTTCTGACTAAAGTGTTTTTGGATTACTAGAGTTAAAGCTTTCCACCTGATATTTTAAGCCATTTAAACTCAAACAGAAGTTGGAAAAATATAACATGTGTGCTACATTCATTAAAAACACATTTTGTAATTTTGCTACACGGCAAAAACTAAGGGTGAACATTCATTATCATTACCATCTTATATCTAATAAGACAAGTTTAACATAATAATCTAAATGTGTAAGACTGTTATCCTTCATCAGGGAGCCATTTTTTAGGCATTTTATAAGATTTGGAACCTAGTGTTTGATTCGTAGAAGGTGCTCAATAAATATTTTTGAACAAATTAATGAAATAATTCATTTATTTCATTAATTCATTTAGTTTTTCAAAGAGCTTTTAACATTCCAAATGGTAGCTAGGTTGTAGCTCTCATGAATGCAGATTATATTCTTTTTTTAAAATTGTTGTTCTTGTACAGTTTTCTGTCTTTTACTCCCATCCTAGCCCACCATCTCCCCCTCCCCACATCCCTCTTATTTCCAACCCCCTAGTTTTTGTCCATGTGTCCTTCATCCTTGTTCCTGTAAACTCTTCCCCTTTTCCCCTGAAATTCCTTCTCCTCTCCCCTCTGGTCACTGTCAGCCTGTTCTCTATTTCAGTGTCTTTGCTTGTTTGTTTGTTTTGTTGATTAGGTTCCTGTTAAAGGTGAGATCATATGGTATTTGTCTTTCACATCCTGGTTTATTTCACTTAGCATAATGCTCTCCAGTTCCATCCATGCTGTCGTGAAGGGTAGGAGCTCCTTCTTTCTTTCTGCTGCATAGAATTCCATTGTGTAAATGTACCATAGTTTTGACCCATTCATTTACTGATGGGCACCTAGGTTGTTTCCAGCACTTGGCTATTGTAAATTGTGCTGCTATGAACATTGGGGTGCATAGGTTCTTTTGGACTGGTGTTTCAGGGTTCTTAGGATATAATCCTAGCAGTGGAATTGCTGGGACAAAAGGCAGACCCATTTTTAGTTTTCTTAGAAAATTCCATACTGCTTTCCATAGTGGTTGTACCAGTCTGCAATCCCACCAACAGTGCACGAGGGTCCCCTTTTCTCTACAACCTCCCCAACACTTGTTGTTTGTTGCTTTGTTTATGATGGCCATTCTGACTGGTGTGAAGTGGGATCTCATTGTGGTTTTAATTTGCATCTGTCTCATCGCTAGTGATACTGAGCATCTTTTCATGTGTATCTCTGGATCCTCTGTATGTCCTCCTTGGAGAAGTGTCTGTTCAAGTCCTTTGCCCATTTTTTAATTGGGTTGCTTGTCTTCTTAGAGTGGAGTCATGTAAATTCTTTATATATTTTGGAGATTAAACCCTTGTCTGAGGTATCTTTGGTAAATATGTTTTCCCATACTTTTGGTTCTCTTTTTATTTTAATACTGTTTTCTTTAGCCATGCAGAAGTTTTCTATTTTCATGAGATCCTATTTGTTTCTTCTTTCCTTTATGTCCCTTGCTTTAGGGGACATATCAGTAAAAATGTTGCTGCATGAAATATCTGAGATTTTCCTGCCTATGTTCTCCTCTAGGACTTTAATGGTGTCATGGCTTATATTTAAATCTTTTATCCACCTTGAATTTATCTTTGTGTATAGTGTAAGTTGGTGCTCGATTTTCATTTTTTTACACGTAGCTGTCCAGTTCTCCCAATATCACTTGTTGAAGAGGCTATTTTTACTCCATTTTATGTTGCTGCCTCCTTTGTCCAATATTAATTGACCATAGAGACTTGGGTTTATTTCTGGGCTCTCTGTTCTATTCCACTGGTCCATGTGCCTTTTTTTAGGCCAGTACCAGGCTGTTTTGATTACAGTGTCCTAGTAATACAGTTTGGTGACAGGTATTATGATCCCTCCTACTTTGCTCTTCTTTCTCAAAATTGCTGCAGCTATTCAAGGTTGTTTATGGTTCCATATAAATGTTTGAAGTGTTTGTTCTATGTCTGTGAAATATGCCATTGGTACTTTAATAGGTATTGCATTCAATCTGTAAATTGATTTGGGTAGTATGGACATTTTGATGATGTTGATTCTTCCAGTCCATGAACACAGTATATGTTTCCATTTGTTTGTGTCTTCCTTGATTTCTTTCTTCAGTGTTGTGTAGTTTTCTGCATACAAGTCTTTTACCTCCTTGGTTAGGTTTATTCCTAGGTAATTTATTTTTCTTTGTGCTATATCGAATGGGATTTTTTTCTTGATTTCTGCTTCTGCTGTTTCATTGTTGGTATACAAAAATGCCTTTGATTTCTGGATATTGACTTTGTATCTGGCTGTTTGACTAAATTCAATTATTAGGTCGAGCAGCTTTTTGGCTGAGTCTATAAGATTTTCTATGTACACTGTCATGTCACCTGAAAACAATGATAGTTTTGTTTCCTCCTTTCAAATTAGAATGCCTTTTATTTCCTTTTCTTGTCTAATTGCTGTAGCTAAAACTTCCAATACTATATTGAATGGAAGTGGTGAAAGTGGACAACCTTGTCTTGTTCCTGATCTTAGTGGAAAAGATTTTAGTTTTTGCCTGTTGAGTATGATGTTGGCTGTAGGTCTCTCATATATGGCCTTTATTATGTTGAGGAATGCTCCCTATATTCCTACTTTGCTGAGTGTTTTTATTGTAAACAGGTGCTGTATCTTATCAAATGCATTTACCTCATCTATTGATATGATCATGTGATTTTTGTTTTTGCTTTTCTTTATGTGATGTATTACATTTACTGATTTGCAAATATTGAAATATCCTTGCATGCCTGGGATGAATCCCACTTGGTCATGGTGTATGATCTTTTTAATGTATTGTTGGATGTGGTTTGCCAATATTTTGTTGAGGATTTTAGTGTCTATGTTCATCAGTGATATTGGCCTGAAGTTTTCTTTCTTTGCTGTGTCTTTATCTGGTTTTGGGATTAGGATGATGCTGGCTTCATAAAAAGAGTTTGGGAATCTTCCATCATTTTGGATTTTTTGGAATAGTCTGTGAAGGATAGGGGTTAGCTGTTCCTTAAATGCTTTGTAGAATTCTCCTGTGAAACCATCTGGTCCAGGGCTTTTGTGCGTCGGGAAGTTTTCGATTAGTGCTTCAATTTCATCTGCTGATATTGGTCTGTTCAGGCTTTCTGCTTCTTCATCATTGAGGTTTGGAAGATTGTATTTTTCTAGAAAGTTGTCCATTTCACCTAGGTTTTCAAATTTCTTGGCATACAGTTCTTCATAGTAATTTCTTACAATACTTTGTATTTCTGTGGTGTCAGTTATAATCTCTCCTCTTTCATTTATGATTGTGTTGATTTGGGTATTTGGGTCTTCTCTCTTTTTTTCTTGATGAGCCTGCTTAAAGGCTTGTTGATTTTGTTTATCTTTTCAAAGAACCAGCTCCTGGATTCATTGATCCTTAGAAGTGTGCTTTTAGTCTCTATGTCATTTAATTCTGCTCTGATTTTGGTTATTTCCTTCCTTCTACTTGCTCTGGGCTGTCTTTGCTGCTGTTCCTTGAGTTCTTGTAGATGTAGGGTTAGGTTGTTTGTTTGAAATGTTTCTATCTTTTTTAGGTAGGCTTGAACTTTTCTCTGAGGACTGCCTTTGCTATGTCCCATAAGTTTTGAGTTGTTGTGAGGTCATTTTCATTTGTTTCCAGAAACTTTTTGATCTCTTCCCTAATTTCATTCTTGACCCATTCATTGTTTAATAGCATGCTGTTCAATCTCCATGATTTTGAGGGTTTTGGGTTTTTTCCATGGGGTTGGTTTCTAGTTTCAGTCCTTGTGGTAGGAGAAAATGCTTGGTATGATTTCAATTTTCCTGAATTTGTGGAGGCTTGTTATGTGGTCTGTCTTTGAAAATGTTCCATGTGCATTTGCAAAGAAGGTATATGTGTATTTAGCTTCTTTGGCATGAAGGGATATATATATATATATATATATATATATATATATATATATATATATATATATAGAGAGAGAGAGAGAGAGAGAGAGAGAGAGAGAGAGTCAGTTAAGTCTGTTTCATCTAGGGCATTGTTCAATGCCAAAATATCTTTGTTGATATTTTCTCTGGAAGATCTGTCCATTTTTGACAGTGGGATGTTAAAATCTCTTACTATAATTGTGTTGCTGTCAATATCTTTCTTGAAGTCCTCTGAGATTTTCTTTATGTATTTGGGTGCTCCTATGTTGGGTACATATAATTTACAATGTTTATGTCTTCTTGGTTGATTCTTCCCTTGAGTATTATTAAGTGACCTTCTGGGTCTCTCAAATGGCCCTTCTTTTGAAGTCTATTTTGTCGCATATCAGTATTGCTACCCCAGCTTTTTTTTCCTGTCCATTTGCTTGGAAAATTTGTTTCCAGCCCTTTACTTTCAGTCTGTGTAGGTCTTTTGTCCCGAGGGGAGTCTCTTGTAGGCAGCATATGTGTGGGTCATGCTTTCTTATCCATTCAGCTATTCCAGACCTTTTGATTGGAGCATTTAATCCATTTATGTTTAAGGTTATTATTGATATGTACTGATTCATTGCCATTTTCATATCTGTGTCCCTCTCTCTCTTTTCCTTCCTTTCCTTAAAGCAGTCCCTTTAGCATCTCTTGCAGAACTGTTTGGTAGAGGTGTATTCTTTTAGACTTCTTTTGTCTGGGAAGCTCCTTATTTGGCCTTCTATCTTGATTGAAAGCCTTGCTGGTTAAAGTAGTCTTGGTTGCAGGCCTTTGGTTCTCATTGCTTGGAATATTTCTTGCCATTCTCTTCTGGCTTGGAGCATTTCCATTAAGAAGTCAGCTGCTAACCTTATCAGGGCTCCCTTTTATGTTACATCCTTTTTGTCTCTTGCTGCCTTTAAGATTCTCTCTTTGTTTTGGAATTTTGCCATTTTAATGATGATGTGTCTTGAAGTGGGCCTGTTTGGGTTCCTCTTGATTGGGACTCTCTGTGTCTCCTGGATTTGTGTGGCTTTTTCTCTCATCAAATTAGGGAAGTTTTCCATCATGACTTTTTCAAATAGGTTATCTATCCGTTGTTTTTCTTCTTCTCCTTCTGGAATCTCTATTATATGGATATTATTATGTTTCATATTGTCTTGCATTTCCCTTAATCCGTCTTCATTCTTTCTGAGCCTCTTTTCCTTTTCTTGCTCTTTCTCGGTGTTTTTTTCAACTTTGTCCTCCAACAAGCTGATCCAATCTTCTGCTTCATTGATCCTGCTTTTGATTCCTTCTACTATGTTCTTCAGCCTGGAAATTGTATTATTCATTTCCTCTTGATAGTTTCTATTTCCTTTTTCATGTTGATACAGTTTGCAGTGAGTTCATTGTAGCTTCCCTGTAGTTTCTGGTAGCTCGTTTTGATCTCATTCAGCTTCCTGACAACCATTGCTTTGAAGTCAAAATCTGATAGTTGAGTTGCCTCCGTTTCATTTATCATTCTTTCTGGGGCTTCCTCCTTTCTTTTCATTTGGGGATTGTTTCTTTGCCTTCCCATTGTTTGTGAGGCTCTTCTTGTTAGCCTCAGCTTCTTAAATTGATCTTTTCTGGCTCCCTGGGTTTATGGTGTGAACTTCTGTGGTAGAATACCTGTGAGACTCAGTGGTGCAGTCTCCTTGATCTCCTGAGCTCACTGGTCTTGGGCTGTGGTTTAAGTTGGCTCTGTATTTGTCTTTGGTTTTGATTGGTGTTGGGTCTATCTTTGGTGGGTCCTTCCCACCAGCTGGTTAACTGTGGGTCACTCTATCCACCACCTCTTGTGGTTTGTTCTGCAGGTGAGAGCAGGTTGTGTTGAAGCTGGTTCTTCCATGTGTACAAGGTTTTGAGGATTCTCTCTTGCTCTTGTTCAGTTGTGTGTACTGGGTAGTTTCTCCACTATTTAAGTTTATTTCCAGATAGGTCCTGGATTGAGGTTTGTGTGGGTTCCACTCCCTCTTTCACCTTCTTCTGTTGTTATCTGTTGGTGGTTCCTTTGTTGTTGGGTTTCTTCTTGTAGTGGGTATCCTGGTGTTCACCACTTCCACCTACTAGTGGTAGCAGTTAATGCTCCTTGGAGTAGGGTTTTCAATTAACTTCATTTTTCTGTATCGTTTCAGTACACTTTGAGGGCAGACAGACATCCATGATCTGTCAGCTGGAACAGGTTCAGGAGTTAGCACTGTCTCAGCATTCAGGCCACACTGCCTGCTTTTCAAAACTCACTCCCTGGACATGCTTCACTCACCTCCTGTCCACACCAAGATTATATTCTACAAAGCCCCTAAATTTAGGCATCTGCATGATGTAGTGGTATATTATACCTCTCTCTTCCTTTACATCGGGTAGAATGCTTCACATAGGTGTGCAAATCCAAAAATTTCTGCAATATTCTTTGTAGTATTTCTTTTTTTCTAAGCATTTTATAATTATTGTTCAAGTACAGTTGTCTCCATTTTCACCCCATAGCCCCCACCCCGCCTCACCCATCCCCACTTTCTACCCTTAAATTTATCCCCTTTGGCTTTGTCCATGTGTGCTTTATACATGTTCCTTGATGGCCCTTCCCCTATTATCCCTTTCCCCCTCCTCTCTGGTAACTGTCAGTTTGTTCTTTATTTCAATGACTCTGGTTGTATTTTGCTTGGTTGTTTGTTTTGTTGATTAGGTTCCACTCATATGTTACTTCTCTTTTACTGCCTGGCTTATTTCACTTAGCATAAGGTTCTCCAGTTCCATCCATGCTGTCAGAAACGGTAGGAGCTCCTTCTTTCTTTCTGCTGCATAGTATTCCATTGTATAAATGTACTACAGCTTTTTTTATCCCCTCATTTACTAGGTTGCTTTCAGTACTTGGCTATTGTAAATTGTGCTGCTATGAACATTGAGGTGCATAGGTTCTTTTGGATTGGTGTTTCAGGGTTTTTAGGATATAATCCCAGCAGTGGAATTGCTGGGTCAAAAGGCAATTCCAGTTTTAGTTTTCTGAGGAAATCCCATACTGTTTTCCACAGTGGCTGCACCAGTCTGCATTCCCAACAGCAGTGCGCTAAGGTTCTCTTTTCCCCACAGCCTCACTTTATGTTGGCCTTTCTGACTGGGGTGAAGTGGTATCTCTTTATAGTTTTAATTTGCATCTCTCTGATGGCTAGTGATGCTGAGCATCTTTTCCTATGACTCTGGGCCCTTCGTATGTCCTCCTTTGTAGTATTTCTATAGGTTCCTTGAGAGCAGGAGCTGCTCTACTCAATTTTACATCCTCTGTACTCAATGTACAATATAAGCATGGCCAAGTAATGCACTGTTTCAGAGGAAGGGAGGGAGTGAGGAAGGAATAATGGCTCTAAAGCAGTATGTGTTATTTATAGTTCGTGATCTTTTCCCATTCTGGCCCTTACTGGAATGGTAGAAACTACAGACTGTCGTGCAGTCAGGAATCATTAATAATTAGGTTCAACTCTTCAGTATTTATAGATTTAACTGGATTTGAGATACAGGCGTCCCTCACTATCTGAAAGTAGAGCATTCCTATGAAGCCTTTTGTAATTCAAAATAGTGTCAAGTGAAGGAGCAATCACCTTAGGACACATTTGCTAACAAATACATGAAATACATTGAGATAAAAGACATCTGCTCACAGACAGTTCAGAGATCCAGTGGCTTGCAAAGTGAATTTTCGAAAAGCAGGGATACCTGTAGCTTGATTGCTCTTGCTTCACATTTTTATCCTCTTCCATTGTTCTAATTTTATATTTATTTTGGATGCCATGAGGTGCCAAGGGCTAGTGGGGAGAACATGGCTTCAGAAACAGGAGATGTGTTTCCAGTTCTGATGCTGAATGGACCCTGGGAAAATCATTTGAGTCTTCCAGTGTTGTCCTTCCAAATACTGTGAATTTTATATTTTCAGCATTTAAAAAGTACTATTTAAGCATGTATCTTTACTATGACTCTCTAATACTGAGGCTAATAGCATTAGTTTTGAAATTCAGATACTAACATTTGTTAGTTTAGTTAAAAAAAATTTAGAATTGCCAAAACAAAAGAGTTCCCAACCGTACCATCTCTATCCATAGAAAATTATGACCCTTAGTATATTTTATGCATGCCACTCAGGCCAAGGAGTGGATGTAATGGTACAGAAATTAATTAGGTTCATTCTTTCCTTCTATAGCAGGCTAAAAAGACTGCTCAATATTGGTCCCATATTTCCATTTATTTATCACTCTGAGGCCTCTAGAATCCTGCCATTCAAGGAAAATTGCCAGCATCATAGGAGGTTAAGAGCGTGGCCTTTGAATTGAGATAATGCTGGATTGGATCCTGGAACTGGCACTTCCTAGTTGTGTCATCTTGAGCAAGGATCTCTCCTTTCTGATCCTCAGTTTCTTTTTTGTGAATAAAAGAGAAAATACTGACCCCTAAGTGGTTGAGAATTAAGGAGCATTCTAGTTATGAGGATTCAATGGGATAAGCCCAGTAGCTGTATGCTGTACTAATCATTATGTTGTACATGGTAAAAATGATAATTATTAACAAAATTCGCAAAGATCACAACTTTGGCTCTCCTTTAGACACAACTCCAGGACTATCCCTACCTTCTAGGAAATGTAATTTCTACCGGTAGACATTTTGATCTTAAGCTGAAGTAAAGTTCAGATCGCAAATCTGAATCCCATAGCCATGGCTTTCGTTATACAGGCATGTTCTTTTATTAGAATCCTGACTACAGAGGGCTTGCAGAGTTGAGGGCTTCAGAGATCACCTTCTCCAAATATAGAAGAATTTGTCCTTTCCTTGAAGAAAAAAATGAATAGTTATAACAGCATTAAAGAAGAACTGAAAAAAGGGGGAAACATCCAGGATTTCTCCATCTTTAATCAAACTACTTCTTTCAATGAAAACAATAGCTCTTCTTTATTTCTGAATATTTTCACTCTAGGTGCAAAATAACATTCCCTATTATACTATTGTAATCATAATTTTTATGATTCTTTCACACTGTTTTTTGAATTATTTATTTCAAGCCTGTGTCATCTGGTGCAAGTCACATGAACTTGGGGCTTCAGTCAGTCCATCTGTGGTCCCTAATTTTCACATTTTTATTTTGGAAAATGTTGATGGAATACACTGAGCTCATTTTCCTTATCAAATGCTTTGATAATTGCTTTTCAAATTGTGCTAAATTAGATTATTAGCAGTAAATTTTAGCATTCTAAGATTCATGGATGCCAGTAGGTCATCTTATCCATCTGCCTTAATGTTCTTACCGTTAATTATTGTTACCATTGTAGCTCCCTAGCATTTTCCCCAACAGAGACACATGGTAGATTAAGAAGGGGGCAGTGATGAGAGGAGGAATATTTATAAAGTGCCATTCACAGATGGATGCTAATAAATGTTGTTTAATGATCCTCACTGATGACAAAGTGAGTGAAAAACACTGTTCATGAGGGATGTGGAGATAGATCTCTATAGTTCAGTGAACCTCTTCCCTTTTCTCCTTAACAAACTGAAAAAATATCAAGAATACAACTACTTGTGACATATTCTGATTTTTAAAATTAGTTCCATTAATGAAGGAGCCCATTGGTTTGTTAGACGCTGTATTTTTTTCATGCTAGAATCTAGAAACCTTTTTTTAAAAAATATGCTCAGTCAGGGAAGGTACTGATGGTGACTACACTGAGAATCTTGGGGTAAATTTGGGCAGTAGTCTGCTTTGAGTCTGAAAATGTGGCCACCTACTTATTGTGATTTGAATGCAGTGGGAACGATTTCTGCCCTTCACCTTAAGTTATTTTCCTGAACCAAATACTGCTCTGTTTGTATTTCCATTACTGTAGGGTCATTCCTTTGACAACTTTGCCCTTCTTTTAAAGTCTTCATACAGCAATACTTATATTACTTAGAAAAAACGAAAAGGTCATTGTTGAGGAGTATAAGATCATCTTTTAAAAAATATTTGGATTCACTAACTTTGATAGTTTTTCTTTACTTTCTTCTTTTATTGGTAGAAATTTTATCATATTGGCTTTGCTGGCTTGAATATTTTTCCTAGGAGTGAGTAGAAGCTGAGAAATAGAAATTCACATTTGTCAAATTTTAAACTTAAGAAATTTACAGGCCTGAACTTTTTCCTGTCTGTCATCTTTCCAGGGGAATGTGTAGATATGAGGTATTCACACAAAAATCTCACTGACCCTTAAAATGTCAGTGATAGAAAGCACTTTGGAGGCAATCTTGTCAATATCTCAACAGGAGAGAAGTTGCTTCTGTGCCTCCCTGTCGGTGATTACCTGGGATCCACTAGAATATTACTGGGTCCAATAGTGTTTTGAGGCAACATATTCCATTTGGGGTCAGCAAGTAATTATTGGCAAGACTTAGTTCATCACTTCCTCCCTACATAGTTCCGTTAAATCTAGCTCTTATTTTGAACCCAGGCCTTGTTAAAATAGGCAAATCAGGGCCAGCAGAACTAAGCAAATTAGAAGTCACCACAATAAACTGATATTTGATGATATTAAGCAAAACAAAAAGGATAATAGCGCTTTGAAATTCATTATTCACTCAATCATTTGTTCTTTTGGGTAATCCACAAACATTTCTTAAGCACTTGTGTACCGAAGATGCAAACACGGACAAGACATGTTCATCACTTTTAAGTACTCACAGCCAAGAATGTGTTTTCAGTTAAAGCTCACATGTACCTCCTTCTTCTCCATTGTAGCTGATATAAGTCATACTTAGCTGCTGGTATATTTGTATATAGAATGTCTATCTACCTCCATTAGAAGATAAGTTCCATGATGTCAGAGACTGTGCCTCCCGCAGAGTAAGGCCTCATAAATATTTGCAGAATGAACAAATAGGAAAGAATTCTAAGTGAATAGTTATGCTACAGTGAGAAAAGCACTATAATGGATACAACAAACTTCTAGCCTGTTGTGGCAGAAGAGATTAATTCTCCCTGGACAAGATATTTGTTCTTGACCTTGAATAACGAGTAAGAGTTTACCAGATGGAGAATGTGGAAAAGAGCATTTTATACATGAAAGTCATATTGGATTTTGGGAGTGGCATGTAATGTGAGGTAGCTGGAATGAGAGGAAAATGATTTTTAAATAAAATAGAAATCTGATCATTTACTTTTTCATTCAACTAATATTTATTGTGTGTCTACTGTATGCCAGGCACTTGGGATAAAATAATGAAAAAGATCAAATGTGATACGTGTCCTCAAGAAACTTAAAGTCCAGTGGGGAGATTGGATATTAACCAAATAATCAAAATGCTTATCTCCAAAAATAGAAAACTACTGTTGTGAGAAGTGCTCCAAGTAAAAGGCAGCTGACATTATGAATATATCAGTTCTTAAAACAGGAGGATTATTGTACAATCAAGGAAAGCAGGGGGCTATCCAAGATGTGATCCCTGAGTTGCTATCAGCAGATGAAAAGGGGGGGAAATAGGTATGCAGATTCCCTGTGCTGGGGAGAGGGTGGCACATGCAAAGAAAGAACAAACTAAAGCAGACGGAGTGAGAGGGAGCAAAGTAGGTGATGGGACTGCAGTACCTCTGAAGTCTCCCTTACGGGACAGACCTTGCAGCCTTTGGATTGTGTCTTTATCCTGAAAGTGAGCAGCGTGGGAGTGTTTTCTACAGGAGATGGCCCTGATCTGCTCGTGTTGGGGCTGCAGTGTGCAGAACGGACGGGAGGGGTTAGGAGCAGAAGGAGGGAGCGACCATAAAAACCAGTACTAGGGAAGCAGAGGTCATGAGAGCGATTCTATGAAGTGCACTTTTCTTCAGAAAATTGTCAAGTTGCTGGCCTGCAGCCATTGCTCTTAAAAGAAACAAACAGTGTGTAGGAGATAATGCAGTTTAATGCATGTAGTTGGAATTGATATTTTAACATGGGGGTACACAAAGAAGTAAGAGCTTTTAAAATTTTTAACTAGAAGGTGAAAAGCAAAGCATAGTAATGGGATATAATGGAAAGAGACTTCTACAGGCATCTGCAGATCTGCTTTTAGTTCAAGTTTTAGTTCCAGGTTCTGGTTTTAGTAACTAGCAGAGGTCAGCCAAGTCATGTGACCTCAGTTCTCAAAGCTGTAAGTAAGGAAATTGGACCAGATCAGATCCCGGCTCCCTTTTGCCGTGATCTGTGATTCTACTCCCCAAACGTGGGGATATGTAAAGCATGGTATAATGTTTAAGTCACAGAAACTAATCTCTCAAATCAGACTTCAGTATTTGAGCTTCTAAAAAGCCACATTGCCTATAATGCATTGATTATGGAGAAGGAAGGGGCAAATGGAAAGTGTATTTTTACTGTTAAATGGAACTCAACTGAGAATCATCCCTTGTTAAGAATCTTATGACTGAACATTCCAGACCAATCATCCCATGATCTAAAAGCTAATTTTATTGGAAGAAACCCAACAAAATTTTCAAATCCTATCCAAACTTCATAAACATTTTTTATTTGGTTTCATAGCAGCCTAATCTAACTAATATGACAAGACACCCAGAAGAATATGAAATTTAAGTTAATTACACAAATAGAAGATTGTGTTATCAACATAGAACACCAGGTAGCAAGCGAAGCTTGTGATTTTTTTTCTAAATCAGAATATTATAGGGTGGCCCAGCCTTGTTCCACATCCCTTGTGGTGGCACCAATACTTTCTCTCTTCATTGCCTTTTTTCCTTTTGTCTCATCACGTTTCATCTGCATTTACCCCCTTCACTCCGTTGTGACACTGGGAAGACTTTTGCAAAAGGAGACAGTGAAAAGAACGCTCCGTGGGCCCCCATGTAAAGGGCAGGTTCACCTTCAGAAGAGAAAACCCTCCAGCAGCTGAATGGCTGAATGCTCGTATAAAAGTGTGAGCCTTTTTGTGCGTGTTTTGAAACAGATGGAAAAATTTCAGTGACAGCTATACTTGGTAGTTTATAACTGTGTAAGATGCATTATAACATCAGTATTATATTTTTCAGAGTACAGAAGGATTTTTTTTCATTGGTTATGTCTTATAAAGGTCATTTTTCTGAAGGCAAACTGAATGTTTTATTCTGTAATTATGGCAAACACATATATAGGATCTAACTCTTTAAATAGTTCTCTATTCTGATGAACAAAAATTATATAATGTGTCTAAATAAAATAGTTTATTTATAAATTTTGTTGTTTGGAGACATCCATGGTATTGAAAGATACTCATATTACATATTCTACTTATTACTTGTCATCTTCTCTTCTTACTGCAACACAATGCTTCCTCTGGCCACCGAAAGCAAAGCTTTTAGGATTTTGTTTGAGTGTATCTAAAAAAAGCGTCGGTTATGTCAAGGATAAAACTCCTGGATTTTTTTTTTATCTAAGGAGTAAACAGTTGTGCTAAAATCGAGGAACACATTGATATTAGCAGCCTTTCACTGCAGAAAAATACCACCTTCCACCTTTCTGAAGACACGGACAATGTTTTAGTTATCACTACAATTTGACATGCTAAAAAACAATGAACAGTACAAAATTCATTAATATTTTACATTGAATTTATTAGGGTGACATTGGATAATGAAACTATATAGGTTTCATATGTACAGTTCTACAACATATCATCTCTATATTGTATAATGTGCTCACCACCCCAAGTCAAGTCTCCTTCCATCACCAGTGGTCCCTCCTCACCCTCCTCCACCTCCCCTTTCCCTCTGGTAACCACCACGCTGTCCCAGCCAGGTTCTAAAGTAATTCAGCAGGTTTGTTGAATTTCTTAGGATAGCTAAAAGTTTCTAAAGCCTTACTTTAAAATCATACCTATCTTTCTCAAATAAATGTGCTTGTTTTTCACTTGTTATAATTTTATAGTTTCTCATTAGTAAATTCTGGAGGTGCTTTTTAAAATTTCAGCAAGTACTAACTTTGTTTAAAGCATTGATTATCCGACTAACAGTTTCAGTGCCTTACTCTCCACATATTTACTGCAAATAATCCTTGTGGCTCTCTGAAACAAAAATAGCTGTTAGAAAAAAAGATGCATTTACTACTTAAAACCATACATGAAAATTTAAGGAAATACACAGAGTGACTTAGACTTAAAGGTCTCAGAGCTGCTTGTTTGCAAATACTGCTCAGCACGTACTAGCAACAGAGAAACGGAATGTTAAACACATTCCGTTAGATCTTTAGAAAGATCTACTTTCCATCTTTACAGGATCATGCACGGGACTTATTTCGCCTTGCCACACTAAGGAAGTGTCAAGTATATGACATAATGGTAGTATTTCTGAGACTACATTACTCCCCTCCCCCTGCTGCCTTCAGACCTGCAGCCACAAGCTGTAATTATGGTGCCATGATCAGAAAGTTGTGTTTTGTCAGGTTTGGCCCTAAATGGGTGGCAGCATAATTTCACGCTGCTGGTAGGAGCGTGGTGCAGCTGTGCAAATTCAGAATGTTTGTTGTTGTTTATTGTTTAAGGAGTGGCATTTTTCTCTAATGGCCTAATGGAGGGATGTTTACCCATTTGCGCTGGACTCTTGCAAGCTTGACTTTGCATTTCAATGGATCGAGTGAGGTGAAATAAGTGAACAAATTGCCCAAAGAAAAGAGTCACTGAGATTCTGCCCTTGACATAAAAATGTGTGTTCTGTTTAAAACTGACTTTATTTATATAAATTCTACAAGTTGCATAACATCTACAGAGTGAATTACAACTTTTTGTATTATACTTACGTACTAAATTGAATTACATGATTAATTCTTATGGAATTTCACTTCTAAAACTATATGTGAGAAAATATAGCATCATATCCAGTTTTACTACTAAAATTAAAAACATAAATTTTTCAAGCTCTTAAGAATGGCAAGTCATGACACCTAACCCAGCAGGAGCTGACAGATTTGTTGTTAGAAGTAAAATTAGTATGACAGAAAGAACATATATTAAAAGTGAAAAGTTAAAATATAGAAAAGCAACTAAACACTAAGTAAAATAAATGAAACTTTTATGATGCTTTGAAGGTAGTTTGTTTCAAGCCCTGATAAATGTCAAAGGGTTCTCGAAATGAAATATGAAAACCACCTTTTCTTAAGAAACTAGACCTGAAAGAACATTTTCATGTGCTCTGAGACAGCATGATGTTTATTTCTATCTCAAGGAGGACGGTGATTGGTGGGACAGGGTGGTGAGGGCCACAGAATCATAGGGAAGAAGGAATTCAGCCAGTGTCATAGCAAAGCAAAGGACTGCAGACAGGGAGTACCCTTGTTCAATGGGTGAGGGAACTGAAGTTCAATCACAAAGGAGACGGAGGCAGAGGTCAGTCCACCTGGATCCAGGGCCCCGAGCCTCACAGCAGAGCTCCCTTTTGTGATCTCATGCAACCTCTCATGAAAAAAACAACTCAGTTTAGACGTTTCTCTCTTTTTCTGGAGAGAGACATGGTATTTTTCAGCTCAGGAGGTTTTCATGACAGGGACATAGAGAACTTTATGAAGTGTGTACAAGTCTGAACATACAGAGTTTGGTTTCGTGGTTGGTTAAGAGGCTGTGAGGATAGAAAGATCTAGGGAATAGGATAAGAAGAGAGAGAGAGAGGAATGGAAGAAAAATTAGCAGTGCTGAGGAAATAGAGACAGGGTAAAGGGTGGGGGGGAACCACAGGGGAAGGGAGAGAAGGGAGAATAACGACAGACAGGAGGGCAGAGAGGCCCAGGGAGTTTCAAAGGTACTACTGATCTGGGCTTTTACTGTGCACCGTTCACAGCTCTTCAGCTGCTCGGGAACTTATGCCTTTGAGCCTCCGCTTCTTATCAGGTAACAAGCAGCACATTGTGCCAAGGGAGAATAAAAAATTTTAGCTGCAATAATCAGAGCACATCATCATTAGGTTTTAGGAAAATCAAATCAACAGGCCACATTCTCTTCTTCTGAGTTTCTCTACCCTTGTTTTGTAGAAAGGGCATTGAATTTCAGTCTGTCTTTTATTGTGGGATTTGTAATCAACACTGGATTTCTTATAATAGAAAGCTCTTGATCAGTAAAGAAGATATTTTGAAATTTAACTCTTATGACCTCTCTTCTCTTGAAACACACTCTCTACAGAAAGGAAAATTCACTATAAGTCATGAGTGTGAAATCATTTAAGAGAAAGGGTGACCTACGGGCGACAATGACGTAGCATTTATACTTTTAGTGATGACTTACAAGAAAGCAATTTACACCAAGCCCTTGAGCATAGACATGAGGTGTTTGTATCACATTGGAGTTTGTTCTCACTTTTTCTGGAAAAGCTCTCATCTGATAATATAATCAATTCAAAAACCATTTGCGTTCTTTACATTAGTATAAGATGTGATATTCCTTAAAGAGTAAATTCATTTTATGTTTATTTGTAGCCAAGTTAAAATGGATTGGCCTTCTTGTTTACTGTTCACAGAGACTGTTCACATAATTTGCAGCCATTGCTGAGATGTTATTGGCACCTACAACCCAGTTATTTAATGGCAAAGAGACATTCAGATTCATCACTGCAATTGCCACCTCTCTAACATTTTCATCAGTTTCGCCTGGCCCTAATATTGCTACTTAATTTTGTTTCAATGTACATGGTGCATTGTCACCCGGATACAAGGGCATCAGTGGCACCAGAGATGCCTGATGTGAGGTGCCTATTATGTGTAGATGCAGCATTCAGCAAAGAAAAGGTGGGGACAGCAGTTCTTGGCCTCGGAGGCTTATAATCCACTTGAGAAGATAGAACATATGCGTAAGGAAAAATGTCATGCTAGCGTTTATTGACTACATACTAGTATCACTTTTAGTCTCAGTTTTCTGCCAGTGATTAGAAACCAAACTTAAAGGAGAAAGGATTTTCTTATTCGACTCTGATATACCTCTCTGTGGTGAGCACCGCACATAAACCATCTCATTTAATTGTCATCATATTGCCTGTGGGGTAGATACTATTATCCTCATTTTCTCGATTTAGAAATTGAGATTCAAAGAATTTAAGTTACTCAGTTATTATAATTCTATTTTGTAAAAATAGGCATCTCAGCAATAAACTGTGAACATATATGCGTAAAATATTTCTGCAAGTATTTACTTGAAAA
This sequence comes from Anoura caudifer, assembly GCA_004027475.1. Taxonomy (NCBI): domain Eukaryota; kingdom Metazoa; phylum Chordata; class Mammalia; order Chiroptera; family Phyllostomidae; genus Anoura; species Anoura caudifer. Next base: position 214,949 of record PVKU01001907.1, on the reverse strand, counting down.
AACTCCCAATTGGAGTGTATTTATTGACCATATTTGAAGTACTTCTTATATAGTCCATCTATATTTTTCTCATAAATTTGACTTACATTCATTTGAGAGGATACTTGGTTCCCAGATGGAGAAATAACTTCAACTTATAGGAGTGGAGAAACCAGAAACATGCAGAAATTGGTGGGTATCTTAAAAGAGGGTTCTAATTATAAGCAACTCTTAAATCTAAAAACTTTTTCTCTTTGGTATAAGCCATTGACTTTGTGAAATATTGTGTTTTCATTAAAAGTGGCATTTTGGATGAATTGCTAAAAGTTCTTTGAATTTCTTCAAAAACCTGTAGGGGAAGACCACATAAGAAGATGCTTGCTGCTGTAGATCAGAATAAGGAACACTGGACTGACAAGAGGGAATATTAGGGCAGTAATGCCTTAAAGAATTGGTACAAGGTGAAAAGAACTTTGGAGCAAAAAATACACACACGCACACACGCATGCTGACATCCTATATCCACACAGACATATAAACATAGATGGTATTTTAGGCAAGCTATCCAAATAATTCCATTTATGAGTTTTTCTGGCCACATACATTAGTCCTGCTAGATCTTTTGTCAGCTGTATTCTGGAAGACAAAGAATGGATTCATTATTGAAGGTTTATTAAACCCTCACAATATGTAAACACTGTGCTTAGTGATAAGGATATAATAAGAGAGAAGATAGTCTTTGTCTTTGAGAGCACCCAGCATCGTGTGGGAAAGGGGTTTTTGCAGTGGCGTGATGAAAGAAGAGACATTCACAGAGAATTTCTCGTGGAGTGATATCGTGGAGAGCTTTCTGGAGGAGGTGATGTCTCAGCTGAGTCTGGAAGAGCAAGCAGCAGATAGTCATAAAGAGAGGTCAGGAGCTTGAGACAGAATCATGTGCATAGTCTGGGGTGGCTGGCATGTAGTGATGAGGGAAGATAAGGGGGAGGGTGGGGAGGTAGGCCTGATCAGCAGGGCTAAGTGGACTTTGCACTGCCAGCAATGATGAGCCTTTGCAGGATTTAAAGCACGGCAAGATCCAGTTTGCATCTTAAAGAATCATTCCAGTAGTTGTGTGGACAATGGGCTTTAGGTGGACAAAACCTGGGTTTGGGATCCAGTTGAGAGGCTGATGTAAGAATGCAGGTGAGAGATGCGGAGTGTTTGAATCAGCGTCATGGTTCAAGGGTGACAGGAACTGGGCAGTGGTGGTGGAGGGCTTACACATGTTTAGGAGACACAGTTAGTTCACCCCTGTGGCTGATTTGGATGTGGATGGATGGATGGATCAGGATTTCTCAGAGTTTTATCTTGGGTGGGTGGGCATGGGGGTGCGGAGGGCCATGTCTGTGGTGAAGAAGGAACAGAAACTGGTGTAGCCAGTTTGGAGGCGTGGTCAGTTTGGTTTAAGGTATCTGGTTTACCTAGGAAGAGGTGATCAGCACATGGATATTTTAGCATAGAGCTTGAGAAAGGGGTCTCTGGTGACAAATTTGGGATTTGTCAACCTGTAAGTTCATTAAATTGAATACACAGCCTGCTCTGCATAGTACATGGTGTTCTCTTTTCCTTCTGTCTTGTATCTTGAAACAAAGATTTAGATCCCCATAAATGCACAATATTAACATTATACCTCCTGGTTGTGCACAAATAACAGAGTGGTCACATAGAAGAGGAAATGTTTTAGGAAAATTGCGGGTAACCAAGTGGTGGTTGTTTTTTTTTCCAGCGTGGCGGCGGAAATGCCTGCCTCGGAGGGATGTCCCCTCCTCTGACCTTCCCACGGCTCCTGCTGCGGAAGACGCTGGCGCCGCAGCTGCGTTCGGCCCAAGATGGCAGAGAAGGCTCCCCCCGGCTTGAACAGGAAGGCTTCACGGTCGACCCTCTCCCTTCCACCGGAACCTGTGGACATCATTCGGAGCAAAACGTGCTCACGGAGGGTTAAAATCAACGTGGGGGGCCTGAACCATGAGGTCCTGTGGAGAACGTTGGACCGCCTGCCCAGGACACGCTTGGGGAAGCTGCGGGACTGCAACACGCACGAGAGCCTCCTGGAGGTGTGCGACGACTACAATCTCAGCGAAAACGAGTATTTCTTTGATCGGCATCCAGGCGCCTTCACTTCCATTTTAAATTTCTACCGGACAGGGAAACTGCACATGATGGAGGAAATGTGTGCGCTGTCTTTTGGCCAGGAGCTTGATTACTGGGGTATTGATGAGATCTACCTGGAGTCCTGTTGCCAAGCCAGGTATCACCAGAAGAAAGAGCAAATGAATGAAGAACTGAGGCGTGAGGCAGAGACCATGCGAGAGCGGGAGGGAGAAGAGTTCGATAACACCTGCTGCCCTGAGAAAAGGAAGAAGCTATGGGACTTGCTGGAGAAACCCAACTCCTCGGTGGCTGCAAAGGTAAGAAAAGCCTGGCGTTGCTTTCCTGTGTGCGATCAGGAAAGGCGTTGCCTGCGTTCTGGAGGGTGTGCTCTTCACTGAAGGTGTTTTGGTAAGACGGAACAGAATGATGGCTACAGAGGCAGGGCAAGATTCTTTCCAAAATCTTTAGTGACATAGAGTTACTCTGCCTGTGTAATGTCATCAAATGGCACTAGGCTTCCATACGTATTATTATGTAGGAACAGGTCTGGGCAACAAGTGTGGGGGAGTCTGGTTTCCCCGCACTGTGTGTTGATAACTTGGAGGCAGAGAAGTTACCAGCTCATATTCCTCAGGCATGGAGTCTTGCAGAGAGAGGGCTGGGGCCTGGGCCCCACCCTGAGTAAAGGCGAGGTGTTGTCTTTGAAAGTGGAGGAGGTGCCTCCTGGCTTGGTTCTCTAGAGATGCAGGGAGGGTGAGGGTCCTGTAGCTCAGAGGGCTGGCAGCCCCTCATGGGACAAGCGGTGGCCTTATTGAGCTCTGTAGGGCATGAGTCAATGTCCAGATGCTCCCCTTGACCTCTCCTTGTGAGGACGACTCTGATGGTGTTTCTGACTGTTGGGATAAAGTTGTTTCCACGGTTGACGTATTACGAGATCTCGGAGTTCATAAAGCGTTTGCCTAAAATGAAGGTATTAACTTTGTATGTTTCCGTTGTGCCTGCATGTATCCACATCTCAGAGTAAATTGTTCTGCTGGTAATGTCAGTATTTAATTCAACTGTGTGGTTCTGTTTATCTAACTTTATTTGGAGCCTTGGGAGTTAGCTCAAACTGAGTTTTCACCCCATACATTTAGTTCTACATGGCAACACAAATTATTAGAAAAAGTAAAAAGAGTCATTGTTAGCTGAGAAATATAGTATTGCTATTTTGTGTGTATTATATGAAAATGGAATATAAAGAGTGTGTCATTATATGAATTCTTTAAATTATGGTTTCTTCAATTAATCATTCTTGTAAACAGTAAAGATTATAGAACTATATATAATATGCTTTATGTACCTTTGGCTAGAAAGTAAGATTTCACATGATAACCTGCGACATACAAGTAATGGAAGTAGATGATCATAAAACTTCTTATTTGACATGTCTGATTTTGCATCTTGTTGACTTCTAAAGACATTTTACTTTCCAGCCAGGACACAGAACTAAATGAAATAAACTATTTCTGTTATACCAAATAAGGAAATGCACATTTTGCAGCAAATGAAAGATTTTAATCAGGTCTCTTGATAGCTATGAATAATTTGTTTCCCTGTGTTTACCTGTAAGAAAGAAATAGATGTGCTACATTTGTGGAGTTTGGTTTGAAGGTTACTGCTCTTTCCAATGTCAAGTGCTCAGTTATATATTTGAGTTACGCCTAAAAATATGGAGTGAATTTTGAGGATGAATGAGATAAGCTCTGGATTTAAAGGAATATTCTGGGTGTTAAATTAATTCTCTCAAGCCATTAGGCAGATGAGGGATAAATCATTGTCCCACAAAGTGTTCCAGAGGGAGTTAGCCAAATATGTGAAAATAAGCAGCTAAATCAAAGAAAACTGGAAAGGTTAATGTGGTCTGTTTGCCTATAACAGCATTGTTAACATATATCTAAAATTAAGTCCTATTATAGAAAAATTTTAAAACATACACACATTTTTTTTTCTGAAGAATTTCTAGTAAGGATGGACTAGGGCCAATAACTTGATTTCCCAGATGAGGGAGTTCATTTAATCTAGAATTTTAGAAGATATCTAAGAAGGTAATGTTGATAATGGGTTGTTACAATAGATCATTATATACCCCTGTGCGTCAGATAGGTGATTTAAACTGCCTTCAAATTGTGTATGCACAAATATCCACCTACAAACTATACCCAGCAGTTAAGGATACTGGGTTGGGGAATTGTATGTAGTTATATAATTAATAAATTTGTTTCCAAATTATTAATTGAGGTAAGCGAATCTTTGCTAATGTGGTTAGAGCCTTTACTAAATTTCCATGCAGGATTTGTGTGTGTTTACTTCAGAATCTGAATTTTTCTTTCTGTTTGAATGGTGGATGCTTATGGAAATTATTTACATTTGATTACATAGTAGTTTAGTGAAAGCGCTGTTCATTTGTCCGAGGTTTGGAACCTTTTTAAAAACGGCTCCGAATGGTGCCTTCTGTAGTCTACCGCCTGTTCCTCTCAAGTCCTATAATAACTTGGTAATTTCTCCAGAATAATTCTTGGTGATGGGGGAGCTAATGCTAGGTTTGCGTGAGTCGTCTTTTTACAATTTAGGAACACTTGGAACGATCGTTTTGTTACAGCTGTAGCCGGATGATGCTCTAGCCCTCACTGTTAATGGTATGGCCACATCAGGATCCCGCTTACACTGTAAAGCTCTTGTGCCAGAATGCTTGTAACGTCTGTGTTTCCTTAACCTGCTTAGGATGTAAGGTCTTTGGAGGAGAATTTTGTTTATTTTACCCTTTCAATTATTGCCCATTCAGTTTGGTAGTTCAGTGGAACAAACACAGAATGCTCTCCGTGCGCTGCAGACATTAACATATACATGTGGAAAGGCACTCCCTTCTCTCCAGAACTTAAAAAATATTCCTTTAGCTTGAACAGGGACTTTATATCCTTGAAAATATTTGCTGCTTTTTCTCTTTTGGTTTTTCTGTATTTTATAATTTATCTATAATATCTCTGTAATCAAGTATAAAAGTTATGCGATCACTTGCCAAATCTTTTGCATAGGAAGAAAAACTTCATTATCATGGAATGAATACTCAGTGATCAATTAAGTAGTAATTCTTCAGCCATGCTGTGTGCATCCGCTCTGATACCCAAAGTTGTTGCAAGGCTCACTGGCCTGTCATACCTTGTCTTTGGGTGTGATCCCGACAATAACAATTTGGCTCTTAGAGAGCATGCCAAATGCTTCTTGATGTCACTTCTATTGATTGAACTTTCTGGTATATTAGTAACTGAAAAAATGCCAAAACAGAGTTTAAAGTTTGGTATATTTGAAATGTCTTATATTTAACAAAATAACATTTTTACATACACAAAATACCATGAAATCTACTTTTTTTTTTAAAGAAAATAATGACAGGGCTGTAATAGGAATTGTTATTTTATAATTTTCTGTGGTTTGGTATGGTCTGTTAACACGACATGAGTTTATGTCTGTGTGATAGACAGACGTTGGTCCTCACCCCTGCGTGACTGTGTACGTTCCGTATATATTCCCTCACACGGAGGTAGTGTGCAGAGTCTAAGCCTGACCGGCACGGATTTATGGGTTACCATGGCACGGCGTTGCTGGCTCTGGGGTGCCTTTCCGGAGAACGTGCAAGATGGCCTTACCCGGCTGCCAGTTTCCTCGGCGGTGAGCTAGAATTTGACTCCATTCTGTGCGTCTTCCAGCCCAGGGCAGTTTTGTCAGCCGCTGGATTGGAAACATTTTTCTCTCTTTTCTTTGGCCTCTGCCCAAAGGAACGGCAGTAGCTGTTTTTCTTTGAATATTGCCCACAGAGGTGTCAGTCCGCCAGGTGTTTGAAAGCATGTGAGAGTCTGGGCACCATGGCACGCGGTGTGATCAACCTGTGTGAGGACACCGTCACCAGGAGGGACACAGCCACCTGAGAACTGCAAGGAACTGGCCTCCTTGGTATCATACGGCACCCTCACTCTGGATCGCCGAAGAAGGTCAAGAACAAAGGAAGTCAGCGGGGTCTTTAAGCAAATCCAGTTAGGAACCTGGGCATGTAAATGGACATGATGTTCAGGACAGTGCCAGCCAAGAGGCCATGCCAAGTGTCAGGTCAGGAAGCTAGACTGTAAGCAGCTCTTACTGGATAAGCACCATATGAGGCAAAATCTGCAGAAAGACATCTCTGTTCATCTGAGCCGGTACAGTGAAGGCCACCCAGCGCCTGTGGGCCAGGGGCCAGGGCTCAGTGTGGGGCACTGTTTATTATCTGCTTCGCTCTCCCCAGTCTCCCTGTTTACCCACAACCAGTGCTTATTTACCTGAGACTCCACTTCTTACATTTCCCCCATCCTCCCTCCCTCGCTCAGGAGTGGGATAAAGATTGATAGAGAATTATTTCTCAACTTTTATTCATTAATGGCCCCCTAAGAAGAAAAATTGAGTTAAACTTAAATTCTCCCTAAAGAGAGAAACTAAATACTAAGGAATAAGATTTTTCCAGGTGGGGTGGTGTTTGGAGGGCTTCCAACTATTGTAATATCTAAGATTTTTTTTCACCTCTCCCCACAAGAACCAGTTTACTTTCCTTGGCAGGAGCATTCTATGGAAAATGCATAGAGTGGGCAGGGAGGAATGAGTGGGTTTCATAGCTCTGGCTCATCACCTCCGCACACCCGCGTGTTCACCACTGGCATGGTGCAGTGCAGTACCTAAAGCAAGTATGGGGAGATGACTAAGGGTTGGAGACCTTAGTCATCTTTGGATCAAGAGGGAAGCTGGTGATGGCAGATGTACAGACTCTGTCCCTGGAACTCCAGCTTTCTGAAAGTGAGAGGTCAATGTTGTGAGTTTCCCAGGTCATGGTGCCTGCTTGGGTACCCAACGGAGAGCCACACTCCCTCTTCTAATTAAATTAGAGAGTGTGCTTTCAAGTCACCGAAATAGTAAAATGAAAATGAATCCAAATAAAACAAGAGCTCCTGCGTGCTCACCAGCAGGAAAAGAATGCAGAACATTCCCATTCTATTTATAGTTAGTAGATCAGTTATTCTGATGCTTTGAGTGAAAAAAGAAAGGTATTGCAACAGAGCCATAAATTATTTCCTTTTAGTCCAAGAACAGAACTTTCACATGTTGTGCGTATATATATACACACACACACTGTGAAGCAAACGATGCTGCCCAGTTTAGCTTTCTGATGACTTTCTTAGTGATAAACAATAACAGTAGCCATTAAAACCATAAACGGGCTTCCGAAAATGAGCCGATACAGTGATGATGGCTCACCAAGATCTCCCTCCCTCGAGGCACCTCTGGGCTGAGCAGTACCCCGGTTCTTGTCTGGGACAGCCAGTGGCCTAGTATGTGAGCCACTCATGCTGTTTCTGTGCTGTTTATTGTCTTTCCTTCTTGCTCCTTCCTTTCTGCAGCCCAGCTGCACAGACTAGGTTGTTTGTGCTCTTCCCATAACATGAAACACGGGTGGCATAGTAGTCTAGAGGTGCTCGCGGGATGTAGCGTCAAAGGACTGCACCAGCCTGTGGAGGTTTATTTAGCTTGGAGATGTTTTTTCTTTCCAAAATATATAATCTATGCAGACAACTGGTCGAAAGCGTGGAAGAAAGTACGTATAAAAAATAAAATGGAAAAGATAGAAAACACCGGGTTTTGATTAAAATACCTCAAATATTCTGTTCTTTAGCTCCTGTCGTCCCCTTTCTAGATCCAAGCTTCTCCGCTTTCCCTGAAAGGCATCCTGGAAGTGCAGCACTCTGCACTTGGCCTCATATGATCAGGGAGAGAAAGGTGAGAAAAGAGGGAGAAACTGGTGGAAAGCTCACCTGGCATGTCCCTTTACGTAGGGGCCGTGCATCCTGATTTTACTGAAGATGCCCTGGTTAATGCCTTTTGTCCCAGGCTAATTATTAGCGGTATCTCCTTTCACTCTTAGAAAAGTGTCCCACTTTCGATGATAAGCTATATGATCACCTTAGATGTGAAGAAAAAAAGAATCTATCCAATAATCATGCACCTTTTATTTCCTCTTTGCTTTTTGGTTACATTTGAAAGGGCCAGTCTTAATTTTCAAGCGATTTTTCCATCTCTGTTAAAAAATCCTTGGTTTTCATTAATATTAAAAGAAGGCATTCAGGTTCTTTAAAGCTTGATGTTTAGATCTCAATAAGGTATCATTTTCAAAGTAATAAACTAAGGCATTCTTTCTGTTATCTATTGTTAACCACAAAACGGTACATTGGCAGTATTGAAATATTCTGGTTGTGAAAATCCATGCACACTGCTTGGGTTATTAACAGATTTGTTTTCTTTATTTCAAGCAAGAAACTTGTTAAAGTCAATGATGTACTATTTTAGGTAAGCATAAGTATTATGAAGAAATGGTCACAATATTTAACACACTCTACTTTGGAAAACTTAGAAGGGTTTGAATAATGTTTTAGATTAAGTGCTATCATTATTTCCCATTTTAAAAAAAGACGAAAACCAAATACTTTCCAAATTCTAAGAGTTTATAAGAAAATTCCCATGGTGTGTATCCCTTGACCTTATGTCTCAATATTATTGACTTTGCTGAATTTATGTTGTTGAATAGAACTTTGTCCTGTAAATTTCATCTAATAATTGCATGAAAGTACAGTCTTCGAACTGATTATTCAGGGAGATAGTTCATTGTTGTCTTATCCATATTTATTTATATCGTTACTGTTTAACTTTCCCCCAACATGTTAGAGAGTATCAGGACACCCTTCCCACTGTCAGTTAGCATTGTAACGTGGTGTAGGTGTAGCAGTTAGTTGCACTGGAACTGAACTTGAGAAGATGCTATTTTGAATGCTACTGATCTTTTTCCTTTTACTACTGCTTTTGTATTTTACAGAAATACTTGATATATAGAATGAAATGAAATAATATCTTCCCAGAGAACCTGTTAATATAAAATTATTTGTTATGGAATGTCAAATTAGCCAATTTTATTGAGTATTAAATATTACATATAAAATATTGAATATTGAATGATAAATACTACATGCACTGAATCATCAAGAATAAAAAGCTTTGGGCATTCTCACCCTGGCTGGTCTGGCTTAGCTGGTTGGAGCGTCACCCCGTTACCAGGTTCAATCCCTGGTCCAGGCACGTAGTATCTGCCGTTCGGGTGCTTTGGAAGGCAACCAATCCATGTTTCTCTCACATTGGTGTTTCTCTCTCCCCTGTCCTCTCTCATGAAGGCAATAAGAAAATGTCTTCACTCAGGTGAGGATAAAAAAATAAGCCTTGGGCATTCCACTTATTTTTTATTCTTCTACACTTTTACTTTGTTCCAAAATAGGCAACTCACTAAAAATATTCACACTAATAATTCAAATAAAATAACAGTAGAAGGATTCAAAGCAAAAATTAGAACTAGAAGAAATACATTTTATATTGCCATAGTAGTACTAGGGAATACTTTATTTTCTGCAAAATGTTTTGAATAATTTTAATTAAAAACAACAATCTCACAATTTAAAATGAAGTTGAAATTCATAACAAAGATGTATCCATGAATGGAAAAATTTACCTCTCTGCTAACTGTAGTAAACTTTGCTAGCTGACACAAGGTAAGAGTCTTCTTTAACATAGAGAGTCAATTTGTATATCTTTGTGAATTGACCATTCTGATGAAGAAAGACATTTTCAAAATAATTAACAAAGTTGATGTTAAAAGAATTACTGGTATAAAAATTCCTTTTTGATCAAAGCATGATTATGTAGGAAAAAACTCCACCAACTAATATATAATTCATGAAGAAACCTTAGATTACAATAGATGTTTTGGTTTGTGCATTGATTTAGCATAGGTAGTTTTGTTGTATTTGAGAATAACCCCAGAGTTTCTTGGCATTTGATAATCTGTAATGTCCTGAGGCATCAGTCTGAATTCCGCATAGCGTAGGGTTGGTCAGTAGGAGTTAGTGACTTTGACGGTCAGTAAGCCTTGCTGGTCATCCAGCAGTGTTAGCCTCACCTGATTTGTTGTTTGCTCGTTATTGACACATACACCAACTTTCATTAAGTGTTTCTGTATTTTATTGGGGAGATTACATGGTATGGTAGAGATTGGTAAAGCTCTCAGAGTACACCCATTATTAAAAATACCCTATTTAGATATGCTAAGAGTGAGAGAAGTTTTTTAAGGTAGCAGTCAGCCTGAAAATTATTTTTGCCCTCCCCGCCAACACCCTGGTAGTCATTCATTCTTTATCCTTCTCTGCAGAGAGACAGAGAAGGATAAAGAGTCCCTAAGCTGTGCAGCCAGCATGTCCCACATATGGACACAGGAGGCATGCTGCACTTTCTGTATCTCAGCAACATTCAGCCCTTCACCCAACTTACCTTTCCCCCTGTCTCCTCAAATACAGTTGATGATGACTTCGTAGTTTACAATCAGAACTTTGAAGGACTTGAGGGACCAAGACTTCTCTCCGCTTGGTAGATCAGCCTTGATGCACAGGTATAAACAATCCAGAGTAAAGAAGGGGACATAGACCCGCTGGAACAGAGAAGTATAGTGACCAGCACAGAGGCAGGTAATGGAAAAGGAGAAGAGGAAGATGTTTGCTTTTATCCCTCTGAAACAATTCTAGGAAGCACTAAAAGCTAACACCAGAGCTCTACCAGATTTGCACCTATGTGTATTTAGTTTTGTCTTTGCATATGTTTAGGTTTACATTAAGTCCTTTGCTAATGCATAAAATGAATGGATTTTTTGGGCTCAAGTCATCCCCTTTAATGTCTTTATAAAGCTCTTACTGAAAGGGCTCTGGGTAGTGCTAAAGCCAGGTATCTGAAGTGGATAGATCTAACTAACAGTATTTGTAGTCAAGTTTCTGTGTCTGGTGTGGGTGAACCAGGTAGCAGCAGACCTCACAGAGTGGTACTGAACTAGCTCTGTTCCTGTGTGTGTATGTGTATGCGTGTGTAAAATACATGTTACTCATACTCACTGTGTGAGATGCATGCTACTCGTACACACCGCCACCTCTCCATTGCAGCATATTATTTTATTATAACCAACCTGCACAAAGATGAATGCAATGAATTGAAACCTGTGTTTGCTAATTCAGGGTTGATGCAATTTTGTCATCCAAATAAGACAGCTCATTCAGAACATAAACTCTTGGGAGAACCTGATCAGACATGAAGTCCATGGAAAGTGCTCTAATGTTGCATAATAGCAGGAAGAAGTGTTTTCATTCATCTCCCGGGATTTTGTTTTAGGATGCTAGAGGTCATTGCCACGCTGGATTTCAGGCTTTTACTTACATCGTGTTGAGTCACTCCTGGACACAACCACAAGTGTTGAATGCCACTTGTAATAGCTTCTCTAGCCTACACCACAGGAATGCCAAGGACAGCCAAGCAACCCACACAGCTCTGAGTGGGGCTGCTCAGTTGTGTCAGCCTTCACCAAAGCCAACCTCAGGGTGTCTGCACCTGACTCAGAGACTCCCAGCCTTTTAATTGCTGTTACATCTTTAGCTAATACTAAACCTAGAATGCAGTTTTGGATATTGAAGTGAAGTTGTCTAACTGGTGTCATTTAAATTAAATCCTCAACCAAATTGTGCCTCCAATTGGATTTTTTAATAAAAAATTCAAATTTTAGTTTAATTCTCAGAGCTACATTTGTCTCTGGTAACATTTCGTATAGAGCTATCTAACTTGAGCATTGACGTCTGCACATGTAGTTTCAACCAGAATTTGGTTGATATGAAAAATAACTTGGTGCCACCATCAATAAAGAATAGTAGCAGATTTGTGCTATGATAAATTACATGTATTTCATCAATACAGTGGGAATTTCCACTTTAGGAGCGTAGCAAGTAGCCTTGTACAATAAATATTCTTAAGGTGAGCAACCTGTTACATTGCAATGCAGTTTTTAGTATAGAGGCAGAAAAACATTGGTAGGCAACAATGTTTTTAAAAAGGTGGTAATTTGCTATGCCACAGATGAAATGAACTATATGTGCAGTGAAAGGAAATACGAAATAGTAGGCTAGAATTTACTACAACATAAATTTGCCATTACATACTCGTTATGTAAAAAAGCTACCACATTTTATTATATTTCTTAAATGAATTGTGCAGGTGTGAAACTTATTGCATTATATAAGTAAAGTGATTGTATTGTTAGTAATGTTAAAATCCGAAGCAGAAATCTGTTTTATGCACTGCTCTTAATTTTTCAAACTCATGTCTAGCTCATGAGCCATTATAAATATTTTAAGTTGCATGGAGTATTTACAAAGTGCTAATCACACACACTTGTTTTCAAAGTTTTGCATATAGATTATGCATGAGATATCTTAAAGGTTAGCAAATTGATAAGTATATTTGAACAATATATGTGCTTAAGGAAAGAAATAAAAAAATTGTTTTGGGCCCTGGCTGGTGCAGTGCAGTAGATTGAGTGCTGGCCTGAGAACCAAAGGGTCACTGGTTCAATTCCCAGTCAGCAGGGTACATGCCTGAGTTGTGGGCCAGGTTTCCAGCAGGGGAAGCTCAAGTGGCAAGCACACATTGAAGTTTCTCTCCCTTTCTTTCTCCTTCCCTTCCCCTCGCTCTAAAAATAATTAAAACCTTAAAAAAATGTTTTGGGTCTGTGTTTATCTGACATACGCCATTGTGTTCACGAACTTGTCTTCCCTGCTTGAAGTTTGATGCCCGCATCTGAAGTTGAGTCTGGAGGTTGGATGGTTGGATGACAGGGCGCTGCTGTTGCTCAGACACACTGTCCTAGCTGTGGCGGGGTGGCCTCACGGAATACTGTTAGTGTGGAAGAGGTTGTACAGGGCACCATACTGATACCAGTGGGCACTTGGAAAATGCCTGTCTCGTTGTAACTCAGCCCAAATGAAGATACACTTTTATTACTTCTTCAAGTTCTTCTTTTCTTTTCTGTCTGCATGAGGAGGCCCACCTCCTGTTTTTCTCTCCACATCTGCTTCTCAACTCCTTCACCGGGGTCAGCCCTTCAGAGGATGCAAAAGAAACCCTGTCCTACTTCACAACCCTCCTGTTCCCTTAAGATCCCTCCCCATCAGGGGATGCTTTGGTCACACTTCATTGAACAGCTTAGTTGTTTTTTTTTTTTTTAGATATAACTGAGCTACAACCTTACATTAGTTTCAGGTGTACAACATAATGATTCAGTATTTGTATGCATTTCAAAATGACCACTATAATAAGTCTAGTTAATATCCATTGCTGTATGTAGTTATAAAACATTTTTTCCTTATTTTGAGAACTTTCAAGAGCTAGCCTTTTAGCAACTTTTAAATATGCAACACAGCATTACTAACTATAGTTACCATGCTATATATGAGCGACTATTGATTGTCCACTGAATTTCTTTGGCTCCAACTGGATTTCACATTTGTTTTTAGCCTGGTTCTAAAAATTTTCATAAGATGATATCTATTTGAAATTCAGTGAAATTAAATATAGTGAAGAGTCCAAATCAGAGAAGGCAAATAAACCTAAAAAGCAGATTTTCTTTTATCTTTAACTTATAAATAGCCATTTGCTTTTCTTTATCCCAAAGCGTTAGAATCTAAGAGTAGGTAGACTTTTTTGTTCTGGACTCTGCAATCAGTATCTAACTGGTACTTTTCCTCTCCATCGGAAAACATCTGATTCTTTACCCACTGTCAGCCCTGCTTTAATGCATGAGCTCTGGCTTTGACAATGAAGGTGGTTCTGCTTTCCAGTCCCTCGTAATAGCTGCCATTATCTCCAGAGCCTTCTGTTTTGAGCAGATATTTGACTCTGGGAAAAGAGACTGTGGTTAATTGATACCTGATACAGTGACAGATGCTTTTCACAAGGCTATATTAGCTTCTGTTTTCAGAGTCTTCTGTGAGGTATAGACGTAGCTTCCTAACATCCTCAGAGTGTTCTCACTCTGTCTTCTGATTCTAAGAGAAGTTCTTGTCAAGCAAGACTGCTTCCTTCACAGCCTGGAAAAAATGAACTTGTTTCTGCAGTTCAGAGTCATGAAATACGAGGCACATTTTCTTGTCCTTTCTATAAGTAGTATGACCTTCCTAAAAGAGCAGGAGGGAAAGAATTTATATTGAGCATCTGCTGTGTGACATCCATTGAACTTGGGTGTTTTCATGTTGACCCTTTACAGCAGAGGTCAGCCAGTGTTTTCTATAACCCAGGTAGTAAATAATTTCAGCTCTGTGGGCCGTAAGGTTACTGTCGCGACCACCCGACTGTGCTGTTACAGCAGGCGCGCAGCCATAGGCCACTCAGAAGCATTGGGCGCAGCTGGATTCCAGTACAGCTGGACAGCCGGCTGGGTGTGGCCCAGGGGCCATGTTTGGCCTGCCACTACTTCCTATTGGCCTTTTGAAAAAGACATCATTAATCACATTTTGCAGATTAGAGAAATGACACCCAGAAATACCAGATTTGTATCTGTTGCCTGTTACTATGTGGCATATTGGGGTTTGTGTACAGTAGTCTCTCCAAAGCCTGGATTTCCCACGATTATTCCCCTCCAGTTGTGTTTATCGTTTCTTTATCATCATTGTCCAATATCCCTGTCGCTGTCCAGTGTCCACTGCAGACTTCGGTTTATGACTGAAAATCATCTGACTGCCGTACCCCCTTGTTGTCACACAGGAAAATGACCAATCATAAATTCCAGCCTAAGTGTTTTCCATCTTGAACTCCGCACACAGATGAAAGCATCTTTGGAATCTTAAACTCTGATGACAACCACTGAGCCTCCACTTCCCACTAAGTTTGTACTTTGTCCCTGCTGCAGCCTCTTTCCTTTTACTTACCCCACTCTCCTTCTGCTCAGTGGGGACCACTGGATCTGCGCTGTGATCTAGGTCTTGATCATGGACTGCAGCAATGTCACTAACTGGAATTTCTCACTTCCTTTCCCCCCAATTCTAATCTGTTCCCATGAAGCCAAGAGACTTGCCTTTCACAAACATGCCCCTGATTGGGTCACTTCCGAACTATAACGCTCAGCCGATTCCCCATTCCCTGCAGTCTGGTTCAGACCCCTCAGCCCAGCAGGTAAGACTCTTTGCAACCTTCGTGGCCAACCACGGGCTTTATCACCTCCTCACACAGCATGTCACAGTGCGAGCCACTTTGTCCAAGGTCGTTTCGTTCGTGTTGATGAGAGGCTGTAGGAACTTAACTCTTGTTTATATCAACGAGCCTGCGGTAAAAATTGGTTTCATTATATGTTGTTTCACTGCAGTTCTAATAACCTATTGGCAACACTCAGTGAGGACTTACTGTACATAATTCTCCAGTTTTTCTAGATTATCCTGAAGACAGACAGGGGTTCTTCTTGGTTACCGCATTCAACAAGCACTCTTTTCAGGAGGTGGTATCTCTCCAGAGGGGACACCTCTTTTTCCTACTATGCGTCAGGGGGCCTTGTAAACTGACTGCAGCCACACCTGCACACAGCAGGCAGGTTCACAGCTCTGGGGCCCCCGCTGCTCTCCTCACCTGGATCACCCTTTGCCCCTCTTCTGCCCTTCCTGTCTCTCCGCTCCTATGTCCCTCGTCTGTGATGTCCACCTGACTCTGCCCCTCTGTGTCTCCCTAGCTCTTGGTTCTGATTTATAATCTAGACCTTCTGTCTGTGCTCTGCTCACCTCCCCAGCTAGGCGGTCCCTCTTGAAGGTGCAGACCACATCTCTTCATCTTCAATTCCTGCCACCCAGTGCGATTCCTGGCACGCCCCAAAACAAACACTTAGCACCTGCCACGGAATGGCACCAGAAGGCAGGTGTCACAGCACGGCCAAATGTTTCACAGTGTTTCTCTTTCCAGTGGAAATTAAGCAATGTAGGTAGAGGTTGACTATCTCATCCCAGTGGTTAGACCTAGGTTTGTTTTAGGCAGTTTGAGGAAGCTGGATATCTTACCCATTTAAAATGGCTTTACATTTCTGAAATAGGCTGAGAGCTGTGCATGTGGGTTTTCCACGTTTACATTGTACAAATTCTCCCTCTAGAGTCTCATGCAGGCTGCTCTGTGTGCTGCAGAGTTTAGGCAAACAAAGGCCAGGTGCTGGGGAAAGGTAAGCTTCAGATGCTGTGTTCTATTAAGATTGCTTATTTTCTCTGAGCTGTGGGTTCTGGGAACTCTTTTTTTTTTAAAAATCATATTTATTGGGATAAAACTCTTCATGAGCTAGTGTGTACAAGTTTTTCAGTTAGATACCCACAAGAGGTGTTGCTGCATCATATGGTAGCTGACAGGTAAAATGTGGCCTGTGTGTCAGTGGAGGAGGAGGGCTCGGTCTGGCCCCCAGGCACCAACAGTCTTTCTGTCCTCTCTGGAGGTGGATGGGTCATTTCTTCACATTCAACGAGCCACCTTTTGCGGAACCTGAGGCCCAAGTATTGTTATCCCATTGGTCAGCAAAAGTCACAAAATGTGCATGAATCTGAGATTTGAATCCAGACAGATCTACAACATGGTGTCATTATGTAGAAATAGCATGAGAGTCTGAAAAAAAATGAAGTCTTAATGACATAATGTAAAAAAGAGAGCTCAGGAATCTTTATTTTTATTACAAAAGCTAAAGAATCATAATAGTATCAACTTACAGGAACTGACTTTTATTGTAACCCAAAGGATATTTTCTGAAAATTTCTAATTTGAGCTTGTTAAATGGAAATGAGGCATTCCTTTTTTATCTCAAAATTGCTTGCTATTAGCATGCCACTTGGTCATCAGGTGTTTTCAGATATTATTCTGACATTTCAAACTGTACTGATGGAATTTTCTAGTGTGATTTTCAGAAAGAGCCTTAGTCAACACCTTTTAAAATTGCCCAGTCACTTAGGAAGTATTTTTGACATTTCAATTTAAAAATTCATAAAATTGCTGTTTGAAGAGCTACTTGGTATGTAAGAAAACTTTAAGCCTTGTACATGTCTTCTAAGAATTTTAATAAGATAACTGCTAAGAGTAAAAGAGTTTTCCAGTGTTAAATCCTTTGATCTTACTATATCTCAGTTTTTAAGAGGTTTTAGTAACATTATAGTATAATTTAATTATACTTTAATTCTTTCAATTCTCCTGCAAAGGGAAATTGTCAAGTTAAAATATATTTTCAGTTCTGCTGTTAATATTTGTGCACCTACCAGAGGAAAAGTAATCTTTGAAGAGATCACAAGATTTTATAGGAGAAGAAATTGATAGATTTAAAACGATCAGGAAATATTCTTGATACATCCACAAATTTGAGTAAGCTTCCATTTTGTGTGGCATGTAGAATTTCAGAAGAGTGGTTTAATTATGTGAATTTTTAACAGGTATGGAAAGCTTTGTAAACAAGAGGGAATCAAATAGGAGGAATAGAAAAATAATTTTGAGAAGAGGGAGAAAATATAAACAATGGCAAAAAAAAGAGGTTCAGGTGCCTGATGCATGCTTGGGACGTTAGGTAAGCTACCAGCAGTGGGAATGGGCTGGGAGAGGGGGGGATGGCCATGTACTACTGCCCTGGCTTGGCGCCTGCCTGGGAGTCTGCTCTCCCACAGGTCATAGGTGGGTGACCTTTGGGCTGTACCTGTCAGTCGCTAGTGGGAAGTTACTAGGGAGGTGGGACAATACAGTGGTGAGGAGCACAGGCTCAGGGTTCAGACAAACTTGGAGTGGAGGGCTGGCTTTGCTACTTCGCCAAATTGGTGACTTTGCTGAACCTTAGATTCTTAGGGGAAGAGTGGGGGGGGCCGGATCCTAATCTGCACTCAATACAGTTATTGTGAGGTTTAAACGAGCTAGTTAGCTGAATCTCTGGTACACAGCATGTGGGGAATATACCACATATTAGTGTTATAATTATTATTAACATTGTTACTAAAAAGAATTCCTTTTTAACTATCACCAAGACCACTTTTTAAAAAAAATTTACTATTCTGTTGTACTTTGAATAATTTAATTAGCCTATGAAGATAACATCTATTATCGGTAACAAACAATTTCTATCTTATTTCTAGAACTAAAACACCTTAAAAGCAGCTAATTAATGTTTATTCATTTGTTCAAATTTTTGTGACAATGATACGTTAGATAAATGGAAGTTGAATACAAATGAAAATTTAAATCTTAAAAATGCCAAATTTTAGGAAGGAGATTCTATTAATGGAAACAATGAAATTAAAAAGAATGAACAGACCATTCCAAAATTTGATCACAGTATAGCATTTGTATTTATTGCTCTTTCCTGATGGTTGCCTTTGTGTTAATCACCGATATTACAATAATATAACTGCCTGGAGGTTGAGCAGCTATAAATAGCTCTATTCTCGTTCCCAAACAGTGCCTTTGCCTGGCAGAGGGAAGCAACCTATCACCTTGCACTTTCCGGGTGGTCTCATTGGCTCATATTTCTAATCTAAGTATCTATTAGTGGGGTAAGAAATTGAACGCAGATCATTGATTTTCTAAATCCCTGTCATTATAATGCATTAACAGTAATATGTTTGATAGTACATAATTATTTGTCTCAGAAAGAATTGGATTCAAAGTAAATGTAGTTTCAGTTATAATACTTTCCATGCTGGACCTCAAAAACTCTCAAGTTTGTTAGAAATGCTGTAACTAGGAAGTGATTAGAAGAATGTTATTGCACATAGAAAACAGGTTTTATTACTAGAGTTTCACAAGGAACCACGTTTTCTGAACTTAAGATTGAGACAAGTATATGGCACAGCATTTGTTTTCTGATGTATACATTTTAAAGAAATAAAAGTTCTTGCAAAATCAAAATATCTGATATTTAAAACTGAGATTAGCATTTAAAATTTTTCTTCTTGTCTAAGAACATATATTACCAAGTCTCATGTCTCCTATATTATTTAATGCATCTTACAGAGATATATAACATGGCAGGAGATTAAATGACTGAATGGCTTGTAGATAGACAGGCAGACAGACAGACTGCATGGAAAGATAGGCTACATAGATAGATTAGATAGATGATAGCTAGGTGGTAGATGGATTGATGGATAGATAGATTAAAGAAGTATGGATAGATATTAGCATATAAATTGGACACAAGTGCCTATCATTGGTCAAGGAGGGAAACAGGCTTTGAGCATTCTTAATCCTGAAGCAAGTAGGAAGACAAAAAGAACAAAATTACATAAAATCTGAACTTTGCAGGCAAGACTTATGGTCCTTCACTAAGTAGAGTCCTTTGCCAAAGGAGAAGGTTTGTATGGTCAGCTCTTCAGATGACCATTCATTCATTGAACAAATATTTACAGAGCCCCAGGCCCTGTTCTAGATGCTGGGAATCCAACACTGAACAGAATAGACACAACCTAGTGCCGCCATGGAATTTTCATTCCATAGAGAGGAGGGCAATTAAACACAACAATTAATAACTGTAACATATTAAAAAGTGATCAATGATATGGAGGAAAGTCAAGCAAGAGACCAGGTTAGCCAGTGCCTGAGGACTGTTGGCCTTTTAAGTGAGCTTTCCATGGAAAGCTTCGCAGAAAAGTTCATTTTTGAGCAAAGTTCTCAAGACGTGAGTGTGCCCTGTGGGTGTCTAGGGAGAGGGTTTCAGGCAGTGGTGAAAGCTTGACTGGGAGGCAACTTGAGTGATTTTGGCCTTCAGGGAGGATTTGCCAGTGTCGAGAGAAGTTTCTGGTGTCAACTGTGGGGCAGGGGTGCTGCTTTCCTCTAGGGGGTGGAGGCCAGGGGTGCTGCCGATATCCTACAGTGCACAGAGCAGTCCCCTGATAAAGAACCATCTAAGTCCAAAGCATCAGTAGTGCTGAGGGGGAGAAACCCTGGTCGGCTGAAGGAGGCCACAGTGCAATGAATGCGGGGGGCGCAGAGGGGCATCTGGATCCTGGGAACCCTTGTTGCCTCTTAGCCGGGCTTGCAGCTCTTCCCTGGGAGAGGAGGGGAACCAGGGGCGAGTTCTGAGCACTGTCGATTTTACTTGGTGTAACAGGCTCAGCCAAGCTCCGGTGTTGAAATAGACTTTAGCAAGAGGAAGAGGTGAAGCTGGAGACTATTATAATAATTATGGAGAGAGGCTGAATCATAGTCAGTGGTAAAATTATATAGGGTGCATGAGTATCTATTCAACAAGCTATTCAGAAGATTTACTTACTGTGCCTTTCATCTTAAAACTAGGGTTTGTGGGTACATTTTTCTACCTACCCATTTTTTAAATTATGGAGAAAAATGGCTATCTGTCAATATTTAGGTTTCATCAGTTAATAGATATCACAGGAAAAAAACCCTAAAACTTCTTTCATAAGTATATACCATTAAAGAATGCTAGTTGCGGTAGATTTGTCTTCAGCAGTCCTTATAATAAATTAACTTGTGTGGTGCTGTCTAAAAAAAGAGGAATATTTAGAAAAAATAAATAAAACCAGGTACAGATAACTCCAGATACCTTTTTTTTTATGGGCATTGAAAAAGGATTGTTAAAAAAAGTCAATCATTGAAGATAGTCAAGTACAGGTTAAAAAAAGAAAAGCAAATTCAGATACAGACAAACATGAGGAACTCCATGAACGCAGGGAAATAAAATCCAAAATTAAGGAATTTCCGGACCTTCTTTGACTCCAGTTCTTAGAGTAAGGCTCTGGGCTTTACATGCCGAAAGGCCTTCTTCCGCCTCACTCCCAGGATTCAAATGGAGGACGAATTTACTTTCCTGTTACCTTTATTATAAATAAATAGAATATATATTATATTTATGAATAAAAATATACACATTTGTAATACTTCACTAATTACAAACAGCAGTAATGCTTTACAGGAAGTGAGAAAATATGTTTTTAAAATTTAAACTAGATTGAGGCTATCTTGTGAAGGGCCACCTACTGGCAATCTGATAAGCCACCCCTGTTTTGCTATAAGGGACAATAGACCGTCTCACAGGAAAGCCACAGCAAGTATCCGAAGTGTCTGTGTCGCCTGGATTCACTGAGCAAGTGAAATATCACTGTTTCTCCTGTGTAAAAAAGGAATGGTCTTTTACATTTAGTGTTTCAAATTATGGGACACACTTGGGTGTTTGCTTTGTGGTCTCTGGCTCTTGACAAGAACTACCTTTGGGGGCTCCAGGTTGGAGTTGTTGAAGACACAAGAGCTGCTGCCCCCTTTCTCTGCCCATCTCTCTTGGCACCTACTCTGTATTATTAGAAGGGGTGAGCTGGTAATGAGGAGCCTCTGTAGCCTCACCCTTGAAATCATAGCTCCTGGACTCAAGGACTTGTGGGGCTTTCCTGGGCGTAAGCACCTCATGCCTTTTGCTCCTCATCTGGAACCCAGGATGTCGCAGTCATGCTCCTGGGGTGTTGCTGGGTCTTGAATGGCTGCATCCATGGCCCATGGCTTTGCAGAATGCAAGGCAGAAAGTAAGCGCTCAATAAGGGGATTTGTTGTCATTGTTATTGTTGGTTTGTATCCCAGGCCCGGTGGGGTATAATCAAGCTTGGTAATCAACTCCCATGTAAAAAGGAGAAGAGTTGCAAGTGATCCCCTAGGAATGCTGCATAATATTTAAATCAATAAAGTTTTAAGGAATCATCATGCATTTAGTTATCTGTGTTTTCTTAATTGAATCTTCTGTCAATATGTGTTTGTATCCCCACTTAGATTTTGAACTGAGCCCTGTGAGGGCTGGAGCTCCTGTTTCGTATTCTCCTCCCTCTGTAATGCTCAAATTAGGGCTATAGTGTGGCAAGGTGTTAGGCATATGACCAGTTTAAAAAAAAACTAAGATTTTTATATGTAAACAGTTATGATAGAATATGATTTCTTGTAACAGAGACTTACAGGGTTTTCCTGAGCAGGTTTGGAAAATATTTTATTTCAGCCCAATAAGCTGATATTTGTTTGAATTTGTCATTTGATATATTTTTTTAAAAAGAAAGGAAACTAACAGTTTGAGAGGCGGTAGTTGGAAACATTGAAGAGAGTATGGCATTTCTATCTGGTCGTGCCCCCTAACCCAGCATTCCCGAAGCATGGCGTGCTGCTGTTTCTCTGTGTGGAGCCTGAGAGCTGTCCGCACTGCCAGGTGCCTTAGACTTAGCAGTTGAACTCCTACCTTTCTGCCCCCTCCCTCCTCAGTACAGAACAGAAAAACTTAAAAAAAATTAACTCCTTAGAAATAGCACCCCTATGATCATTGCAGCTTTATTCACAGTGGCCAAGACATGGAAACAACCAAAGTGTCCCTCAGCAGATGACTGGATAAAGAAGATGTGGTACAAATGTACAATGGAGTACTGCTCAGCCGTAAGAAAAGGTGAAATATTGCAGATGGCAAAAGATGAAATTTTGGAAATATTGCGAATGGACCTTGAGGATATCATGCTAAGCCAAATCAGAGAGAAAAGTCAAGAACCATATTATGCCACTCATGTGGGATATAAAACTAAAGCAAATGTTTAAACAAAAAACCAAAAACTCATAGACACAGACGACACTATAGTGGTTACCAGAGGGGAGTTGGGCAGCTGGTAAGGGTGGTCAAATACATGGTGATGGAAGGAGATTCGACTCTAGGTGGTGAGCACAATATGCAACATACAGACGATGTATCATAGAATTGTACACTTAAAACCTATATAATTTTATTAATCAAAGTAACCCCAAGAAATGTGTCCTTTATTTATTATTTATTGATTTGAGAAAGAGAGAGAGGGAAACATCACTTTGTTTTTACACTTATTGATACATTCTTTGATTGTCTCTTATATGTGCCCTGACTGGGGATTGAACCTACAACTTTGGCATATGGAGACGATACTCTAACCAGCCGAGCTACCTGGCCAGGGCCCACCTCAATGAATTTAACTAAAAGAAAGAATAAATACTAGGTGGGACTAGTTGCCAATGCAGAGCCCATTGCCGTGGTTCCATTCTACTTCGCAAGACTGTCTTTGAGGAATGGCTCTAGTCCAGTTGTAGCTTCTTTCTTATTGTTGAGGTTCTAGATGGAGTTCCAGGTAGTGCTCAAGTTGGGATTTCTTTTTTTGCATATAAGCTGTAAGGTAATGTAACTAGTTCTTGAAAATGATAAAACTTTATGAAATGATAGTGTTTTTGAAACAAATGCATTTGTTGAGTGTTTTGTGATTTTTACACTCAGTTATAAAAATATTGATAGAAAAAACTAAGCAAATGGAGGGTCATGATGACATGATAATGCAGAAATATGAGCTGTCTGGGAAAGATGCAGGCATGGATTGTCTACCATAATACTTTTCAGGTTCTCTTATTTTAGCCATGCAATAATTCTATGAGTTGGATGCTCTTATTCTGACTTTTGAAAATGAAAAAATAAAGCTCAGAGAGTTTAAGAAACAAAACTAAGGGCATTTCCAAACTTCAAATCCTTGTTTGAGTGACCTGTGATGTCCACAGAGTATAAATGATCATTGAACACAGAGGCAGACTGCAGTCAACAGTCCGATCATGTCACATTGATTTAAAGTCTCCTTGACTCCTGGGACTAGGGTCACTTCCACTGGTCACTTGTTTAATTTTCTAGCTATCTAGCTACCTTTTATTCTACAGAATAGGTAACAAGTGTTATCCTCTCAAAGGTTGTGGGTACTTTCACTCCTTATTGGACTGTGACCTATGAATAGCAAAGATAAAATATCAGATTTCTTATTTGACTAAGGACTACAGTGCATTGCCTTGAAGAAAGAAACAGTTCTTTACTTATTTCTGGAATTTACTCAGTATGCACAGAGTGAACAATGAAGAAATAACAAATCTTGATTTTGTAACCTTGAAAACAGCTCATCGGTGCAGCTGCAGCTCTGTGTTTTCTACAGTCACATTGTTTTTCACACTGAGTGACAGCCTATGTGTGAGAGCCTGTCTGTCTCCAGAGACTGAGGGCTTCTTGAAGCCAGGGTTTGTATCTTTTAGTGTATTATTTCCGGCTGCTGCTACAGTGACAAGAACATGGTAGGTTCTTGGTAAAGATTGACTCAGTGAAAGAATGAATGAATTTGTTACATCTAATACACCTTTTTAGCATTTAGTATATCGAAAATGTAAACCCCAAAAGAGAATGAATATTTTGAAGTCATTTTACATTTGTTGAAATTGTTACAATTACAGTGGGAAAAATAGGACTATTATTTTTTAGTAAGCTTGTACATATAAGCAAGAGCAGAAGTTAACTTTATTAAAATGGTTCATTTAAGACCCAAAAGACACCCTGGCTGGTGTAGCTCAGTGGATTGAGCACAGGCCTGTGCACCAAAGGATCACGGTTCGATTCCCAGTCACGGCACATGCCTGGGTTGCAGGCCAGTTCCCAGCAGGGGACACACGGGAGGCAACCACACATTGATATTTCTCTCCCTCTCTCCTTCCCTTCCCCTCTAAAGATAAAATAAATAAAATCTTAAAAATAATAATAAAACCCAAAAGAAACCCTGGCCGGTGTGGCTCAGTTGGTTGGAGCATCGTCCTGTAGACTGAAAGGTCGCAGATTCAATTCCTGGTCAAGGCACACACCTATGTTTTGGGTTTAATCCTGTGTTCCCTGCTGAGGCACATCTTGTAAACTCAATAAACATGTCCTCAGGTGAGGATAAAAAAAAATGAAACCCAAAAGAGAATGAATTTTAAAATCCATCCACGTTCAAGAAAAAGGTCAATGTTATGCTTCATGTGTCTACTTTCCTGGTTACTGAATTAGGATAGAACTGTCGCTGTGAAACACAGTCACATCTTTTAAACCTGAAAGGTGTTTGTTGTCAATTTTCATAATGGAATGTGTTACAGTTTATGATTTTAAATTTCTAGTTTTCTTCCAGTCTAAGGTTTCTGAGACCCTCAGGTTCATCAGGCATTAACCTGGACCATGGGACCAGCGATGACAGAGCACTTACTCTCCCCTAGGCACTATGTTAAGCACTTGAATGGATTAAGTCACTTAGTCTTCACAACAAGCCTAAGACATAGGTGAGGGAACAGAGGCACAGACAAAGTAAGAAAATGCCCCAGCTCACGTAGGGGGCAAATGGTTAAACTGAGGTCTGAACCAATAGTCTTATTCCAGATTGTATGGA
Source organism: Anoura caudifer (assembly GCA_004027475.1). NCBI lineage: Eukaryota > Metazoa > Chordata > Mammalia > Chiroptera > Phyllostomidae > Anoura > Anoura caudifer. The sequence goes on along the minus strand of PVKU01001907.1, from coordinate 189,663 downwards.
CTGCATCACTGTGTGTACTGCCCTACTTAGGGGTCAATGGGAAGTTATGAAGACAACATACCCACAAGGAGAGGGCAGTAAATTCTAGAAAGGAAGAATAGCTGAACGGAGTGGTCAGCCAGGGTCAGCACCCTCAGTTTATTACCTATAGGCAGCAAGATTAGGGGACTCTGGATGTATGAGTAGAGAGTGCTCCTTCCTCAGAATGTATGGAATGGACCAGGTAAATAAATCAATGAGCTTGATTTCCTTAGAAGGTTTATATGTAATTTGGACTGCGTATGTGTCTTTTGTCTGCTTTGAGTCAAAATTTGTGGTATGATAAGCCCTGGAATGTAATGTACAGCATATGACTGTAGTTAGTAGTATATTTTATACTTGCAAATTGCTAAAGAAATGTATATTAAAAAGTTTTCCTCACAATGGAATACTATGCAGCAGAAAGAAAGAAGGAGCTCCTACCCTTCGCGACAGCATGGATGGAATGGGAGAGCATTATGCTAAGTGAAATAAGCCAGGTGATGAAAGACAAATACCATATGATTTCACCTACAAGTGTAACCTAATCAACAAAATAAGTGAGCAAAATATAACCAGAGACATGGAAATAAAGAACAAACTAACAGTAACCAGAGGGGCAGGGGGATGGAGATAACAGGGGAAGAAAGGGGAAGGGTCATCAAGGAACATGCATAAAGGACCCATGGACAAAGCCAAAGCAGGGAAGGACTGAGGGTGGGAGGTGGGGGAAAGTGGTGGTGGGAAAATGGAGACAATTGTATTTGAACAACATAAAAAATGATAAAAGTTTTCATCATAGTTGGCTAAAAAAATTAGCAACTGTGTATGGTGATGGATGTTACCTAGTCCTACTGTGGTGGTCATTTCACAATATATACAAATATAGAACCATTATGTTGTTCCCTTGAAACTAATGTTGTATGTCAATTATATATAAATTTTTTAAAAGTTTGTGATATGGAGAGACTTCTGAAATATATACTTTTAGCTTTTTAATATATGCTTTCTTTTAATTGAATTTAGAACCATGGTTTTCAATAGGGGAAAACCCCTCTCCTTAAGAGGGTGGTGTTGTTGGGGGAGGTTGTCTCAAGGATGGTGACCCTGTTGGCACTGAGGTGTAGGGGCTAGGATCCTTTGCCAGATTAGGGAAGTTCTCCTTCATTATTTTTTCAAATAAGTTTTCAATTTGTTGTCTTCTTCTTCTCCTTCTGGCACTCCTATGATTCGGATATTGGAATGTTTAAAGTTTTCCCAGTGGTTCCTAAGCATCTCCTCACTTTTTGAAATTTTTGTTTCTTTATTCTGTTCTGGTTGAATGTTTATTTCTTCCTTTTATTCCAAATTGTTGATTTGAGTCCTGGTTTCCCTCCCTTCAGTGTTGGTTCCATGTACATTTTCCTTTATTTCACTTTTCATAGCCTTCATTTTTTCCTCTATTTTGCATCCATACTCAACCATTTTTGTGAGCATCCTGATTATCAGTGTTTTGAACTCTGCAAGTGATAGGTGGCCTATCTCTTCATTGCTCACTTCTGTTTTTGGAGTTTTATCTATTCTTTCATTTGGGCCATATATATTTTTTTTTTGTCTTGGTGCATCTGTTATGTTGTAAGGGGCAGAGCCTTAAGTTTTCACCAGGGCAGGGCAACCCAGGTGGCTGCATTGTGGAGGAGGGGTCTGAGAGGGAACAATGCCACTTGCTCAGCTCTCTGCTGACTTTCAGTCACTTACCCTGCTATCCACAAGCAAATTGGGCCCTTCTGGTGCTGATTCCCCGGTGGCTGGGCTTGTGTACTTTTTAGGACCCTGTAAGTCTCTCCAATGAACTCTCCTGTGAGGCTAGGAGTTTATCCTGCTGCCTCTACCCCCACAGATTTTTATAGCCAGAAGTTTTGAGGCTTTATTTCTCTGTGCTGGAACCCTGGGTTGTGTGGTCTGTCTCTCTCCCCAGTTATTTTTCCTGGTTTATCCAAATGCAAATGTGGGACCACTGGGTCCTCTAGCTACTGCCTTGCTGCATGTCCTCTCCATCCTGGCTGCCTGTCTCCACCCCTCCTACCAGTCTGGATGAATGTTTCTTCTTTAACTTATTGGTTGTCAGACTTCCAAACAGTTAAATTTTCTGGCAGTTCTGGATATTTTTTGTTTTTAAATTTGTTGTTGTCCTTTTTTTTGGTTGTGCGAGGAGGCAAAGTATATCTACCTATGCCTCCATCTTGGCCAGAAGATGTATTGGTGCATTTTTAAGCCCAGGTTTGTAGGAAAATTTTATTTAAGTTGAGAGAAAGGAGGAGAGAATGGCCAGGGGAGTGAGAGAGAGAGACGTTGATATGAAAGAGAAACATCAATTTGTTGCTTCCTGCACATGCCTGGACCAGCTAGTGAACCCACAGTCCAGGCATGTGCCCTGATCAGGAATTGAACCCGTGACTTTTGGTGTCTGGGACAACGCTCCAACTAACTGAGCCACACTGACCAGAGCAAACCTTGTTTTACTAAATGTTGAATTTTTCAGAAACACAATGAAGTATAAATCTATGTAACTGTACTTTGTTTTGCTCTGAATTTTGTATGAGATGTTCAATGCTTCTTCAGTCTCTAATAACACAGATTTTCAGATACTGCTTTGATGGTGATTATTCAAGTAAATGCAGGCATGTGACTGCCCCATTCTAGTTGTCCAGCGTGAGAATTTACCTTATAGAAACACAGATTACTTTGTCATAAATTAGTTTCCCTGTGTCTCCTGTAGATTACAATTGAGTTCTTACAGTGATTTTTTTAAAGTGAATGTGTAGGTAAGTTAAATTACCCATGAATTTTATTTCAGTATTGTAAATTAGGCCACACAAAATGATGTTTTTCAGAGTAGGTGTTTGTGAATGATAGACTTGAGAACTCTTGGATTAAATTCCAGTATGAGCCATAACCACCCAGTCATTAATTTTACTCTTCAAAGTTTTATAGCAGTTTTAACTCTAATTTAATCATGTGAGAATTATCTGCTTTTTGAGTATCATGTGGTACAATGGCCAGCAGAGTTCAGTACTATGTTCAGGTCATTGAGAATCTACTTTGTTATTAGTCTGAATTTCACTAAATCCAAAAGCAATAAAAGAACAGAGTTGTCTTTCTGAGATGGTTTTCATTCCCCGCTGCTTTCATTTTTCTAGCTCTTCTCTGAAACAACATTGGAATCAGAATGGAACTAATACCATTGAGAAAAGGGGCACTGTTATTTCTCTTAAAAGAAAAAGCTCATTTTCACCATGGTAACCAGCATATCATGTGACATATACACCACATGGCCCGTGAAATACGCATTCCTTCAAAAACCAGTTTCTACCAGAGCATAAAGAGCTCCACATTCATGTAGCAAGGACTAGAATAAGGTAACACTTCAGGTTGATTTGTGTCACGCGATTCCTTTGATATCTTTTGGCATTTTCCTTGCAGTTTGTAAGAGATAACATTAACTTTTCATTTTTTTTTATAAAAAGAAAAGCTTAATAAGGATTGTAAAGATGGTGGCATGGTAGGAGGGAGCAGATTCCACTTCCCCCTACACATGGAGAAAAACCTAGCTGATCTACGGAGGAACAGAGCAAACAACCAACAGTACCACAGCATATATGAAAATTATAGCGGACATTGAAAAACCAGATGGTAAGGAGAGTACTTCAGGACAATAAGGGCCCAGGGATCTGCATGGAGACCAGGGCGGCTAAAGCCCCCGGCCCAGCACTCACTGGGTCTGCCACAGGGCTCTAGGGAGGGAACTGGGTCAACTGCTCCCTCCCCAGCCAAACAAGGTTTGAGCAGCACCGGGAGAGACCTGGTTGCTTGAAGTCGCACAGAGAGGAGTTAAGGTCTGAGTGACAAAGCCCGTGCAACCAGAGGCCCCCAAGTGACCAGAGGCACCTGCAACTGGAGGAGGGGGCTTTGTGGAAGACCCAGAGCTCACATCGGTGAACCTAGGGTGAGTGAGTGCAATGCAGGAAATCCATGGAGCCCACACCCATAAACTCTGGTCAGCACACGTGACCCATAGGAGACCCGGAGCTCACACCCATAAACCTGGGCAGTGCTCGATCCGTAGGTGATCCGAGCTCACACCCATAAACTCTGGAAAGGGTGCGCTCTGCAGGAGGCTCAGAAAATAGGCACAAGGCCCTGCCTGGAGAGGTGCTGGCTAGCCCTGGAGAGAGTGTGCAGCTAGCTCTGAGGAGAGTAGCCCAAAGCTGTCTGAGTGCTGAATAGGGAGAAAAGTGATACCAGTTTCCCCTCAACTTGCAGCCAGCGAGACCAGAAAAACTGGTTTGGCCAGTTTGAAACCAGCAAGAGGTTGGGTTTTTTTTTTTGCTTCTTTAAAAATTTATTTGTTTATTTTTTATTATTTTTATTTTTTATCCCTCAATTCCTTTTGCTTCTCTTTCCTTGTTTCTTGTTTTATTCCTTCTTCCTTTCTCTCCAATTTTATTTCTTCTTCCTTCCTGTTTTCTTTTCATCTTTTTAAATACCCAAGAGTGAGGCAAAAAAAACCCAGAACAGTGAAAAAAAAACAGAGTTGGATTTAAAGAGGGGGCATCCCAACAGCTGAGACAGTGGAAACTGTGAACACTAGGATACCCAAAGGAGACTGCACCACTGAATCTCACAGGTATTCTACCACAGAACTTCGCACCATAAACCCAGGGAGCCAAAACAGATCAATTTAAGAAGCTGAAACTGACAAGAAGAGTCTCACAAACAATGGGAAGACAAAGAAACAATCCCCAAATGAAAGAAAAGGAGGAAGCCCCAGGAAGAATGCTAAATGAAATAGAGGCAGCTCAACTATCCGATTTTGAGTTCAAAGCAATGGTGGTCAGGAAGCTCCAAGAGCTCTCAATGAGCTACCAGAAACTACAGGGAAGCTACAATGAACTCACTGCAAACTATATCAACATGAAAAAGGAAATAGAAACTATCAGCAAGGGCCAAGAAGAAGTGAAGAATACAATTTCTGAACTGAAGAACACAGTGGAAGGAATGAAAAGCAGAATCGATGCAGCAGAAGATCAGATCAGTGGGTTGGAGGACAAACTAGAAAACAACACCCAGAAAGAGCAAGAAAAGGAAAAGAGGCTCAGAAAGAGGGAAGAGGGATTAAGAGAAATGCAAGACAATATGAAATGTAATAATATCCATATAATAGGGATACCAGAAGGAGAAGAAGAGGAGCAAGGGATAGAAAACCTATTTGAAAAAGTAATGATGGAAAACTTCCCTAATTTGATGAGAGAGAAAGTCACACATCCAGGAAACACAGAGAGTCCCAATCAAGAGGAACCCAAACAGGCCCACTTCAATACACATCATCATTAAAATGGTAAAATTCCAAGACAAAGAGAGAATCTTAAAGGCAGCAAGGGAGAAAAAGGAAGGAACATACAAGGGAGCCCCGATAAGGTTAGCAGCTGACTTCTCAATGGAAATGCTCCAAGCCAGAAGAGAATGGCAAGAAATATTCCAAGCAATGAGAACCAAAGGCCTGCAACCAAGACCACTTTGCCTAGCAAGGCTTTCAATCAAGATAGAAGGCCAAATAAGGAGCTTCCCAGACAAAAGAAGTCTAAAAGAATACACCTCTACCAAACAGTTCTGCAAGAGATGCTAAAGGGACTGCTTTAAGGAAAGAAGGAAAAGAGAGAGAGAGAGAGAGAAACACAGGTATGAAAATGGCAATGAATCAATACCATCAGTAATAACCTTAAACGTAAATGGATTAAATGCTCCAATCAAAAGACATAGAATAGTTGAATGGATAAGAAAGCATGACCCACACAAATGCTGCCTACAAGAAACCCACCTCAGGACAGAAGACTTATACAGACTTAAGGAGAAGGGCTGGAAACAAATTTTCCAAGCAAATGGACAGGAAAGAAAAAGTCGGGGTAGCAATACTCATATCAGACAAAATATACTGCAAAAGAAGGGCCATAAGAGAGACCTAGAAGGTCATTTCATAATACTCAATGGAAGAATCTGCCAATAAGACATAAACATTGTCTTCCGGCCAAGATGGAGGCTTAGTTGGACACACTGCCTCCTCTCACAACCAAAATTAAGGACAACAAAAATTTAGAAACAAAAAACAACCAGAACAGATAAAGAAATTGAATTGTACAGAAGTCTGACAACAGTTCACCCAGACTGGTAAGAGGGGCGGAGTTGACAGCTGGCAGAGAGGGATCGCAGTAGGAAAAAAGCAGTGGTTGGTGGTCCCTGGACATGCAGGGTGCAGTTACTGGGCACGGGGAGGCAACAAGCAGACTCAGACAGGCGTGCAAGGCGGCTGACATCGGTGACACATTTGTGTGCACATAAACCAGGAGAAAATGGGCAGCGAGACAGACTGTGCAACCCAGGGCCCCAGTGAAACGGCAGAAGCAGAAATCAAGAAAAAAATCCCATTCGGTATAGCAAAAAGAAAAATAAATTACCTAGGAATAAACCTAACCAAGGAGGTAAAAGACCTGTATGCAGAAAACTACACAACACTGAAGAAAGAAATTAAGGAAGACAGAAACAAATGGAAACATATACCGTGTTCATGGATTGGAAGAATCAACATCATCATAATGTCCATACTACCCAAAGCAATTTACAAATTCAATGCAATACCTATTAAAGTACCAATGGCATATTTCACAGACATAGAAGAAACACTTCAAAAAATTATATTGAACCATAAACAACCTTGAATAGCTGCAGGAATTTTGAGAAGGAAGGGCAAAGTAGGAGGGATCACAATACCTGTCACCAAACTGTATTACGAGGCCACTGTAATCAGAACAGCCTCGTACTGGCATGAAAACAGGCACATGGAGCAGAGGAATAGAACAGAGAGCCCAGAAATAAACCCAAGTCTCTAAGGTCAATTAATATTTGATAAAGGAGGCAGGAACATAAAATGGAGTGAAAATAGCCTCTTCAACAAGTGGTGTTGGGAGAACTGGACAGTATGTACAAAAAAATGAAACTCCAGAACCAACTTACACCATACACAAAGATAAATTCAAGGTGGATAAAAGATTTAAATATAAGCCATGCCACCATTAAAGTCCTAGAGGAGAACATAGGCAGGAAAATCTCAGATGTTTCACACAGCAGTATTTTTAGTGATATGTCCCCTAAAGCAAGGGACATAAAGGAGAAACAAATGGGATCTCATCAAAATAAGAAGCTTCTGCATGGCTAAAGAAAACAATACTAAAATAAAAAGAGAACCAACTGTATGGGAAAAGGTATTGGCCAATGATACTTCAGACAACAGTTTAATCTCCAAAATATATAAAGCACTTACACGACTCCACTCTAAGAAGGCAAGCAACGCAATTAAAAAATGGGCAAAGGACTTGAACAGACACTTCTCCAAGGAGGACATACAGAGGATCCAGAGTCACATGAAAAGATTCTCAATATTGCTAGCTATCAGAGAGATGCAAATTAAAACCACAATGAGATCCCACTTCACACCAGTCAGAATGGCCATCATAAACAAAGCAACAAACAACAAGTGTTGGAGAGGTTGTGGAGAAAAGGGGACCCTAGTGCACTGTTGGTGGGATTGCAGACTGGTACAACCACTATGGAAAGCAGTATGGAATTTTCTAAGAAAACTAAAAATGGGTCTGCCTTTTGACTCAGCAATTCCACTGCTAGGATTATATCCTAAGAACCCTGAAACCCCAATCCAAAAGAACCTATGCACCCCAATGTTCATAGCAGCACCATTTACAATAGCCAAGTGTTGGAAGCAACCTAGGTGCTCATCAGTAAATGAATGGATGAAAAAATTATGGTACATTTACACAATGGAATTCTATGCAGCAGAAAGAAAGAAGGAGCTCCTGCCCTTCGTAACAGCATGGATGGAACTGGAGAGCATCATGCTAAGCGAAATAAGCCAGGCAGTGAAAGACAAATGCCATATGATCCCACCTTTAACAGGAACCTAATCAACAAAACGAACGAACAAGCATAATATAGCCAAAGACACTGAAATAGAGAACAGGCTGACAGTGACCAGAGGGGAGATGGGAGGGAATTTCAGGGAAAGGGGGAAGGGTTTACAGGAACAAGTGTAAAGGACACATGGACAAAAACTGGGGGGGGGGGTGGAAATGGGAGGGAGGTGGGGAGGGCTTGGGTGGTAGACTGGGAAGGGAGTAAAAGACAGAAAACTGTACAAGAACAACAATTAAAGTAAATTTTAAAAAAAATGAAAGTGAAACATTTGCTATGGATAAAAGATAAATATATTTTTATGAAGTCCTAGAAATGGCATGTTCCTATTTCTTGTATGTGTTAAGATCAAGAAAAAGCCTTGAGGTTTCATCTTCCATCTGGCTTTCAGGATGTGTATTTGTAGATACCGATATACTCAAGTGAAATCAAAAACAGAAGTCAAAAATTGCAGCTTAGCATAACATGCCCATCACCATTGCTCTTTACGTATGGTAGCTAAAACTTTTGGTTCTGATTTAAAGTTGGGAAGTTTGTCAAAGGATGCATAAGTATGCATCACATATTGAGAGAGGTAAAATGAAAATGTTTTGCTCAACTTTTGAATAATATCCTTTTGCCTTTTTTCTTAAAAACACCTTTCATTCAGTTAACTTTTTTTAGTTAACTTCTCTGACAATCTCTTCTAACCATTGTACTTTCTAAGTGCACTTCCCCAGTGTGAGAAAATTTTATATTCATTAGACCTAGTTAGGTAGATGTTCAGAGATTGAGTAGGTCCCTAGGCTGGTTGGTTTCAGATTCGATGACTCACATATGAACACATTTTTTTAGAGCCAGATACTCAACTGTTCCTTTTAGGGCATCCAATGGGGCATTAGTGGTTTTGGAGCCCAAAGGTGTCTTTATAAGTATATAAAACAACATAGGATATCTTCATAGTCTGGAACTGAGCTACAAGTTGCTGGGCATATAGAACAAGCCTCTTTAGGAGCTTACTCAGAATTGTAATAGAAATTAAATATGTTTTTTACCTGCTATAGAAGTGGAAGTTATTCTAGTAACCTTAATAAAAAAATTATAAAATCCCATCATATGTATAGTCATCTGTGAAAAGTCACCAGTTTTGTTTCTGTTTCTTAATCCACTTCCTCCTCTTTGAATTTCCCTGTTTGCATAGACTTGAATTCATGAGATTTTAAGGAGAAGATACAAGAAAGGTAAGAGTCTTATATACAGTGGAAAAAAATCACTAATGGGTAATCAGACCTGACAAGCAATGGATTGGTCATAGTCATATTTCATTCAACGTTGGACTCCTTGTAGGTAGCATGGCTCTTAGTAGATACTCAGTAAATGTTTGGTAAAATAAAATTATTTTGGTTATTATTTCATATAAAGACTTTTCTATTCTAAGGCTAGCCTTTAAGTTGTAAGAATAGTATCACTGAGAATAATCTTACATAAGCTTATGTAACTAAGAACTAGATTATCTCTTAAGATGAATATTTAGCTACATCAAAGTATACATCTTAAAACTTAGAGCATAAGAAATTTACATTTTGGCTTAAGAGATTCACATTATTATTGAATTATGCTATGTCCATCTGCTCAAGTACTGGATATATTTAGAGGCTAGTGAGCCAAAGTGAAAGATTCAATAGATTATTCATCTTCCTCTTACTCTGGGATATAGAAATCTTCTGATTTGTAAAATTTACCTAAAAGCCATCTCTTTTTTTCATGGTAAGGAAATTATGACATGCATGCTTGGGTTGAGAATGACTCTGTTTTTCTTATTCACTTTGAAAGAGAGAAAATAGAGTTAATAGTTAAATGAGCGCTTGCACTGATATAGAATTTGAGAATGATATTTCTTTTTCTTACACTGGTATTGTAATATATATGTATATTACAATACTGTACACACATGTAATGGGGGCTGAAGAGAAGAGAGACAGAGAGAGAGAGATTGAGACTGATTTTATTTTTGGTCTACCTAAGATCATGGCAGTCATTAGGACTGTTCACAAAGATTTCTTTCAAGTGATCCATGGCTGTATGACTTGCATTGGGTGATGAAATGTGCACATTGAAGTGGGTATCACTTCTGGGCAGACACTGCGATTTGCGCATTTCCTTTTTCCTGTCTTGGTGAGTATGGAGATGTGCAGTGAGTGGGTCTCACACCAGCCAGGGTCTTTCAGTGACTCCGCTGAGCAGAACACCCTGAAGGTCCGTGTAAGTCCCATGCAATGAGACTTCTGTATTAACCTTCTGAGATTCTGTTGGTTTACTAAGCTTTTGAGATTTTGTTGGTTTTGTTTTGTTTTGTTTTGTTTTGTTATAGCAGCATAAGCTAACATACCGAGGCAAAATCTAAAATATCCACAAAGGTCATTTTTGTCTTGTATTCTTGAAGGAAAATGCAAGTTTGTGTCTGTTAATAAGCATTTATAAGAATCCGAGGGAACAAAACTAAGTAAAAGAGGTTTTGAATTTGAGCTACTTTGAAATTTATAGATTTTTATTTTAGGCTTCTTTTATAAAGTTGTCAGGAGAGAAGACAACATGTAAAAGGAAGTTCCCTTTGATTGCATTGAGTATTTGGAATGCTTGATAGTTGGTGGTTGTAATTTAAATTAAACAATGACAGCTACTATATTTAGTATTCATGGTTGTTGATATCTATTAGAGTTTGTGTAATATTTACATTTAGAAAGATGCATATGCTGAGCCCTAAATATCTGTGGCAGGAGAAGTACTTTAAAGTGCAAAACACTGAAAGAAATATGACTTTTGGAATGGAAACAGTTTCATTAAATTCTTTAAGTGCACCCTCAAGGTAAACTGGGAAGTAGAAGCATATTACATATATATGTGTATGTGTGTGTATGTGTATCTATATTTGGCTGTGGAAAGGCAAAAAATGGGCTCTGGAGTCTATAGTGATGAAAAGAAAAAATGTTAAAAATTCAATTCAATGGGAGAAAAGATAAATTTTTAAAGAATGTGCTGCTTCTGAGCTGGGTATTAGCAAAAACTAAGGTAGCTGCTTTCTGCTCCTATTTCTGTTTTAATTCCTGGACAACTAGAGGGAAATAGTTGAGAACTGATATGGGTTTGGGACTGTGCTCTGACAACTCTGTCATCTGGGTGGCCCTTCAGGGGATGGTGTCAGATGTGGGGCCCTGGGGGTTAGGGACCACTTCAGGTCGGAGTGAATTTCTAATAACCCTTTCCTGATCTGGAGCCATGATCCTCTACCAAGGCTGAACTGATTGTGTGGTGATCAATTTTGAGGACATCTAAAATGATCAAATCTGATGGGTTGTGGTTAATTTCATAAATATTGAATGAGCTACAGTCTGCCAAATGGCTTTGCTGTTTATTGGGTTTATACGAAGCAAATGGAAACTGGTTCTTTTTTTTTCAGATTGAAGGGAGAAGGAAACCTCTTTGTATAATGTTAGTTAATACAAATCTTTCAGTAAGTTTTCACGAAAATTGTTTCAGTTATCTCTCTACTCAACAGTAATTAATTGAGCAAGATATTATGCCAGACACTGTAGGAAATAGAAAGATGAATGAAGTTCACCTTGCTTTTAAGGAATTTAGAGTTTAACGAAGGAAATTCTAATCCAGTTATATACTTCATGTTGATACTGCATATGACTCAGCTCCACTGATACTTCATAGCCTGCAAAGAATTTGAAAGTGGAAATAAAAAGATAAAGTGAGTTTATTATGATTAAAAATTTAAGGTGTTTTCAATTTGAAAAGAGCTCAAAATTTAAGTCTATCACAAGAAGCTGAGCCATTTGGTCCCCTTTATCCCTGCTCCCACTGTCACCAAATGCACATATCCTCTGGTCCAGGTTACCAAGAACACATTTTCTAAACCACATACAGTCAGGCAGAACAATTTTTTTTAACTGTTTTGGCTTATGATGAATAGTCTTGGATGTTATGGCTGGGTAGCTGACATTTAAGATATATTTTGATGATTATAGAAATAAGAAAGTTTAGTAATTGAGTTTGGTGGTTGTAGCACAGAATTTTGTTTTGATAATGATCCAGATTTCTGGATGAATATGTCAGTAGAACATGTGTACAGATTTCATGAAGCTGTGTACTCTTAACACTGCAGTAGTTTTCTTTACCTGAGGACCACTGTGATTCCAGCTAAGGTAAGAGAACAGAAGTCCTCCATCCCTGCCCTGCATAGTACTTATAAAAGAATTCACTCAGCCAATTTACTTACTCTTTTTATTTTTTACTTTTATTATTATTTTTAATCTTCACTCAAGGACATTTTTTCATTGCTTTTAGAGAGAGAGAGAGAGAGGAGAGGGAAACATTGATTGGTTGCCTACTGTATGCACCCCAGCTGGGGATTGAACCTGCAACCTATATATGTGCCCTCAATAGGGATCAAACCCACAGTCTTTCAATTTATTGGGCAATGCTCCAACCAAATGAGCCATACCAGTCAGTGCTACTTAGTCTTTTTAAATAACAAATTTAAAGCATTTGAATAAATAGTCATCCAGACTAGAAACAGCAAATTAGAAATTAGAAAAAAGTTTCCTCACTGTATGCAGAAGTGATAGTTGACAAACACCTGGACAACAGAGGAGACAGAAAAACCATGAAAAGCTTAGCAACCTGGGACCATTTAATGAAAGGGGGTCGTTCTTTATAGCCCAAAAGCCCCTGAGGGGGGCTGCTGTTTCATAGAACAATGATTCAGTGGCATCCTGTCATGGTCCTGGATAAATACCACCCTCTTCCCATTAGCATCAATTCCAGATTCCCTGATGCAGCCTTCCTGTGTTCGCCCATCATTTCCCACCCTGCTCCAGGCCTTAGCAGGTCATCCTCAAATGGATCACGTGCCTCTCTTGTATCTGGGCCTTTTGTTTTCTTCCTCCTGCAGTCCTTCTCGCTAACTTTTGCTCATACTCAGATCCTCACCTCCTATGTCATTCATTCTGAGAAGCCTCCACTGGCCTCCCAGAGAGTGTGCAGCGTCCCTGCCATTTGCGTGCCCATAACATCCATATATCTAGTGTCCGGCCCATTTCACGTTGCGTTGGAATTGTTTGTTTAACAGTCCTGAGTAGGGGTTGGCCAACAGTGGCCTATGGGCCAAATTCAGCTCCTGTCTGTTTCTGTAAATTAAGTTTCGTTGGAATCCAGCCATCCTATGTTTATGTTTCCTTTTGCATTGCGATGGCAGAGTTGAGTAGTTGGGACAGAGACTCTACGTCCCACAAAACCAAAACAATTTGCTATCACGGCTTTTCCAGAAAGTTTGCTGCTCCTGGTCTGAAGAATAAGCGGCGTGTCTACTTTACTCACCACGGAATCTCTAGTATTTGGCACTGCATAATATTACGCATACAGGTGCCTCAAAGCCATTGCTAATAAGCTCAAGAAATTCCATTCTATTTATAACTTACAGTTACCTTGGTTCAAAGAGGATTTTCAGTGGTATTTTGCCTTATGCTCTGCAAACTCAATTTATAAAGATAAAGAAGCAGTCCAAAACATAGTTTATTAAAGCAACACAAAGTGTTATGTATTTTGTTCTGTTGGGCTAAGGAACTCATCTGCTCTTTTTATTAGCTGTGCCTGCTTTCTGGGATTTTTCCAAATATTACATACATGATGGTCAGGTGTGATGCCGGAATCAGCATGTATGGTAGTTTGCCTGCTTAGGACTTTCTGCTGATGTTATGGCCTGCGGCATTCGCCCCAGCATTGCAGGAACATTTTGATGCAGCCCAAGTTTCCACTCACATTGCCTGCAGTTGGCATGTTTTCCTTTTTATCAACAACAATATTAAACCACTTCATACAAAACACAGAAGTCTAGAATCTCTTTACTGTTTTTTTTTTTTTTGTTAAAGCAGTAATATATTATTAGGGTGCCATCAGAAAGTTTTGTGAACATTTTTTAAAAACAAAAATATCTTGAAATGACTCAATGAAAATATCTTTACCCATGCAATATAGAAATTGTTTTTGCTGTCTTGCTTCACATCTGTCCTAGCTCCTTGAACGTTAAACCTAACAGAGAGTTAGACCATTTTCTTCATCAAATCACTGTAAAGTGAAGAATTAACTATATTGGACAGAAAGATAGAGCTCAGCCCTGATAATATGATTAGGCTGTTTGTTCTGGTCTCATATAAGAACATTAAGTTGTCCTGGATCCAGGGTTCTAGAATTCATCCCTGACTTTGCCAGCCTGTAGGACTAACCCATAAGTGCCAAAACACATGTGTGCATGCACACACACACACACAGCACACATGCACACAAGAAACCGAAAGAATATATTCTAGTCACAACAGATCCTTAATTATGGTTTTAAAACTGTATTACTGCCTATGAAGAAAAAGTATTAGCAAATTTATTAATTATTCTATGTATGTTTTAGTTGGGAAATTATTAAGGGCATTTTATTTAATGTTAATTAATCATAATTTTATCTCTCTATAGGAGTTGATGTACTTGAATTTCACATTTTGTGTCAATTACATTGGCCTTTTATTTACCAGCAAGCAATTGTCCTTAGTTAGCATTTTTTATACAAAATGACCCAAAGATAAAGCTTTGAAAATTAAGTCATCAATGTGCATTCCAGTGGAAGGTACAAGAAATACTGTCATTAGACTTCTGTCATTAGCATTTTGCCTCCTGTGACTTAGAGAAAGGGAAAATTGTGAGCCACATAAGTTTGGAAAAGGAGGCAAAATTGGAGGCACGGGGATTTTAATATATAGGGAGTTCTGAGCATGACCTTTACTGGCTTCTTTTTAGTGGTGATATCTACATGGCACATCAAACTTCTGTGGGTTGAAACTCTAACCACTTTTGTGTGGAGTTGAAGATTAAACCTTGTATCGATTGCTAGATAATGATTGGACTCATTGGAACTTGACTGTTGACTGAACTTCCACCGTTAGGTGTTTAAGGGCAACATTCAGGCACCGTGCCACCAAATACTGGAAATAGGAGAGTTATCCCAGCAAGGTAAATCTTAACTCTTGAACTAGATGCCGATGCGGTTGTTGACCCGGGTAGCTGGAAATGCCTGTTCGGTGCAGGATGCACTAACACAAAAGCAGTTCTGTTCACTCTGTGCGTGTGTGGGCAGAAGCACTGGGAAAGATTTGTTATCATTCCTGAAATGCAAAGTGTTCTAATAGCTTAGAAGCTCTGTTCTTTTTACTAATAGCTAATATTAGGCAACTCCAGCCATTTGAAAAACTATCGTGAGAAAATGAATCTTGGCATCTCAGAATATCCATATCAGAAACCAAGTGGTCTGATATGATTGCGCCAGACTAACTTTGGGGGGGCCCTCAATTTTTTCTCTTCCCCACCCCTTCCTTTGGGTGGCATAACACAAGAAGTAGAATTTTTTCCATTGATACCCGCTACTGAATCAATCACTGCTAGAATATTTGCTACCCTACTGAATTTTAATCAAGGGATGAATGTGCATTTTGAGTTACTTAAATTTCTGTCACCCTTATCAATATTTCTTCATTTTGATTTACATAACATCTGTGAAAGATGATTAAATAAATCATGCTACCTCATTCTATGGGTTGGTTCCAGCTATCTTTTCTAAACTACCCTCAAATATAGTGGCTTCAGGAATAACCATTTTACTCTGGCTCACAATTTTGTGGGTTGGCAGTTCAGGCAGGACATGGCTTGGTTTCTTCATTGTCAGGTAACATAATCTGAGGTCAACTGGTAGAATTTAGCTGGGGGCTGGCTGGTCATTCCCTGCTCGTAAGTCTGGCACCTTTGTGGAGCAGCTGGAAGGCAGGCCTCGTGTAGCCTTCTCTCCTTTGCCATGAAGTCTCTGAATTTTGCTATATTGTCTTTCCAGTAGGATAATTGGAATTTTTATGTGGCAACTCAGGCTTCCAGGAATGAGCCTTCTAAGAGACCCAAGTGGAAGCCACAAAGCTTTTAGTGACGTTCCAGAGCTCTCTTCCAGAATGTCATGGAAGTCACCAAGGAAAGGAGACAAAAATATTGCCTATCTGTGGATGACAAGAGTATGAAAGAATTCATGGGCATCTTTAATGTGCCGCACATGGGTTAGTCAGCTGAGTTTCCTCTGAGGTCAAGGGTGTCAAACAAAGCCAGCGTGCTAGCCACTGACTGTGATGCCACATCTACAAACCTAATATATATCCCATCCTTCCCTCACTCCTACAGCCAACCAAATGACCATCTTGAGTTTGACCTCTCCAGTTTGGCTTCTGGGTATCCTTTCTGTAACTTCCTGACTGGTGTCCCTGTCCTGACTGCATCCTTGCCACACTACCAAAAGCACACGTCATGTGTCACTTCTCATTCATGGCTCCGAGTGCTCTGCAAGGCAAAGTCCAAATGCTTCAGCCTGACACACAGACCTTCCATCATTTCGGCTCCGAACCTTTCCAACCATAGAGCCCAGCACTCCCTTTGCAGGTCTCCCCAATCCCGGCATCGCCTGCCTTGTTCCATTGCGCCCCAGCCAAGCTGTTTCCCAGGGGCAGCACGCCCTGTCTGACTATGTGCCTTACTTAACAGTTCCGATCTCCTCAAGTATTGACTCCTTTCTCCCACATCTGCCTAAAAGCGGATGTTGTATTCATCTTTCAAGAGTCCACTCCACTGTCACTGGCCCTGCACTCCCATAACACTGCCAATTTGACAGTGTTGAAACACCTTTGCTGGTATTCATTCCTGTGTGGTTGTGGTGGTGTTGGAGCACAGTGGTCATGAACACAGACCCTGAGCCAGAGGGAATCCGGTTTCACAATTGGCTCACTGTGTGGGGTTCAGTAGTGTCCTTTCAAAATCCACATCCTTCCGGAACTTCAAACTGTGACCTTATTAGGGAATAAGGTTGTTGCAGAGATAATTGGTTGAGATGAGGTCATGCCGATGTAGAATTGGCCTTGATCCAATATGACCAGTGTCCTTATACGAAGAGGAGACAGAGACAGGAGCACAAGGGAGGACAATGTGAAGAGACAGAGAGAGCCCCAGGTGGCAACGGAGGCAGAGACAAGCAAGACAAGGACTGCCAAGGATTGTGGCAGCATCGGAAGCTGAGATAAAGTCAAAGAACAGATTTTTCTCCAGAGCATGGCCCTGCTGACACCTTGATTTTGGACCTCTAGCCTCTAGAACTGTGAGAGAATCAATATTTGTTGCTTTAAGCCACCTGGTTTGTGGTGCTCTGTTAGGGCCGCCCTAGGAATTAACACGCTAACTCTAAGGCCTTGGGCAAGTTACCTCCCTAGTCTCTGTACCTCAGTTTTCTCATCCTTAAAATGAACATAATAATCCACCTTACTTAATAGAGGGTTTGTGTCAATTAAATGAGTCAAGAGGTAGTGACTGCTTAAAACACCACCTGCACAAAATAAGTTCTCCAGTCTGTAAGCTGTTTTGCGTGTTTAGGTGTGTGTCTTCCCCTGAGCTGGAGGTCATGTCCTGCTTGATTTTTATACCTTACTTTGAGAAGCCCTGTGACATAACAGAGAAAACAAAAACATTGCTTTCAAGTTCAGGATGTGACATTTAAGAGCCACTGTGTGATTTTCAGCTTTGGACTCCTCAACTATAAAACATATAAAACATGGCAAGTGATAGCAGTCTTGCAGGGTTGTTGTGGAAATTAGAATTCATATATGTCTTACACATAAATAGGTCCTCAAAAAAATGATAGAACTATGTAATTTTCCTCAAAATCACCCAACAAAGAGCCATGAACATACTAATTGCTCAAAAATGGTTTTCAATTGGATGTATTAAATAATCCCTTAGTACTTGTTTAAATGAACATTTTTGGCAATTAATTTTGTATTTTTTCCTTAAAGTATTTTTTGTGGTTTTAATTCTGTGTCCTTCCACTTAAACTCCAAAAGTCAACCCTATCAGGGGTTGGAATGCTGAGTAGAAGCACACATTTTTTAAAAATTGTATCTTTTACTATTTTATGAACTAGCCATCAACCACACCTTCTCTTTATTTTGTGAAGGGGGAGAAAATGACTTTAACTTTCTTGACAAGCTTTGCATAACTGCATCCTGATGCCAAGTGGGTTTTCTCTTGTTCTCATTACTCAGCAGTCTTGCTTAGAATGTTTTATTCCTCCCAGCTATGCTGTCCCTTTTGAGACAGCCGGTCACCCTACATGTGGTTTACCATGTGCATGCCTCTCCAACGTGCGGTAAGGAAGTCTTTGCAGCACAGGACTAGGAGAGGAAGGTAATTAATAGAAGGAGGCTGTACGAAGTTGCTTGGGGAAAGGTCAGGAAGAAATGCATCGCCCTGTTACATCGCTGCTGCGCTTGTTAGCAAGGCTGACACAGCACAGTGGGGATGTGCAGGTAACAGCATTGCCCACACAGTCATCCGGCTGTTAAGTCGCTGACCAATGTCTCAGCTACAGTGGGGACTCCGCCACGTGACATCATGAAGGGTTTCGTGGTGGTGGCAGCTTTTGCTTTTGTCCTTTGGGCCCATTTCTGTTATTACTGTATGTCTGAGATCTGAAGATTTTTTAACTATGGAGAACATTACCGCGCAGCCTTAAAGACCTTTCTTAGGAAAAGAAGAGAAAAGGATTTCCAGAAAGCCATGTGGTCTTATAAAGACAGCTTTCTTACTTGCTAAAGAAGATTGCTAAAGGAAGGAGAATATTGCTTAAAGATTGCTAAAGAAAGGAGCATCTTTAAGCAGTTAGATGCTGTGTCCATACACGAAGAGAGATGTATTTTAGTATTTTTTAATGCTTTGAAAAATGCTTTCAGAATATTATGGGCAAACCTTTTATATCACACACAAAATAATTTACTTGCAGATATTGGAAAAATGTTGCAAGTGAATCTTTTTTTCTGATTTTAACTTTGTCAAAATGTATGACTCAAAAAAGATGCTAATGATGGCAGGTGAGCATACTGTTATAGACAAGGGTGTTAATTAAATGGGATTTATTTTTATAGCAGTATAAGATTACAATTTTTAGACTAGCTTTGTAATAGAAACTATAAAAATGTCATATTCTTAATGTTTTTAGAACAACAATATGAATGCTATTCCACCAATTGAAAAACAAGATAAAGGCCTCAAAGCCCTGGCCAGTTGGGCTCAGTTGGTTGGAGCATCATCCTGTAACCAAAGGTTTGTGGGCTTAATTCCTGGTCAGAGCACATGCCTGGGTTGCAGGTTCAGTCCTTGGTCCTGGCATGTGTGGCCCCTGGTCCAGGCATGTAGGGAAGGCAACTGATCAGTGCTTCTCGCTTGCATCTGTGTTTCTCTCTCTAGGGAAAAAAAAAAAAAAAAAAAAAAGACAAAGGCCTTAAAGACAATTTACAAATTAACCAAAGTATTACTAAAGAAATGTAAATTGAAATCACCTACTATTCAAGATGTAAAGTAGCAAATACTCAAAAGAAAGAAAAAAGGGCTGAATGCTGGTGATTATGCAGCAAAACAGGACCCCTGGAATAAGTTAAATTGGTATTATTTTCTGGAAAACAACTTGGAAGCATGTTTATATTCTTTGACCCAGTAGCTTTATTGTTAGGAATTGATCGTAAGGAACAATAAGAAATTCACTCAGCATTAGATCCAACTCCTTCTTTCACAGAATTATTATTACAGGAATAACTAGAAACAGTTATAGAGGAATGGCTACATAGTAGTGACTAATCCATGGAGTCCTGTATGCTGTTGATGAATATTTAATGATGTATAAACATACTCATAATCCAAGTAAAAGAAAATACAGAGTTAGAGTTGAAACACTCTAGTATTACAAAAATTTCATGAATTAAAAAAATGGGAACATGCATCAAAATGTTATTGATTGTGGATAGCAGGATAATGGCAATTTATGATTTTATTACTTATCATGCTAATTATTGTTTATTAGTTTATAATCAGAAACAAGCAGAACATTAAATCTTTAACCTGGAGGCATCTAGAGAGAGGTCCTCAGCTCCATAGTCCCCGTGGGGTTGGCCCCTTCTGATGCTGTGGGTTGGTCCATTTGGCCGGCATGGGCAGGAAGGTCTAATACCCGGGGAGGAGAGGGTGCTCTCCACAGAGAGGCGACACAAACAAGTGGAGGTGGACATTCTGCACTTGTCTGAGCACCAGGGGATGAAGGGTATCTGAAATCAGAGCTGGGTTCTGGGTTCCAAGAGGAGTGAGTACCTACGCATGGGTTGGATGTGAGAGAAAAGCCGAGGTTTGATGTCTGGGAGAGTAGGCCAAAGGGAGCAGTGCTGGCGACTGAGATGGAGTCGTATGGCCAAGAGTGCAAATTTGGCTGGAGAAGAGAGCAGGGCAATTGGTTCTAGGACAATGGACTGTGCAGGAAGGGAAGGTAAAGAACCAGTAACTGTCTCAACCGCTGCTGGTCTTTTCCGGATTCCTTTCCGGGTTCCTTCCAACAGAGTGGGGCAGTGCTGCCAGCAATGCTGAGGAGGTGACAGGTGTTTGAGGCAACAAGAGGAGCAGCGACCTTTGGAGTGGGGTGAATGGCAGAGTTTAAGGAACATGGATGCGGCCAAAGAGAGGCGCGAGGGAAGCAAAAGGAAGGAAGGTGGGCTTCATAAAGTAGAGAGGATGGCTTCTCAAGATGTTGCAAGGCTCCCCACGGACCCCTTGTTTCTAAATGTAGCAATTCAGGGGAGAGAGATGGAGGGCTGGCAGTGTACTTATCGGAGACTGAGCTAGCGAGTTTCATTGTTACTGTTATAATGACTCATTCTTTGTTACTGCATTCCCAGACTGGTGTCACCTGGCACATGCAAAAATATTGAAATGTATGAAGAATAATTAAGATAAAACACCGTGTCTCTTTGTCTAACAATAATACAATGAGGAATAAAATATGATTTTTGTGATTTTTATTTTATGATCTATTTAGTAAATAATCAAGTTTTTTTTTAAAAAGACTTTCAGATATAGCTATAAAAATATTTGTCTCACCTAGTCTCTGAAGATTTATCACTTCTACATTGGATAATTGGTCTTTAAAAAAGTTTATTTATTATAAAATGGAGAAGACCCACACTGTATATGTACTTCATGTAGGAGTGAAACAAGCTTGAATAAGAATATGAAATCTGAGAAGAGGACTTCCAGCCAAGATGGAGGTGTAGTTGGACACACTGCGCCTCCTTGCACAACCAAAATTAAGGACAACAAAGATTTAGAAACAAGAAAAAAATCAGAGCTGATAGAAAATTGAACTGTATGGAAGTCCGACAACCATTCATCCAGACCAGTAAGAGGGACAGAGTTACAATAGGCAAAAGTGGAGGTTGGCAGACCTGGGTATGTA
Organism: Anoura caudifer; assembly: GCA_004027475.1. Taxonomy (NCBI): domain Eukaryota; kingdom Metazoa; phylum Chordata; class Mammalia; order Chiroptera; family Phyllostomidae; genus Anoura; species Anoura caudifer. The sequence continues at coordinate 168,245 of PVKU01001907.1, read as the reverse complement.
GACAGTGGCTGGCAGATCCCAGGTGCACAGGTGGTGGCTAGCAGACCCCAGGCAGTGGGTGGCAACGAGCAGACCCAGTGAGGCTGTGCAAGGTGGCTGGCTGACCAGGCGGTTCCACATTTGTGGGCAGATCATCCAGGTGAAAATGGGGAGCGAGACAGGCCTCACAATCCAGGGCCCTAGCGCCAGGAAATAAAACCTAAAAACAATGTTTGAAAACATTTGTGGGGGTTAAGTTGCCAGGAGAGACTCCAGCCTCACAGGAGAGTTTGTTGGAGAGACCCACAGGGTCCTAGAACATACACAAGCCCACCCACACAGAAATCAGCACCAGAAGGGCCCAATTTGCTTGGGGAAGTGGCAGAAGGGACTGGAATCCTAGAGAGAGTGGAGTAAGTGCCATTGTTCCCTCTTGGATCTCACCCCCACATACAGCATCATAACCCACTGATTGGGCTGCCCCACGCTGGGGAACACCTAAGGCTCAGCCCCTCATAGGTAACAGCTGTGACCAGACAAAAACAAAACAATAAAGCAAAAAAACAAAAACAAAAACAAAACAAACCCAAATATGGCTCGAACAGGAGAACAGATCAAAGCCCCAGAGCCAAGTCATCTAAGCAACCAAGAGACAGCCAACCTATCAGATGCACAGTTCAAAGCACTGGTGATCAGTATGCTCACAGAATTGGTTGATTTTGCTCACAAATTAGATGAACAAATGAAGGCTACAATAAGTGAAATGAAGGAAAACACACAGGGAATCAATAGTGATGGGAGGAAAACTGGGATTCAAATCAATGGAGTGGACCAGGAGTAAGAAAGAAACATCCAATCAGAAAAGAAGGAAGAAACAAGAATTCAAAAAAATGAGGAGAGGCTTAGGAACCTCCAGGACATCTTTAAATGTCCCAACATCCGAATTCTAGGGGTACCAGAAGGGGAAGAGGAAGAGCAACAAATAGAAAACTTATTTGAACAAATAATAAAGGAGAACTTCCCCAATCTGGCAAAGGAAATAGACTTGCAGGAAGTCCAGGAAGCTCAGAGAGTCCCAAAGAAGTTGGACCCGAGGAGGAACACACCAAGGCACATCATAATTACATTACCCAAGATTAAAATGAAGGAGAGAATTCTAGAAGCAGCAAGGGATAAAGGCACAGTCACCTACAAAGGAGTTCCCATCAGACTGTCAGCTGATTTCTCAAAAGAGACCTTCCAGGCAAGAAGGGGCTGGAAAGAAGTATTCCAAGTCATGAAAGTCAAGGACCTACATCCAAGATTGCTCTATCCAGCAAAGCTTTCATTTAGAATGGAAGGGAAGATAAAGTGCTTCTCAGATAAGATCAAGTTAAAGGAGTTCATCATGACCAAGCCCTTATTATATGAAATGCTAAAGGGACTTCTCTAAGAAAAAGAAGATAAAAAATATGACAGTAAAAAGACAGCAAACTCATAGATGTTAACAACCACCCCTAAAACAAAAGCAAACTAAGCAAACATTTAGAACAGGAACAGAAATGGAGATCACATGGAGGGTTAGCAACAGGGGAGTGGGAGGAGGAGAGAGGGGGAAAATGTACAGAGAATAAGTAGCATAGATGGTAGGTAGAAAATAGACAATGGGAGGGCAAGAATAGTGTGTGAAATGTAGAAGCTAAAGAACTTATGACACATGGACATGAACTAAAGGGGGGAATGTGGGTGGGAGGGGGTGTGCAGGGTGGAAGGGAATGATGGGGGAGAAATGGGACAACTGTAATGATGCCGACACCGGCCAGCAGTGTCTGTGTCATTATGGATGAATTAAAACATACACACAGACTACCGAGTCTGGTGGAGGAATAAGGACAACAGGCTGTCTTTTCTCTCAAGAGGAGCCAAAGCCGTGGCCCCCGCCATGACAGGCCTTTATACTAATAATATCTCCTCACATTCCAAGATGGTTCTTCCTCACTATCCTGGTTACAGCAAAGGAGCCAGTACCCCTCATTACATCACAGAAGAAGGATATTAGCAAATGAATAGGCAGTCAGTTGCACTGGGCCTGCAAGGTACTTGCAGGGTGAGGGGTTTCAGCAAAAAGCCAGTCTCAAAACAGCCTAGGTATACTGCAAATCTAACTACCCACGAGAGAACCTATCTGTGGGTATGGGTCCTGTGCCTCTCCAAGTGGGAGCTGCGCCCACACCACGCAGAAGGGTCTGCCACACTGTAATAGCATAATCAATAAAATATATTAAAATGAAATGGCAGAAGCACTAAAAAAATGTGAAATCCTATAAATAAAAATTAATCTTTTTAACACATTTTGAACATATTTACAAAATTAAAATTGTAATTATGAAAGAAAAGTGATGTATTTAGACTGGTCCAGTAAATAGGCAGGAATTTATTCACTGATTTATTCATTCGTTCATCTGTATTAAAGAAGTACCAGTATTTATTAAGCATTTCCTATGTGTCAGGCATTGTTCAAAGAGCTTAGTTTCTGAAAGTGATGGTTGCCAGGGGAGGTTGAGGGTTGGGTGAAAAGTGAAGGGATTAAGAAGTACTAATTGGTGTGATGAAATGGCCACAGGGATGGAGCGTGCAGCCTAGGGAATGTAGTCAATTGTGTGTAATAACTGTGTGTGGTGCCAGGTGGGTACTTGAAATATCAGGGGAACAGTTTGTAAATCATGTGGTTGTCTAAACACTAAGCTGTACACCTGAAACTCCTACAAAATAATACTGGGTATAAACTGCAATTGAAAAATAAAATTAGAGAGGAGCAAGGGCTAATGTTTCTGTGTGAACTAAGCAGACAGGACTCTGCTCTGATGGAGCTTATGTTCTGAGAAGGGCAGAGAGACAGTTACCTGAATTGTTTTCAGATAAGGATGAGCTACTTGGTAGTGATACAGTGGAAACTTCTGGGTGGCGGCACTAGATTGTGTAGCTGAAGACAACCCCCCTCAGAGAAGGAGCCTGCCTTGTGCATACTTACAGCAACATGGGGTGGGCACTCCCAGGAGAGAGAGGGGTGGCTGGGACTGAAAGGTGACAGGAATCAGAGACGGGGAAGAGGACGGGTGACTCAGAGCTGTGCCAGCCAGGGACAGGAGGCTGGACTTGGTTTTGGCTGCAATGGGCCAACGTAAGATGGTGTTAAAGCAGGCGGTAATGAGATCTGATTTATATTTTTAAAAATCAGTTTGGCTGCTGCATGGAAAGTGGAGTGTACAGTGGCAAGAGTGGAAGCAGAGAAGATGTTGGGAGGCTATCAGAGCAGGAAGGCGAGAGGTTCTGGTGCCTCAGACGAGGGCAGTGCACCTGGAGGTAGAGAAGGGGAAGATGTAAGTTGCAGATGCTTGTCGCCGTCAGCCTGGCAGGTACATGTGTAGACAGGAGGGAAGGGAGCCCAGAACTACCCCTAGGGCATTACCAAACCTGAGAGGTGGAGCAGAGGGAGAGGGGAAAGCAAAGGAGACTCATGAGGAGTGACCATTGGAATGCGGTCAAAGATGGGAAAGTGTTTCCAAAAGGAAAGGATGAGGTATAAGTCGAGGGACCGGAAGTAGGACACTATTGTCAGATTAACTAGTCAAAACTGGGAGCCTGCTCTCAGCTTCCTGACCTGGCTCAGCCTCCAGTTATCATGTACGGTCATGTCACAGCCTGACTATACGCAGGGACAAGATGGGCACACAGGCTGCTTTACTCAACAGTTCACAGTTCGGCCCAATTGTATATAACAGGTAATTTTCTGTGATGGAGGTATAACTTGAAGCATGAGTGATGTGATAGGGAGTGAGGGAAATACGACAGCATTAGAATGAGAAGAAATCTCAGGTGTGAGGGTCTAATACCCCTTCATTTTACAGATGAGGAAACTTAAGTCCCAACACATTTAAGAGAATTTGTTCAAGGTCACCTGTCTGGTTAGTAGAAAAGCCAAAGCTATAACCTGGGTCCATGTTTCTCAGCCCAAACAGGTGTTACACACCACTCACATTCTCACACACTTGTAGTACATGCTCATATATGATCACATAGTGTTAGGTGATAACTATTTGTTTTTAAAAGTGACTTAAAAGAATAATGATGAAAATAAATTCATAGAGCATTTTTAAAGGTTTATTTGATTCATAAAATTTTAGTTAACATTTATTTTTCAAAAGTTTACTGTTACATTTGCCCTCTAAGGAAAAAAAAATCTTTATTTCTTTGGTGTCAAAAATTGTCAGCATAATAGATCTCTGCATCAGGGGGACCAAAAAAACAGAATTTATTTATAAAAAATGGTGTATTTATTCTTATATATTTAAACTTCAGTCACCTTCAAAGCACTTTCCATTTGATGTAGTGTACCTATTGAGACATTTTTTTCCACTGCTCAAAATAGTTTTTGAACTGTTGATTTTGATGCCTTTTAGTGCTTCTGCCAGGTTTTTTTTTGTTTGTTTGTTTGTTTCATCTCTTCCACATCAGCTAAACCTTTCCTCTTGAGGACTTTTTTCATCCTGGGAAAAAAAAAAAAATAAGTTGCTTGGGCCGACATCTGGTGAATAGGGAGGGTGGGGCTCAGGGGGTCATGCTGTTTTGGGTTAACAACTGCTGTATACAGCACAGCGTCCGCAGGTGAGCTCATAAATCACCCATCATGAAATGGGCAAACATGTTGAAAGAGTCTTCAAAAAATGCAGTGAAGCTGAACGCAGCTGCTCACAGCAACACCAACTGCACATTGACACAGATGGGCCCCTGGAGCACTCGCCTCGTGGGGGAGCCTGTACTACTAGGGGCTTGCCCTCCAGAAGATAGTTCCATTTTTTGTGGGGTCCCCTCTCGTATTTTACTGTTTTTGTTTTATTAGGTGCAGTAGCTTACTCACAGTAAATATTATTAGTATTGTATACTGAACCTTTTATTTGTGTTTGAACATAAATTAGAATAGATACAGATAAAAGATTTGGAATATAAGCAAAATCTGTTTTTAAGCAAAAAGAGCAAGAAAGAAATATTTAATATTTTATCCTATAATGTCAATTAGGCACAGTTTACTAATTACTAATTTTATTTTTAGTTCTTGGAATATCTGTAAAACATTTTAGATCATTGAGCATTAAGCTTGTGTGCATTTAACTAGATCATTTCTCATCACGGTCCCTGACAGAATAAAGCATCATCACGTAGACAGCTCAGTGCCGCCACATTGCACAGCTGCAGGGCACCAGCCGCCTGGAATCTGGGGTCCAGGGCTGCTCTTCTGCTCTTCACAAGGAATGTGTTCCTGGCTCCCTGGGAATCACACAAGGAATGGCCCTGGAGTCTTCTTATCTCTGAAAACCAGAAATAGCTTTTCTTCTCCCTGTTGAAATACAATAAATCAATAGTATTTGGAAGGGATTGGGTGAGTCTTCTGACCATAGTGTTAATGATAAGACAACAGGGGTAGAAATCTACACACCAGTGAATAGAAAAAGATCAGAGGGGGGACTCGTGGGAGGGAAGAGAAAATATGACTCTCAAAGCCCTGCAAACCCCATCTCAGGAAAAATAGATGTGCTGAAATGTAATCCCTTCGTCTTCGGGGGTTTAACTGCCCAGCCTTTCTGCTTAGGTCAGTGGGGTCTCGTCCATTAACTGATGCACAGCCAACTGCACTCCAAGCTCAGAACAGCTTTAAAACAGACTCTTTACTTAAAGCAATTGAACTTGTGATGATATGATTTACTTCATATTTTTTCTTGTTTGTGCTTACCAACTATTAAAAGCATACACATCAGGAGAAGGAAGATGGTGGTGCGGTAGGAGGGAGCACATTCCACTTCCCCCCTTACACGGGAGAAAAACTTGGTCAATTTACGGCAGAGCAGAACAAACAGCCATCAGAAACACAGCATATTTGAAAACAGATCAAAAATTGTAGCGGACATTGAAAAACCAGATGGTAAGGAGAGTAATTCAGAACAATAAGCGCCCAGGAAGCAGCACAGAGACCAGGGTGGGGGCCGAGGCCCGGGCCGGTGCTCGCCAGGCTCGCCACAAGACTCTAGGGATGGAGCCTGGTCAGCTGCTCCCTCCCCAGCCAAACAAGGTTTCAGCAGCACCAGGATAAACCTGGTTGCTTGAAGTCTCACAGAGAGGAGTTGGGGTCTCAGTGGCAAACAACCTGGGGATGTGAACACCCACCCACACATAGCCCTGGGAGGACTGCACGCAGGAGCTCCTGTGGCTATCCACGCCAGTGTGCCAACAGAGACAGCTGCGTGACAATCGGCACCCGTGCGTGACCGCAGACCGCTGCAAGAACATAGATGCCCACCTCGACCCGGGTAGGCGCATGCCACCTCAGAACATACGCCTGAGACCCTGTGCGGAGAGGCCCCAGGCTAGCTCTTGAGGAGAGTAGCACAAAGATAACTGAGTGCTGAACAGGGAGAAAAGCGATACCATCACCACTTGGCCTTTGCAGCCAGGAAGACCAGAAAAACTGGCTTGGCAAGATTGAAAACAGCAAGAGTTGTTGGTTTTTGTTTTGTTTTTGTTTTTGTTTTTTACATTTTTTTATTATTTTTTCATTATTTAATCTTTTTTTACCGCTCAACTCCTTTTGCTTCTCATTACTTCTTTCTTGTTTTATTCCTTCTTCCTTTCTTTCCAATTTTATCTCTTCTTCCTTCCTCTTCTTTTTTCTCTTTTCTTTTTCTTTCTTCTTTTCCTTCTTCTCTTTTCATTTTTTCCTCTTTTCTCTTTTTAAATACCAACAGTGAGACAAGAACAAAACAAAAAAACCCTGTAACTGTGAAAAAAATCAGATTTGGTGCCAAAGAGGGGGCATTTCAACAGCTGAGAGAGTGGAAGCTGTGAACACCAGGATACCAGAAGGAGACTGTACCACTGAATTGCACAGGTATTCTACCACAGAAGTTCACACCATAAACCCAGGGAGCCAGAACAGATCAGTTTAAGAAGCTGAGGCTAACAAGAAGAGTCTCACAAACAATGGGAAGACAAAGAAACAATCCCCAAATGAAAGGAAAGGAAGAAGCCTCAGGAAGAACACTAAATGAAACAGGCAACTCAACTATCAGATTTTGAGTTCAAAGCAATGGTTGTCAGGAAGCTCCATGAGCTCTCAATGAGCTACCAGAAACTACAGGGAAGCTGCAATGAACTCACTGCAAACTATATCAACATGAAAAAGGAAATAGAAACTATCAACAAGGGCCAAGAGGAAATGAAGAATACAATTTCTGAACTGAAGAACACAGTGGAAGGAATGAAGAGCAGAATCAATGAAGCAGAAGATCAGATCAGTGAGTTGGATGACCAAGTAGAAAAAAACCATCCAGAAAGAGCAAGAAAAGGAAAAGAGGCTCAGAAAGAATGAAGAGGGTTTAAGAGAAATGCAAGACAATATGAAATGTAATAATATCCATATAATAGGGATTCCAGAAGGAGAAGAAGAAGAGCAAGTGATAGAAAACCTATTTGAAAAAGTAATGATGGAAAACTTCCCTAATTTGATGAGAGAAAAAGTCACACAGATCCAGGAAACACAGAGTCTCCCAATCAAGAGGAACCCAAAGAGGCCCACTTCAAGACACATCATCATTAAAATGGCAAAATTCCAAGACAAAGAGAGAATCTTAAAGGCAGCAAGGAAGAAAAAGGAAGTAACATACAAGGGAGCTTGGATAAGGTTAGCAGCTGACTTCTCAATGGAAATGCTCCAAGCCAGAAGAGAATGGCAAGAAATGTTCCAAGCAATGAGAACCAAAGGCCTGCAACCAAGACAACTTTACCCAGCAAGGCTCTCAATCAAGATGGAAGGCCAAATAAGGAGCTTCCCAGACAAAAGAAGTCTAAAAGAATACACCTCTACCTAACCAGTTCTGCAAGACATGCTAAAAGGACTACTTTAAAGAAAGGAAGGAAAAGAGAAAGAGAGAGAGGAACATAGGTACGAAAATGGCAATGAATCAGTACCTATCAATAATGACCTTAAATGTAAATGGATTAAATGCTCCAATCAAAAGACATAGAAGAGCTGAATGGATAAGAAAGCATGACCAACACATATGCTGCCTACAAGAGACCCACTTCAGGACTAATGACCTACAGACTCAAAGTGAAGGGCTTGAAACAAATTTTCCAAGCAAATGGACAGGAAAAAAAAGTCGGGGTAAAGCAATACAAAAGTCGGGGCAGACAAAATAGACTTCAAAAGAAGAGCCATAAAGAGAGACCCAGAAGGTCACCTCATAATACTCAAGGGAAGAATCAACCAAGAAGACATAAACATTGTAAACATATGCACCCAACATAGCAACACCTAAATACATAAAGAAAATCTTAGAGGACTTCAAGAAAGATATTGACAGCAACACAATTATAGTAGGGGATTTTAACACCCTGCTGTCAAAAATGGACAGATCTTCCAAACAAAATATCAACAAAGATATTGTGGCATTGAACAACATTCTAGATGAAATGGACTTAAGTGATATATATAGAGCCCTTCATCCCAGAGAAACTGAATACTCATTCTTTTCAAATGTACATGGCACATTTTCAAAGATAGACCACATGATAGGACAGAAAACAAGCCTCAACAAATTCAGGAAAATTGAAATCATATCAAGCATTTTCTCCAATCACAAGGGCCTGAAACTAGAAACCAACCCCAAAGGGAAAAACCCAAAATCCTCAAAATCATGGAGATTGAATAGCATGCTATTATACAGTGAATGGGTCAAGAATAAAATTAGGGAGGAAATCAAAAGTTTCTGGAAACAAATGAAAATGAACTCACAACAACCCAAAACTTATGAGACACAGCAAAGGCAGTCTTGAGAGGGAAGTTCATAGTGATACAGGCCTAGCAAAAAAAGATAGAAACATTTCAAACAAACAACCTAACCCTATGCCTACAAGAACTTGAGGAACAACAACAAAGATACCCCAGAGCAAGGAGAAGGAAGGAAATAACCAAGATCAGAGCAGAAGTAAATGACATAGAGACTAAAAGCACACTTCTAAGGATCAATGAATCCAGGAGCTGGTTCTTTGAGAAGATAAACAAAACTGGCAAGACTTTAAGCAGGCTCATCAAGAAAAAAAGAGAGAGGACCCAAATAAACACAGTCAGAAACAAAAAAGGAGAGATTACAACTGGCACCACAGAAATACAAAGGATTGTAAGAAATTACTATGCAGAACTGTATGCCAAAAAATTTGAAAACCTAGGCAAAATGGACAAGTTTCTAGAAAATTATAATCTCCCAAAACTCAATGAAGAAGAAGCAGAAAGCCTGAACAGACCAATAACAGCAGATGAAATTGAAGGAGTAATCAAAAAACTCCCAACACACAAAAGCCCTGGACCAAATGATTTCACAATAGAATTTTACAAAGCATTTATGGAAGAGGTAACTCCTATCCTTCACAGATTTTTTGAAAAAATCCAAAATGGTGGAAGACTCCCAAACTCTTTTTATGAAGCCAGCATCATCCTAATCCCCAAACCAGATAAAGACACAGCAAAGAAAGAAAACTTCAGGCCCATATTGCTGATGAACATAGCTACTAAAATCCTCAACAAAATATTGGCAAACCACATCCAACAATACATGAAAAAGATCATACACCATGACCAAGTGGGATTCATCCCAGGCATGCAAGGATGTTTCAACATTCAGAAATCAGTAAATGTAATACATCACATAAACAAAAGCAAAAACAAAAATCACATGATCATATCAATAGACGCAGAAAAAGCATTTGATAAGATATAGCACCCATTTACGATAAAAACAGCAAAGTGGGAATATAGGGAGCATTCCTCAACATAATAAAGGCCATATATGAGAGACCTACAGCCAACATCATACGCAATGGGCAAAAACTAAAATCTTTTCCACTAAGATCAGGAACAACACCAGGATGTCCACTTTCACCACTTCTATTCAATATAGTATTAGAAGTAAGTCTTAGTCACAGTGATTAGACAAGAAAAGGAAATAAAAGACATCCAACTCAGAAAGGAGGAAACAAAAGTATGATTGTTTGCAGATGACATGATAGTGTACATAGAAAATCCTATAGACTTGGCCAAAAAGTTGCTCGACCTAATAAATGAATTTGTCCAAACAGCTGGATACAAGTCAATATCCAGAGATCAAAGGCATTTTTGTATACCAACAATGAAACGGCAGAAGCAGAAATCAAGAAAAAAATCCCACTCGGTATAGCAAAAAGAAAAATAAAATACCTAGGAATAAACCTAACCAAGGAGGTAAAAGACCTGTATGCAGAAAACTACACAACACTGAAGAAAGAAATCAAGGGAGACACAAACAAATGGAAACATATACTGTTTTCATGGATCAGAAGAATCAACATCATCAAAATGTCCATACTACCCAAATCAATTTGCAGATTGAATGCAATACCTATTAAAGTACCAATGGCATATTTCACAGACATAGAACAAACACTTCAAAAATGTATATGGAACCATAAACGACCTCGAATAGCTGCAGCAATTTTGAGAAAAAAGAGCAAAGTAGGAGGGATCACAGTACCTGACACCAAACTGTATTACAAGGCCACTGTAATCAAAACAGCCTGGTAGTGGCACAAAAACCAGCACATGAACCTGTGGAATAGAGCAGAGAGCCCAGAAATAAACCAAATTTTCTATGGTCAATTAATATTCGACAAAGGAGGCAGCAACATAAAATGGAGTAAAAATAGTCTCTTCAACAAGTGGTGTTGGGAGAACTGGACAGCTATGTGCAAAAAATGAAACTCCAGCACCAAGTTACACCATACACAAAGATAAATTCAAGGTGGATAAAAGATTTAAATATAATCTGTGACACCATTAAAGTCCTAGAGGAGAACATAGGCAGGAAAATCTCAGATATTTCACGTAGCAACATTTTTACTGAAATGTCCCCTAAAGCAAGGGTCATAAAGGAAAGAATAAGCAAATGGGATCTCATCAAAATAAAAAGCTTCTGAATGGCTAAAGAAAACAATACTAAAATAAAAAGAGAACCAACCCTGTGGGAAACCATATTTGCCAATGATTCCTCAGACAAGGGTTTAATCTCCAAAATATATAAAGAACTTACATGGCTCCACTCTAAGTAGACAAGCAACCCAATTAAAAAATGGGCAAAGGACTTGAACAGACACTTCTCCAAGAAGGACATACAGAGGATCCAGAGACACATGAAAAGATGCTCAATATCACTAGCTATCAGAGAGATACAAATTAAAACCACAATGAGATCCCACTTCACACCAGTCAGAATGGCCATCATAAACAAAGCAACAAACAACAAGTGTTGGAGAGGCTGTGGAGAAAAGGGGACCTTAGTGCAGTGTTGGTGGGATTGCAGACTGGTACAACCACTATGGGAAGCAGTATGGAATTTTCTGAGAAAAGTAAAAATGGATCTCCCTTTTGACTCAGCAATTCCACTGCTAGGATTATATCCTAAGAACCCTGAAACACCAATCCAAAAGAACCTATGCACCCCAATGTTCATAGCAGCCCAATTTACAATAACCAAGTGTTGGAAGCAATCCAGGTGCCCATCAGTAAATGAATGGGTCAAAAAACTGTGGTAGACTTACAGGATGGAATTCTGTGCAGCAGAAAGAAAGAAGGAGCTCCTACCCTTCATGACAGCATGGATGGAACTGGAGAGCATTATGCTAAGTGAAATAAGCCAGGATATGAAAGACAAATACCATATGATCTCACCTTTAACAGGAACCTAATCAACAAAACAAACAAACAAACAAAGACACTGAAATAGAGAACAGGCTGACAGTGACCAGAGGGGAGAGGGGAGGGAATTTCAGGGGAAAAGGGGAAGGGTTTACAGGAACAAGTATAAAGGACACATGGACAAAAACTAGGGGGAGTGGAAATGGGAGGGAGGTGGGGAGGGATGGGGTGGTGGGCTGGGATCGGAGTAAAAGACAGAAAACTGTACAAGAACAACAATTAAAATAAAATTTAAAAAAATTTTAAAAAGTATACACATTGATTTATTGGTTTCTTTCTGAAAATTTGAAAACAAAATATGCCTAACCAAAAGAATAAGGATGTAATCTCTTATTACATATTTGTAATAGTACTAGTAACTGAACATTATATTGCACTTCCTATATGTAAGGCACCATCCTAAACATTTTACAAGTGTATTGACTTATTAATCTTCACAACCAACCATACGATGTAAAGTATATTGTTAGCCCATTTTAAAATGTGGATAAGGAATTAAGACATTGTTAAATTAAAAATGGAATTGTTCTAAAGGAAGATGAAGACAAATCAATGATTACATAGGGTAAATTCAGAAGACAAGTGGTTTTTTATAACACAGGATTTTGGTAACTTAAATATGCAAGAATAAGACAGGCAGCTTGGCTCATGGAAGGGGTAACAAACAGGGTGACTTAGTTCAATCCAATGAGATCAGATTTGCCTCAAATTAGTAATTACTTCACAGGATGGGCTTGGGTTGGAGAAACCACTGTTAGAATACTGCTTTCATCACCAATACTGGTTAACAACAGTCAGGCTCAAGGAATCAAGGGGTGTATGTTGAGATTATTATAAATTTATGTATCTTGTCATTTTGTAGTGAGTAAAGAGCACTAGATAAAGGGGAAAATGTATGTATGTGCTGTTAATCTTAAAACTGAAACTGTATTTCAATTCTCAGAACATTATCAAGATTTTCTTAAAAACTTCTGATACTTATGCAGATAGGTGACCTTAAAACATCAGTTTTTTAAAAAAGACTATTTATTTATTTATTTTATTTGTAGACAGAGGGGAAGGGAGGGAGAAAGAAAGGGAGAGAAACAGCAATGTGTGGTTGTCTCTCATGCTCCCCCTAGCGGGGACCTGGCCCACAACCCAGGCATGTGTCCTAACTGGGAATTGAACGGGCGACCCTTTGGTTCACAGACTGAGGATCAATCCACTCAGCCACACCAGTCAGGGCTAAAACATCAGTTTTAAATTTGATTGTTATTCCAAAATAGATAACTCTATTACTTTTGCCAATATCTTCACAAAGGTAACTAATCTAAAAAAGTCTCTCAATATGAATGGGGTCACACTGTTGCCAAATGCTACCCTGGGATTAGAGTTGGCCCCACTGCTTTTAAGCTTGTGACTCCTGGTTTTTTGTGACCCTGGATGTCTGAATCTGTCAGCATCTCCCATTTTATTTTAGTCACAGATAGTGTTTATATTGTGCAATATGCCGTTTTTCTGTGGGCTATACTTCCTGTGATAAGATGTGTTCCCTGTCATGTGAGTTGCACATGACTTGTTGGACAACAATGATGATGCCAAAGGACATGTGCAGACTTTTGCTTTGCTGTGTGGCACAGTGGCTCTTTACAGTGGATGTGGAAGGAATGCCTTCTCTTGAATGTACCTTGCACCTTGCTGCACACAAAGACCATGGTAGGGTTCTTTCAATTTCAACCTTTTGCTTTATGTTTGTTGTCTATGGGAATAGAAAATCTCAGGCAGTATCTCACTTCAATTGGACCTAATATCCTAGGCTGTCTGCTTGCTGCCCCAAAAAATACATTTATTTTTTTCAAATCCCCCTTTCCTCATTTGCAAATGGGGACAATTGAGTTGTGATAAGATTAAGTGGGTATTAATTACTTAATATATGTGCCTGGAACATGTTTAAAAGCTAAATGTTAACAATTGTTTAAAGTAGAAATCATAATGCCAGGTGACCTGTTATGAGTTCTAACGAAAGAGCGCACATTGACCTTGAAGACGCCGCATGGAAGGTAGGTGTTCTCCAGTAATAGGTCCTGTGCAATGTTCTTATCAGCTTCACATTTCACTTAAAACTTAAAATCAATAAACTCCGTGACTTTTCTCAACTCATGCTATTCGAACAATTCAGTATTATCATGGAAAGCCTGACTATTGCCCTCCCCCAACTTAGTTTACTAACAAATACAAATTTATGTACTGTTTTAAGATTGAAGGATTCAGCAATGCTGAGTTCTGGGTGAAAAGCGATACATATCCTCCCTGCAAGTGACTCAACATTCACTCTCCTGAACTTTTGATAAATGTAATCGTAAGGAACATAATCTTTGAAAACACAGGAAATAAACTTTGTTGAAGACTTGCTGGTGAATTTTTAGAATAAAACATCGCTTCCAGTTCTTCTTTATCATTTCAAACTGGTGAAATTTTTGCCTTGCTTCCTTCCTGCCTAAGTTTCCCATGTCTTTTAAGTAAGTTATATTGTGGGATATGATACAGGAGTTAGAGACATGTGTCACTGAAAACCTAATTCTGGTCCAGGTCTCCTTAGTAAAGCTCAATACACTGAAGTAGACAGTGCCAGGAAGCCAGCCATCAGGGTCACAGTCTGGAACAAGTTAAACAGAAGCAGTTGCCTTGGGCTTTGCGGAGGTAGAACGGATGTGTGAACACTGCTGGATGAGATCATTGACTTTCTTCTGAGGCGGGTATTATTTCAGTCCTTAGAACTCCTAGGCTTTTTCAAGTTTCAACTTACTTGGTATAAAGTGCAGTGTGATGAAAGAAGCTGGAATGTTCTTTTCTGTAGATTTCAGAGTTAGATTCTCAGTGTTTTAACACTTGAAAAAAATATTCACCCAAGGATATATTTTTATTGATTGTAGAGAGAGAGAGGAAATGTGTGTGTGTGTGTGTGTGTGTGTGTGTGTGTGTGTATGTATGTGAGTGACAGAGAGAGAAAGAAACATCGACGTGAGACAGAAACATCTATTTGTTGCCTCCTATAAGCACCCCGACTGGGGATGGAACTTGCAACCCTTTGGTGTGCTGGATCATGTTTCAACCAACTGAAGCACTCGGTCAGGGCCACCACTTTTTTGGAATACTAAACATGATAGTGTTGTGAGAAGGTCTGATCCTCCGTTGAAACAATGTCTCTATAAAGTTATTTTATTCACACACCACCCCCTACACACATAGTTATAGAATAAAAGGAAACCAGAAACGGTGAAGCAAGACCTGCTTCGTAGTTAGTTACTCGCGGACTAACTTGTTTCTGCCCCTCTGTACCATCACAGCGTTTTCCACACTGTGGCTGGAGTGAATCTGAATTCACGACGACGAGCTGAAAGTAGAAGTGAAAGCAGTGGATATCGAACAGGCAGTTATTTCCAGCTGAATTCCGTTGTAACAAGCAAAAAACGGGCCATTTCCTTTGGCCTCTGCAAGTCCTTAGGGAGTCGGCTGCTCCGCCTGTAATAACTATGAATTTACATTCCTCGAAAAATGCTTTAAATACTTTTCATACTGTTATCCAATATACACTGAGTCACAGACTATGACGGTTTGTGTTTTGTGGGTATAAAAATATTTCCGATTAGCTTCATGTTTCTGCAGTGTTTGACTTAGAAGGAAAAAAAAAAAAACCATAAAAATAAAATCCCCCTTCCATCGAATCTGTGTTTTACGAGGTATTACACTCTGGCCATCTGTGGAGTGTGCCCAGCTGGTCGTCAGCAACTTCAGTCCACTTTGGCCTGTTGCAGCCATTCCGGGAGGTCTGTTAACTAACCATAGGCACCCAGCTGACACCCTGGCCGTGTGACCTGGCTGGTCAAACAGTGGACTTGTCGGTTGCTGTCGGTGGGTGCACTGAATATCCCACCAGTGGAGTTCCTTTTCCTGCCTGGTAAATTCCAGATGGTCCACATTTGAATTTCATGACCAGAGTGAAATAACGTTGTTGTGGGTTCTTGAGCTTTTGCTGTAATTCAGATCAGGTCTTATCCACTCTCAGCATGCAGAGATTATGAGTTTAAACTCTCACACTGCTACTGAGATAGTGACACCAACGCGAAGCGTAAATGTGGACAATCTAGTCTGAGTCAGTGGCAGTTGGTTCTCCTGTAGAAATGCTGCCCGTCTTCCTGCTGGGAAGTGAGGGATCTGGACGGAGTCGCAGCCCTGGGGCAGGCCAGCCTGGCTCCCGGGGGAGAGTATGGGGCGCGCTCGGTCCGCGCTCAGCAGCCCTCGTTTCAGATGACGTCACAGCCTCTTCTCCCAGCACTGTCGACTGGCTGAAAACAGATTTGTTAACCATTGATTAAATGCCAAACAGGAGGGAAATGCCTTCTAATTGATACCTAATATAGTTCTGTATTTTAGCTCCTACCATCGAAGCATCTATTGTTGTCTGAAGGGTCAGCGCGTGATGGTGAATGCAGAATCAGGCCGGACTTGGGTTCACTTTGCACTGTGCCTTCACAGCCCTGTGAATCCATGGCAGGTTCTTGACTCGGACACTGGATTTCTTTTGTTGTTAAATTGATACTCTCACCTGGCTCTGTTATTCTTACGACTGGATGAGATCACACGGTAAAATGCAGGTTTGGGCACAGAATAGATGCTGGTCCATGATCATGGCTGTTATTTGTAGGACCTTTCTAAATTGTCATCTTCCATTTCCTGGCCATTTAAACTTCCAAATGGAAATTTAGAATAGCTATAAAATTAGCTCTGGAGTGGAAACAGAGCTATAATTTTAAAGTAATACGGATTTTGGTCGTGTAAGTGGCATGTTTACGAGGAGTGGACGCTAACAGCAAAACAATGTTGTGTATAACCTCCTGAGTGTTAAGAGTCACTTTCATCAGGATTTTTTTTTACTCCAAAGTTTATTGAGTTTTTTTCACCACCAAAGTCAGGCATATTCCAGTATGTCTCAATGTAAAATTCTGTAGCTCTTAAGGGTTTTTTTTTTTCATTCAGGCCTTCATTTAAATAGTTAATGTTATTCCAAGAGTTCATTACAAACTAGTTGATATAAAGGAACCTCTCTCTCTTCAATCACATTGTTTGGTTTTATTTTCATGGCAGGTACCACTGTCTGGAATTTTCCTATTTCTGATTTGTTTATTGTCTTCCACTTCTCACTAGAATGTAAAGTTTATGAGAGGGGATTTTTCTGTCTAGGTTACCACTCTTTCCAGCTCCTGCTGCTGTGCCTGGTCCAGACAGAAATGTAGTAAGTATTTGCGTAATGTATGGAGAGGGGGTGATAGTGTGGGCACGGCTGCTGCAGGGCTCTGTCTCCTGCCCTTCCTTTCACACTGATGATGGAGGAGGCTTGGGTGGCTTTACGTGAGTCTCAGAAGCTCTCAGGCAACCCTTACTGACTTCCAGAATTTCCTCCTCTCCCAAAGTTCTGTGACGTCACACCCTGGGCCAAGTTTTGACTCTAATGTGATTTATGCAGACTGATTCCAAGTAGCCAGTGAAATAGTGACTAATTAAGGGTTTATTGTAAAAATGCCCACTAATCATGAGGAACCATTTTTTCATGGTTTCTGTGCTTCTGGTACATATTAATCAATGCACTGGTTTCTGCTTTGTGTTGGAAGCAAGGTTCAAACAAAAATTTCAGGGTGTGGAAGCTGTACCTGCCATTCAAAAATGAAAGACTCTCCCCCCTTCTCTCGGGTTGAATGAAAGAATCAATTAACCTGATTTGGTCCCAAAGCCCTGTTTTCCTGAAATAATGTTGCCCTGCCTCCATTTCAAATCCTGCCTCTGCTGTCTTCCTCTTTTATCTGTAACACCCATCACTAAACACACATCTTTTCCCTTGGAAACAGAGATGAGGGTGTTACTGAAATGCAATTCAGACACCAGGAGAGAGCCCATCATCTGGGAAAGGCGGAGGGTTAGAGCAGCCCTGGGACCTTAGCTGACCTACCTGCTTGGCAGTTTGTCCGGCAGCTGGTGTTTCTAACCTTAAAGCGTTAAGGTGCCGTTTGATTAGTCGGGGAGAGGGATGGTGTAGAAAAAGTTAAGGGAACAAAGCAAGAGCTGCAAAATTGGTCCAGAACAGGGTATACAGGTTACAGGTGGAAGGTGACATCCGACACTTTGTAGAAAAGAGAGCTGGAAAGGGCACAGATCCGGTTCCACAGCTGTGCCTGTCACTGACCCTCTTTGTCCCACTGGTCAGGGTTTCGTGCCTTCCTCTCACTTCTCAACTCTCCATCTAGTGCTTTTCTCAGACTTTAAATTCCCCCACACGCCTCCAGAAATAAACAAACAACCAATTAAAAATAGAGCGATTTTTGGCAAGTGCTGTCTACAGCCTTTTTTTTTTTTTTTTAGAAAACACACACCATAACATTATCTAAGCTTCTTGGGCTCTTCAGTGGAGGACTATAAATATGTGGGAGAGTGACCTCAGGGCTCCTGGGACAGCACACAGCAGGGACCCTGGGCACCGGTCACTCTGAGGTCCCTCTGCAGCCTCCACCGGAGACCTCCAGGCGTGGCTGTTTCTCACACAGCCCCTAGTGTTGCTGCATCTGTGACAAGGAAGCTAAAAATACCTGCCAAGATGGCAGTGTAGACTGACATTATGTCACCAGCCTTGCAAGCTGCACAACGAGTGTCAGAAAATGATCCCAAAGCACTAACGTCCAAAGCCTGGGTTTCTGTGGGACCTGGAAACAGAGGTGTCGGGCCAAGACCAAAACCAAAGAGTTTATTTTTGTGGTCCCGTGCCTTTAGGGTAGGAGAAACTCTTCTTTTCTTGGCAATGAGTTTACCCTTGATATTAATTTAAGTATACGGATGATGGCTGCTATGTTGTCATGCATTCATCTCACTGATAAAACTAGATTTTAATAAAATATGATTTCTGTAAAAGTAACTTTGTTGTTTTGCAGTTGATACTGAGTCAGTGTAGATGAGAATTTTATGTACTCATCTTCCAAAAACATTTTTCATTATCTTCAAATTTTATTTCATCTAAAACATATCCCCACCCCCTAAAAAAGATTTGTTCTATGTTTTCATAGCATACAGGCACAATCAGATGAGTTTTAGGTAACAACTAAAAAAATCTTCGAGACTGAAGCATTAAAACTGAGATGTAAATGAATTTCAGAACCATTTGGTTGACGTGGTATATTAAAGTATTTAATCATCTAGTCACTGAATGTGTTGATACTTAGAGCTGTGCTGTCCAATAGAGTAAATATGGACCACTTCGGGTGTTGCCAAACCTGAACTGAAAATGCGTTACAAGTGTAAAGTATCCATCATATTTCAAAGACTTAGTGCAAAAAGAAAAAGTGAATTATCTTATTCAAAAATTTTGTATTGAGCCCTGGCTGGTGTTGCTCAGTGGATTGAGTGGTGGCCTGCAAACCAAAGTGTTGCCAGTTCGATTCCCAGTCAGGGCACATGCCTGGGCCAGGTTCCCCATAGGGGGCGCATGAAAGGCAACCACACATTGATGTTTCTTTGCCACTCTTTCTCCCTCCCTTCCCCTCTCTCTAAAAACAAATAAATAAAACCTTTAGAAATTTTTGTATCGATTGCATAGAGATAATATTTTAGTTTTGTTACATACAATTATTTTAGTTGTGTTCAATAAAATACATTAAAAAGTGCAGCAAAGGCAGACTGGAATTTCAGTGGTTAGTCTGTGGTCCAGCCCAGTGTCCCTTTGTACCCAAACATTTCCCTTGAAAGCATTGCTATCCAAGCTTGTTGGCCCTCCAGGGTTATATTTTATATATATTAATTCAGTGGATTGTGTTAGGCCCTTAGACACAGAAGTGGCTGTGGTATCTGGACTTTTTCATTTTAATTATGTAAACTACACATAACATACATTTACCATCTTAACCATTTTTAAGTTCATCGTTCAATAGTGTTAAGTACGTTCACATTGTTGTACAACCAATGTCCAGAACGCTTTTCATCTTGCAAAACTGAAACTCGGTGCCATTAAACAATTCCCCATTCCTCCCTATTCTCACGGTATCTGGACTTTTGTCTTTCTGATACTTTTGTTTTCTGAGAAATCTAACCATCTTGTATGTGAACATTCTAGAACAAGAAATATTAATGTAAGTGATTCTTTGCATAAGGGTCTTCCTTTTTGATAAAAGAAATAAAATTGCAAACTTATATGAATGTGCCCTTCAAAAGAATCCCAGTATAATGTGAACATTGTATCTCTTAACCCTTTCTGACATGAGTGTTTTATTTGATGCAAATGATTTAAACCCAGCATGTCAGTGAGGACTTCCCATACATACCAAGGAGCTTCTGCCATCTGGTGGTATTGCTAGAAGACACAGCAGTAGAGATACCTGACATGATCACATCAACCCACCCACATCCCAGCTTCCAGATTTTTCTACTCAAAAAAATAGAAAGAGGGGATGGATCGTAAGTTCAGCTAATGGCTCTTTCTGTTGCTTCCCAGAATGTTGTTTTCTCTGTGTGTGTGTCTTTTTATATTATAGTAACAAGATTACTTGACTCAAATATTATTCTTCATTCCTTGTAATTAGCAGTTTCTTTTTTAATAGAAATAACCCAGTAGCAACCCCACAGTTTTAATAAAATTTAGACTAAAATCTTCAGTTAATTAAAAAGTCAAATAAAAGATTTTATGAAGATTCCTAGATCTTATGAAATCTAGATCATAATCTAAACATTTTTTGAAATTCATTGAAAAATAATCTCTAACATAAATGTTGAAGGCTGGTATTCATACATTTGATAAGACTGTGTTTTTGAAAATCTGAACAAAAATTTATATAGAACCATAAAAGGCCCTGAATAGCAGCAGCGATCCTGAAAGAGAGGAACAAAGTTGGAGGAATCATGCTACCTAATATCAAACTACACTATAAGGCCATAGTAATCAAAACAGCATGGTACTGGCATAAAAACGTATACATAGTTCAATGGAACAGAGTAGAGATCCCAGAAATAAACCCACACCTTTATAGTCAATTAATATTTTACAGAGGGAGCAAGTACATACAGTGGGCTAAAGACAGTTTATTCAATAAATAATGCTGGGAAAATTGGACAGATAAATGCAGAAAAATGAAACTAGACCACCTTCTTACACCACACACAAGAATAAATTCAAAATGGATTAAAGACTTAAATGTTAGACCCCAAACCATAAAAATTCTAGAAGAAAACATAGGTAGTAAAATCTCAGACATTGCTCATAGCAATATTTTTCTGCTATATCTCCTCTAGCAAGAGAGACAAAAGAAAAAATAAACAAATAGAACTATATCAAACTAAGACAGAAGTTTTTGCACAGCAAAGGAAACCATCAACAAAATAAAAAGACAAACCATGGAATGGGAGAATATATTCGCTGATGCATCCACTCTAATGAGGGATTAATATTCAAAATTTATAAAGAACTTTTAAAACTCAACACCAAAAAACCCCCAAACAATCCAATTAACAAATGGGCAAAAAGAACACAGATGACCAATAGACATGAAAAGATGGTCAATGTCACTAATCACCAGAGAAATGAAAATTAAAATGACAATGAGATATCACCTTACACCTGTCAGAATGGCTATCATCAATAAATCAATAAACAACAAGTGCTGGTGCTGGTGGGATGTAGAGAAAGGGGAACCCTAGTGCACCATTGGTGGGAATGCGGATTGATGCAGCCACTGTGAAAAGCAGTATGGAGATACCTCAAAAATTAAAAAATGGAGCTTCCTTATGACCAAGCATTTCCATGTCTGTGAATTTATCTGAACCCCCAAACATTAATTTGAAAGAACATAAGCACCCCTATGTTCAGTGCAGTGTTATTTACAGTCACCAAGATATGGAAGCCGCCCGAGTGCCCATCAGTAGATGAGTGGATAAAACAACTATAGGATGTTTACACAATGGAGTACTACTTGGCTGTAAAAAAGAAAAATTTGCCCTTTGTGACAGCATGGATGGACCTGGAGAATATTATGCTAACTGAAATAAGCCAGTCAGAGAAAGACAAATACCATATGATTTCACTCATATGTGGAATCTACTGAACAAACTGAACTAACAAGCCAAATAGAGACAGACTCATAGATAGAGAGTAGGCTGACAGTGAAGGGGGGTGGTTAGGGGGTGGAGGGATGTAGAAAAAAGGAAAAAGGACACACGGATAACAGTGTGGTGATTGTAGGCGTGAGGAGGGTATAAGGGGAATGAATGCTAATGGAAAAATACAATAAAAATAAAACAAAATAAATGAAATCAAACAATTCCAAACATAGACATAGGTAATGTTTCCCTCTTCAACATTTTTAATCTGCTATACTTGTCCCTTAGACAAATGTTTATAGTTAAGTTTACCTTTGAAAACATAAACTTGTATTAATCATCTATGATCTATTATAACCAATCATTTTATCTGTTAATGCATAGTGAATGAATGTCTACACTGTGCCAGGCTCTGTGTGAAGTGTTGGTGATAAAGTGATAAATACGACGTCATTGTGATCCTTGGGGAATATGCGAAGAAAAGAAACATGCTTTAGACTTTTCTTTGGCCTTTGTTCTGTTGTGCAAAACACAAGTAGAAAGGTTAGCCTGTTTTCAACAGATTATAAACATTTTAAATACGATTTACAAATGATTTCAGAATGAGAAGAGCCCTACACCTCTGTAACGAGTCTAATGAATAATGTCTCACAGCCTCTCATTATTATCCAAGGGTGTTGAGACTACTTGAAGCATTTCTTGGCCTTCCAGTAATATGGGGCATTCAAACATGTATTAACATATCTGCCATCATACACAACAGCAGAAATAATGGATAGTAGATTATGAGCTACTAGAAAATCTAAGAGTAAATAATACCTTGATGACAAGGGATTGAAAAAACTCTTCCTACATATGTAAATTGAAATGGGGATATAAGCCATTTTGTGTTGAGGCTTCCAAAAATGGTTAATTAATTAATATGAATATTTCAGGAAAAATTTTAAAAATGCATTAGACTCTAATGAAGAGGCACTTGAATAATCTAGGGGATTAAATCCCACTATATTGTATTTTTTAAGTTATTCTACAGAGCCTGATGTTGCATTGTTCTGTACTGTATGGCAATGGTAACCTGACATCATTTGTAAGCAGCAGAATTTTTTTTTAATTTTATTTTAGTTGTTGTTCTTGTACAGTTTTCTTTTACTCCCATCCCAGCCCACCACCCCAGCCCTCCCCACCTCCCTCCTATTTCCACCCCCCCTAGTTTTTGTCCATGTGTCCTTTATACTTGTTCCTGTAAACCCTTCCCCTTAAGCAGCAGAATTTGATTTGAAGTGGGTTCATCCCAGACCCCTATCTATTGAAGTGCTCAATGCATGTTACTTCATGTCGAAGGAACCAGTAAGAGTCTTGTGTACAACTCGAAGAGCCCGGAATCCTAGCATTTTCACAACTAGGACCTGTTCAACCCATACTTGAACTTGTCAGGTGAGTTCTTGTGAGACACTTTATATCCCTGAGCTTGTATTTCCTCATCTATAAAACTAGGGGGTGGGCTCAGTATTCTGATTCTACAAAAATCAGAATGGTGTAAGAAGAAGGAAACTGGAGGTTTGTAAATGTAGTTTGGTGTGTTTATCATGAAGCCCCTGCAGGCTTGCTGGTGTAAAAGGCTCTGTTCCAGTCATCCAGAGTCAGCCATTGTTGAGGCTAACTTTCTCTGGCTGCATTGATTGGCTGAATCTCTTATCTCCAAGGCTGGAGGAAGAAAATAAATTCCTTCTACCAACTTAGATCCTAGAGATACCTGTTACGCCTTAGGGCATTTCTCGTCATTTGCCCTCCTGAAGCTCGCATGACTCCAAGAGTACAGCTCTCAACGTTAGCTTCCAGGAAAGCTGTTTGGGGCAGTGGGAGGCAACTGTGGGCTGAGGAAGCAGACACAAAGGAAGGAGTGGGGAAGTGGACCAAGGTGTCATTTACTGAAATGACAGGGTGGGTGGAGAATGTGGGCCGTGGTGTGCAGTTACTGGTTTGTTCTAATAGAAGACTTTGGAGCCTGAGCCACTTGGACATGCTTCAGGATACAATGAAAAACAAAAAGGGGGTTTTACAAATGGAAGGAAGGCTGAGAGGTTGTTAGGGGGAAGATATGAGTGATGAACCTTGTGAACTAGCGCAAGGGAGCCAGGCTTCCCACACACAGAACTCAGACTAGATTACCAAGATGACCCATTTGAAACATTTCAGAACAGGGAGCCTACACTTCATTGTTGGTTTGGGGGAGAAATGGAAAACGGCTCTTGGCAATGATGTATTAGTATAGTTTCCTCTAAGGATATCAGCATGAATTACATTTTCCCCTGGTTTTTTTTTGTGTGTGTTTCTGTGAAAGAAGGTATTTGCATGCATGTTGGTGGTTGGATAAGTTTAAATCTTTTTTTCTAACAAATAATACTAGATCTTAGAGATGATATTATCTTCCTGGCTCTGTTCCAAATGCATTACCTGTATTCTGATTCTTGCAAGCACCAGAGTTAGGTCTGTTATTGCCCCTATTTTATAGATGAGGAGAAGTCACGTCCCCAAAGTCTCAGCTGTGAAGGGTCACACCCACTCTGGCTGGCCCCAGAGACACTCTCTCATTTGCATGAAGCGTCATCCTCAGCCACCTCTCCCTCAGTGCCCTCATGATCAGCCCTTCCTTTCATCAGTGTATATGCCTCTGTTCATTACACAGAGGTTAAGCTGGGCTATAGCTTATCCTGTAACTCACTAGTAGACACAGAGCTACCCAGCCATGCCTCTTACTTTTTCTGGTCACTCCACTCTAATATTTAAATCAATCTGATGTTTGGATTAGTAAAATACTTAACCATGAACTATTTCACAAATACATGCTAACTTCCTAAATGTCTTTATTTTATGTGCTGAGTGCTTAGCTTTCTGTACTAGTCTCTGCATCAAAGCCTATGGAACTGGACAGTGCAAAGGAAACTTCTCCAATGATGTGTGGGCTCATGAAATCTGGGAAAACTGGCTAAAGGAGGAAGCATGCATTCTGTGCCTCTTACTTTTTCTTTTTTTTTTTTAATTTTATTTTAATTGTTCTTGTACAGTTTTCTGTATTTTAATCTCATCCCATTGCACCACCCCACCCCTCCCTACCTCCCTCTCATTTCCAACCCCCCTAGTTTTTGTCCATGTGTCCTTTATATTTGTTCCTGTAAACCCTTCCCCTCTTTCTCTGGTCAGTGTCAGCCTGTTCTCTATTTCAGTGTCTTTGGTTGTATTTTGCTTGCTTGTTTGTTTGTTTTGTTGGTTAGGTTCCTGTTAAAGGTGAGATCATATGGTATTTGTCTTTCATTTTCTGGCTTATTTCCCTTAGCATAATGCTCTCCAGTTCCATCCACACTGTTGCAAAGGGTAGGAGCTCCTTCTTTCTTTCTGCTGCATAGAATTCCATTGTGTAAATGTACCATAGTTTTTTGATCCATTCATTTACTGATGGGCACCTAGGTTCCTTTCAACACTTAGCTACTATAAATTGTGCTGCTATGAACATAGGGGTGCATAGGTTCTTTTGGATTGGGGTTTCAGGGTTCTTAGGATATAATCCTAGCAGCGGGATTGCTGGGTCAAAAGGCAGATTCATTTTTAGTTTTCTTAGAAAATTCCATACTGCTTTCAATAGTGGTTGTATCAGTCTGCAATCCCACCAACAGTGCACTAGGGTCCCCTTTTCTCCACAACCTCTCCAACACTTGTTGTTTGTTGCTTTGTTTATGATGGCCATTCTGAGTGGTGTGAAGTGGTATCTCATTGTGGTTTTTTAAAAATATATTTTATAGATTATGATATTACAGTTGTCCCATTTCCCCCCTTCATTCCCCTCCACCCTGCACATCCCCTCCCACCCACATTCTCCCCCTTTAGTTCATGTCCATATGTCATAAGTTCTTTAGCTTCTACATTTCCCACACTATTCTTGCCCTCCCCCTGTCTATTTTCTACCCACCATTTATGCTACTTGTTCTATGTACCTTGTCCCTCTCTCTCCTCCTCCCACTCCCCTGTTGCTAACCCTCCATGTGATCTCTCCATTTATGTGTTTCTGCTCCTGTTGTAGTAGTTTGCTTAGTTGGCATTTGTAGGTGTGGTTGTTAATACCTTTGAGTTTGCTATCATTTTACTGTTCATATTTTTTGTCTTCTTTTTCTTAGATAAGTCCCTTTAACATTTCATATAATAAGGGCTTGGTGATGATGAACTCCTTTAACTTGACCTTATCTGAGAAGCACTTTATCTTCCCTTCCATTCTAAATGATAGCTTTGCTGGATAGAGCAATCTTGGATGTAGGTCCTTGCCTTTCATGACTTGGAATACCTCTTTTCAGCCCCTTCTTGCTTGGAAGGTATCTTTTGAGAAATCAGCTGACAGTCTGATGGGAACTCCTTTGTAGGTGACTGTGCCTTTATCCCTTGCTGCTTCTAGAATTCTCTCCTTCATTTTACTCTTGGCTAATGTTAATTATGATGTGCCTTGGTGTGTTCCTCCTTGGGTCCACCTTCTTTGGGACTCTCTGAGCTTCCTGGACTTCCTGCAAGTCTATTTCCTTTGCCAGATTGGGGAAGTTCTCCTTTATTAGTTGTTTAAATAAGTTTTCCACTTCTTGCTCTTTCTCTTCCCTTTCTGGTACCCTTATAATTCAGATGTTGGGACGTTTAAAGATGTCCTGGAGGTTCCTAAGCCTCTCCTCATTTTTTTGAATTCTTGTTTCTTCCTTGTTTTCTGTTTGTTGTTTCTTTCTTCCTTCTGGTCCACTCCATTGATTTGAGTCCCAGTTTTCCTCCCATCTCTATTGGTTCCCTGTGCATTTTTCTTCATTTCACTTGTTGTAGCCTTCATTTGTTCATGTAATTTGTGAGCAAAATCAACCAATTCTGTGAGCAACCTGATCACCAGGGCTTTGAATTGTGCATCTAGGTTGGCTTATCTCTTTGTCGCTTAGATAAATTGGCTCTGGGGCTTTGATTTTTTCTCTGGTTTGAGCCATTTTTGTTTCTGGGTTTTTTTTTTTTTTTGTCTAGCTGTATGAGGGGTGGAGCCTTAGGTATTCCCCAGGGCGGGGTAGCCCAGTTGCTGGGTAGTGACGCTGTATGTGGGGGCAGGGTCTGAGAGGGAACAATGGCGCTGGCTCCAGTCTCTCTAGGATTTCCAGTTCCTTCTGCTGCTTCCCCTTCACCTGGATTATCTGCACAGGAATGTGGGACCACCTGGTCAGCCAGCCACCTTGTGCAGCCTCACTGGGTCTGCACAGTTGCCACCCCGTGCCTGGGGTCTTCTAGCTGCCACCTGTGCACCTGGGATCTGCCAGCAGCTACTGCCTGCATACCAGGTCCGTACCTGCACTTTTTCCTGCCGCGACTCTGCCCCTCTTACCGGTCTGGATGAATGGTTGTTGGACTTCCATACAGTTCAGTTTTCTATGAGTTCTGGTTGTTTTCTTGTTTCTAAGTCTTTGTTGTCCTTAATTTTGGCTGTGAGAGGAGGCACAGTGTGTCCACCTATGCCTCCATCTTGGCCGGAAGTCTCATTGTGGTTTTAATTTGCATCTCTCTGATAGCTAGCGATAATAAGCATCTTTTCATGTGTTTCTGGATCCTCTGTATGTCCTCCTTGGAGAAGTGTCTGTTCAAGTCCTTTGCCCATTTTTTAATTGGGTTGCTTGTCTTCTTAGAGTGGAGTCATGTAAGTTCTTTATATATTTTGGAGATTAAACCCTTGTCTGAGGAATCATTGGAAAATATGTTTTCCCAAACAGTTGGTTCTCTTTTTATTTTAATACTGTTTTCGTTAGCCATGCAGAAGCTTTTTATCTTGATGAGATCCCATTTGTTTCTTCTTTCCTTTATGTCCCTTGCTTTAGGGGACATATAAGTAAAAATGTTGCTGCGTGAAATATCTGAGATTTTCCTGCCTATGTTCTCCTCTAGGACTTTAATGATGTCACGGCTTACATTTAAATCTTTTATCCACCTGAATTTATTTTTGTGTATGGTGTAAGTTGGTGCTCGAGTTTCATTTTTTTGCACGTAGCTGTCCAGTTCTCCCAACACCACTTGTTGAAGAGGCTACTTTTACTCCGTTTTATGTTGCTGCCTCCTTTGTTGAATATTAATTGACCGTAGAGACTTGGTTTTGTTTCTGGGCTCTCTGTTCTATTCCACTGGTCCATGTGCCTGTTTTTGTGCCAGTACCAGGCTGTTTTGATTACAGTGGCCTTGTAATACAGTTTGGTACCAGGTATTGTTATCCCTCCTACTTTGCTCTTCTTTCTCAAAATTGCAGCAGCTATTCTGGGTTGTTTATGGTTTCATATAAATTTTTGAAGTGTTTGTTCTATGTCTGTCACTGTGCCTCTTTCTTGATTGAGATGTCACTGCCACTGCACATCATTCCTTTGTGCTTTCAGAAACACTTTCTTAAACAAAAAAGATATTGTTATGGTTCTGTGGTACATTTACAGTCTTTCCCTAAATGTTTTTATAAGCCTGAGATGGTTTTTAATAAATTATTTTACTCAGAGATGTGTTCTTTTTAACTAAAAAAGGAATTGAGTATTTACTGATTATAGTAAACTTAAGGACTCAAAAATTTTAAAATACCCCATCTGATCATACTAACTACATACTATGGTTCTACATTCATTTATTTGGTGAACACATCATATGGAGCACTTGGCAGACAGACGCTTAGGGTGGCCCCATAACTGCCACCTCCCTGGTCACCTCATGTCACGTCTCCCCTTGAGTGTGGGTGGAGCCTGGGAGTTGTTTCTAACCAATGGAGTGCAGCAAAGGATGTCCATGTTACATGTATGTGATTGCATGACAGAGCATGGCTGGCTTTGAAGAAGCAAACTGCTATGTTGTAGCCTGCCTATGCTGGGGCCCATGTGTCAAGGAGCTCAGAGCAGCCTCTTGGAGCTCAGGGAGTCTCCAGGAGACCCCTGCTGAGACACCAAAATTTTTGGTATGACGGTTGTAGGAACTGAATTCCGCCCGGAAAAACAGACCTTTTTTCCAACGGAGACCTCAGTGCTGGCTAAAACATTTGCAGTTCCCTTGTGAGGCCCTAGCAGAGGACCCGGTGAATCCATGTGAACTCCTCCTGACCCACAAAAGCCGGGAGGTGCTAGGTGTTTGTTGTTTTAATTCCCTATGTGTGTTTGTTCACTACATAGAAATAGGAAATTAACACAAGCCCCCATTGTAGATGTTGGAAATGGGGCAGTGGACAAAGTGAAGTCCTGCCCCAAGACGTGGGCATTTGAGTTATATCTAGAACATACACACATTAGAAGCTTTAATTCATCTCAAGTGTAATTTCAAAGTAAAAAGCTCAGTAGCCTTAGCTAAAATGAGAAAGAATATCCAAATTGCTTGAAATCTTTATTTCCAGTGTGGTAGGTATTTTGCATTTGAGGATTTTATTTTTGGTCCAAAGGAGGAAGTAAGTTATTCTGAACAAATGGTAGCATTGACTTGCCAGGTGATACTGTTCAGGGAAGGAAGGTGACAGTGGCATTGTCAGCCGTGGAGGAGAGTTCTCTGCAAGTCCCTGAGAATGTGGTCACACGGTACATGTAGCCATTTCAAACGCAAGATACAGCAAAGCTTATTAAATACAAAGCTGCCAAAAGTCCCCAGAATGAAAAAGCAATTTCGAAACCAGCCTAGCAATGCTATTTCTGTAGAAAGATTATTGTCTAAAGTAAAACCTAGAAGTATTGTGCATCGTCGGAAGACTGAAATCATATTTACTGACATGGTGCACACATTAGTTTTGTTTTTCAGGCCAGAGTGGTGTGGAGGGCAAGGTGTTGGCTCGAATCTCTGTACAAGGCTGCCTGGCTTTACGTGCGGCACCAGAATGTGTGGGCACGTGGCTGTATCCTGCCGTAGGTTATTGCCCAGCAGTTTGGGGCTACTAGTCTCCCGGGAGACCAGGAGCCTCTGCTCTATTTAGTAAACCACAAAGCTGAAGCCACGCCCTATGGAATAGGCCTAAGTATCTTTTGAAATTAGTAAGTAACCCATCTCATCCAGAACCTATTTGGGCAGCTTTTACACAGGGCTCAGCACAAATAATGCCCCTTTTTTTATTACGAAACCATGAGCATGTGATTCTGTAACATAACAAGGTCACACTCAAGCACACCATATGACATTTTAGGTGACATGTTCAAATTGCTGCCCATCTCGTGTGAGACATTGGTGTACCCTGCCAACCACACTCAAGCAAGCCTTACTTCTGCTGGACCCTATATATAGAGAGATGTATACATCTCTATATATAATGTTTTGCATGCTGGTAAGTGACTAACATTTCTATTTTGGCGTACAGTGTTCATAGAGCCAGTTGTTACTGAATTGTTGTTATTGTTATTAATAACACGTAGTGAGCACTAGCTTTGTCTAGACATTGTGCTGAGCACTTTGAAAAGTACTTAATTTTATTTTCTTAAAAGTATTATATAGTACTGTGTGAATGAAGAACCTGAACCTGAGGGAGCCTGAGATACTCACCCGAGTTCTAACCAGGAAGAAGTGCCGGGCCAAGACTTTAATCCAGGCAGTGTGATTGCAGACGAGG
This sequence comes from Anoura caudifer, assembly GCA_004027475.1. Lineage (NCBI taxonomy): Eukaryota > Metazoa > Chordata > Mammalia > Chiroptera > Phyllostomidae > Anoura > Anoura caudifer. The sequence goes on along the minus strand of PVKU01001907.1, from coordinate 137,736 downwards.
GGCCCTCGCTGACATGCCTGTTGCCTCCTGTTGATCTGGTCAGCATGTTGCCAGAGCTACGTTCTCTCACTTGCTCCTCATAACAACCCTGTGAAAGATATTTGGAGGTGGTGGGATGGGCCTTGAATGACTCCTTGAAACAACTACTTTGAGGAGAAACTGAAATTTAGGCACGCATCTTCTTATACCATAGCCATACCTTACACAACCAGTTTAAGGTGGGGCACTTGGGACTTTTGTGCTGAGATGATCCTTATGCGCTGGTATTTATGAAGTATTTAGAAGACAACGTACTTCTAATAGGTCCCTCATCAGTTTGATATTGCCTGATATCTGAAAATACATGTTAATGTTCTTTACCTTGAAGTTTTCATCACCATAAAATTATTCCTAGTCCTTTAACCCTATCAGTCATGTATACTCTAGTAAGAATAACTTTATCTTGTTCTTTCATAAAAGTGGATTGTTTTACAGAAGAGGATGCAAAAATATAGGGAGTTCTACAGGTTAGCAGTCCCAGGTGCTAAATCTAGAGAAGGAGGTCACTAAGGAGTAAAGAAAAAGGGAGGAAGGATTTAGTCTCATGACTAACAGATATTAAAAACACTTTCTGGAGGATTTAAATTTAGATTTTTCTGTACACTAATTGTATTTTTCTATCATAGATAACCTTATTATCATTATGACAACAACTGCAATTCTCCCATAGCCCACTTTCACAAGCAAATTCCAGATAGTCTCAAGATAAAGTGTTATGTTTACTGTAGTACCGTAGTTAAATACTGTAGTATTTAACATGTGTAAAACTTTGCTACCATTTTCCTTAGGTGACTTTGTTTTTAACATTTGTCTATCAAAATTTCTGAGCATCTATTTTTTTCTCATGAGCCCTCTAGGTTTTATTGTGTGATCTTGCACAGCACAGTGATTTTTTAGAAGCCCCTGTGCAATATTACGCAGATCTAACTTCGTTGCCCTTTATTGTATGGACTGTGCCCCTGTTAGGGCATGTGTGTGCTGTGTGCTGAAGACGTGGCTGACGTTAATTTGAAGCACTTCTTTTCATGGTGGTTTAGCAGGTTTGCAGGTTTCTCCAGGAAAAAAGGGCTAACCAGGCATCAAAATAACACATTCAGAGAGTTCCAAGACTATAGTTCCCAAAGAACAATGCCCACTTGATTCTTCAGGTTGATATCTCAGGACTCAAGCTAATAGATGCCAGGGCTCAAGCAGTATTCAGACAGTGAGGTCCTCACCTTTGCATCTGCCCTGTATCCTTACATAAGCTAATATTTGGTAGCTGGTGGATTTTTCTTAGGGTCAGCATCAGGGAACAGACATAGCCCTGCTCCCTGAACATATTTGCTGTTGCATAACATCCAGATGAGAGCCCCACTGTGAGGTTAGGGCCTCGGCCTGGTGAGCGGGCTGGCTCCAGACTCTCCCAACGGCACCAGTATTTCGTTACACATAATCTCCGTGTGTAAGTTTAATTTTGATTAATTCAGTTCAGTTAAATTCAGTAGGTCTGCATTTAATCCTTTATGTATTCGTTTTCGATTGCTGCCAGAGTTAATTACCATAAAATTAGTGGTTTAAAACATCATCAATTTATCTGAGTTCTACAGGTTAGCAGTCCAGTGGGTTTGGCTGATTTGTCTGCTCTGGGTCTCACGAGGCTGAAATCAAGGAGTCAGCAGGGCTGCGTTCCTTTCCGGAGGTTCATTCAGGTTGTTGGTAGGAATCAGGTCCTTGTGACTATGGGGTTGGGGTTCCCCCACTTCCTTGGTGTCTGCGGGAGCCTTTTTCAAGGCCACCCACATTCCCTGTCTTGGTGCCCCCTGCCACTGTCAAACCGGTGATGGCTGTTCAGACCCTTCTCCTGCTTTGAGTCTCTCTGGCTTCTCCACCTGCTTCATCTCTGCTGCCTCCAGCCAGAGAAAATTCCCTGCCTTTAAGGGCTCCTGTGATTAGATTGGTCCCTTTCTGACAATCCAGGATAATCCCCCTACTGTTTAAGGTCTGTAATCTCAATGACATCTGCAAAGTCTTTGACCTGGAACTTAACATATTGAGGCTGCAGGAATTAGAACAGGGACATCTTTGGGAAACCGTGTTGCAGGCACACCTTCTGTGGTTCTCTCTTTCTAACCTGAATTTCTGCATCTCTATGTTCCCCTTGGAGTGCTGAGGGACCAGCTCTTGGCCTTAGTGAGTACATTCTCTTCTGCACCTGGGACGCCTTTTTGGTGGGTCATTTCTTTCTACTGTAAAGTCAGGATTTAAATGTAATCTTTCATCTGGGTGGCACCATGTTATTTCCGGATCAAGGTACAATAGCTCAGAATATTCATACTGAGTCATTTCATAGACAAAACACGCGTAAGCTATGCTGCGAACATGGCACTGGAGGCGTGTGTAGTGCGCAACATGCCCAGCCTGATGCTGCAGCCCTCACGGAAGGTCTGTGTGCATTCTGGTCACCCACCCTCTCTCCTAAAGTCAGTGTGGGGACTCTCTGAAGTTTAGAATGTATCCATTTTTTATGACTTCAAATTGTAGGTAAATTACTCTCTTGCTGCGCAGTCCAATGTTTCTGGTTACCCATTTAATCTGCACGAAGTGTAGAAGAGTTCTCGAGCTTGATCCAAGTGTTAGAAAACTTGAAGCAAACTTGGAGTTCAGTCTCAAATATAAGTACACTTAGGGGGTGCACTTTGGTTATATAACTGACCAAAGGAGCTCCCCACTGGTGACACAGGAGTGGGGAGCTTACCTTTCTCTTCACAGACTAGATCACAGCACAGAGGCACTCAGGAGTGGGCGCTAAGGCTGTGCTCGTGAGTTGCCCAGGAATCTGGCGGACATGCACATTCTCGTTACCTGGGTCTGGAGTGGGACCTCAGACTCCACATTTCTGACCAGGTAACACACCCTCTGCAACCTGTACACTCTCACCACGTCAGTGTATGGCAGAATGGATGAAGTTCTTCCCCGAGGATTATTTTCTTCCCTAACCTAATTGTCATTTCTAGGTTAAATACATTTATATTCCTAGGAAAGTCAAATAATTCAGTTTTACTTTTCTCTCTTGGCTGGCTTCGGGATTTAAGTATAATTTTAATGATACTTTGTTCCCTCAGCAGGAGACGCACAACTAGGAAGACTGCCATTAGTTCGAATCAACTCAAATTTAATTAAAGAGAATAATAAATTTGTAAGAGATTATATCAAGTTAAAATTGGGATCTGTATAGGGTCTTGATGTCCGGGTTAGTGTAAGGAAGATAGTTTCTTAAAAGTATTTGATATATAGTCCTGGCTGGCATAGCTCAGTGAATTGAACATGGGCTAAAGGTCGCCAGTTCAATTCCCAGTCAGGGCACATGCCTGAGTTTTGGGCCAGGTCCCCAGTGGGGGCCATGTGAGAGGCAACCACACATTGATCTTTCTCTCCCTCTCTTCTTCTCTCTAAAATAAGTAAATAAAATCTTTAAAATAAAAAAGTGTTTGGTATATAATTGGAGAATGAGACAATGCAGTCTAGTAATGTGTGTTGACGGGAAGACATTTAGGGCTGGACTGAAATATTCCCTGCCTTCTCTCCCTCCTCTACATCTCTTTTAAGCCACCTGGTATTCCTGGGGATCCCAGAAACATGCTAGCTTTTGTTGTATTTGGGAGCTGGTCCAGGGAGCGTGAATTGGAATCTTAGCATTTGTGTAGCTGCCCCCAGGTCTGGCCGGGTGTACAGCGCAGGCTCCGCTTTCAAACCTGCAAGGGAAACGTAATCCCGTCATCATGCTTTGTGATGCCTGAAGCTTGGTGTGAGTGCAGGGTGTTCCTGGGAGGTGCTGCCTATCAAATAGGCCTTCTCTCCCCTTTGGAGTTAAATCCTGATTGAGGGTAGGCAGAGGCAACACCCAAGAGGAAGGTATCATATCTTTCACCTTCAAGATGGAAAAGATTTGAGAGTGCTTGTAGAGTGCTGTAATTCAGTTTGTGTGACATTCTGAATCAAGATTAGGTTTGGTTACCATCAAAATGAAGGAACTATCTTCAGTGACTTTTTATCCTGTCACTCGGCTGAGTTTACCTGATTGACAAAAAAAAGGCCCCAAAGTTGCTCGGTGGGATCCTTCTGGGGTGCCTCTCTCTCTCTGCCACTGGGATCACACTGTGTGATCATGGGGAGCGTTCCTGGTCTTCAGTCTCATTTCTTCACCTCTAGTGGTGTCAGGCTTGCTTCTAGCTATTTTTGTAGGATGTGGTTCATTGAAAGGCTGGTAAATACACTGCCATGTTTAGCTATGAAGAAAGGTGTAACACTTCATTCGGGTGTGAAATATAAAAAAGAAAGATAAGTCTGTGTCAACGAAACATTCAAAGTGGAATGACTCCTGGCTGCTTTCTTTTGACTGCAAGTGTCTTACAATCAGTATCTCCTCTGGGGCCTGATGGTGGACAGTGCAGGCTTCAGAGAGAAATGGTCAGACTCGTGACACCCGCCTTCTGCCTCCTGGCCATGTCACTCTGGGCAAGTTCCTTAATTTCTTTGCGCCTCAGTTTTCTCGTCGATGAAATGGGAAGAGTAGCACTTCATACAGTTGTGTATTTTAAGTTTGCATGTCTGAGTTATTAGAACAGTACCTGGCACCAGTAGGTGCCCTGGGAAGGTTAGCCTTTGTTGTTGTAAGTTTTCTGATGTTGAGAGAACCCAAGGCAACAGCGGTGAAATCAGAAGACATGGCTTTGAATCCTGGTTCTTTGCACACATTTGGGCCTATGAAACGGTGTGCCTGAAACTGCTTCTCTGTAAAACCAGGAACATAGGACCTACCTCTTACGGTTATAGTTAGCTTAGGCTAAAGGACAATTTGTGTGAAGAGTCTGGCACTAAGTAGTCACTAGGGGAGAAGTGACCAAAGTCCAACTCACTATAGTAAATATGTACATACCACTAAAAGGTATTAACTGAAAGCAAGCAAACTAGTTTTTTCCTCTATAATAGAAATCTATTTGCAGACAAGCATCCACTGTGAACTACGGAAAGGATATAATTTTCCTCTAGTTAGTACAAATCCTTTTGATTAGATTAAGTTATAATTTATATTAAGATTAAGTTATATTAGGTTAAGTTATAATTTATATTATTATTACAGTGACATTTATTGAATGCTTTGAATACCTCATATCATCAGTCCTCACCACAGTCAGGTAATGCTATTATAGAGAATATTATGGTCCTTGTTTTACTGTGTATTAGCAATCCGTGGCTCAGAAAGTTTAAGTGACTTGCCCAAGGTCGCAAAGCTACTAAGAAGCAGAGGCAAGCTAGTTCTCTTTGACTCCAAAGACTGTGCTCTTTATAACTATGATGTTCTCCCTTGCACTAGTGAAGTCAAATCTCTTGATCTCTTAGAGACATTTTTGCCATGACAGTTCAAATTATGAAAGATCAGATATTAATTTCAGTTCAAAGAAGCAAAGTAGTCAAAATGAGGAAGGAACAAGGAGCTATAGAAATCAGGTATTGACCCTTCTCTGTCACTGGCATACTCTGTCAGGCTGTAGACTGAATCCTGTCTTCTGGTACTGCAATATCTGCTTCCCAGATAATTTTCCTACAGGAAGGCCTCATAGACAGTATTGGGTTGGAAGGGGGAGGGTTGGCTGGTGCTGCTGCCTGGAAGGTGCATTTGCAAAGCAAGCACATGACTTGAATTGCGATGCTATGCTCGTTGGGGTGGCTTGACATGGTTAATAGTCTGGCACCGACACTTTTCTGCCAATATCACCAGGTAATGCAAGTGAAGGACCTTTGACTCAGTAACCAAAGGTACTGAAGGTATGTCTTCTGCCCAGCGTGGCCTGGAGTAACCCAGTATATAATAGTGTCACTAGATTAAACCAGTTGCAAAGAACAGTCTTACTCTAAAAAAACTCTATTTACAGTGGCCTGTATGAAGAGAGTTAATCTGTTTTTGCTTAAGAAGTTTAGTACTAAATAATTTTACAATTTAGTTCATTGCTTTTATAAACAACGTTATTCCTTCTCTTTCTGAGTAGATCTTTTTTTATAGGGAAATTAGAGCTATCAATGCATCCAGAGTGACACAGTCATGTCACTCTTTCCATCAGATAATTCCTTTTAGCTGAGCCTGAGCATGTGTGTGGGCTGGGAGGCTGGAGGGATCGCAGAAGGATGGGAATAAGGAGACATGTGCAGCGTCGCTAGTGATGCTAAGCAGAGAGATACGCCCCAGTCTCCTGTTAGATCCGTTTTCTGCCTCTCTGTCTCTCTCTCCCCCTTTCTTCTACTTTTCTTTTCAAATAACCAATTCTTGGAAGCCTTGGAAGACCTCTCCAATTATTTCTTCTATCGTTTCTTTCACATATAAATTCCAGTGCAACAGATGAGTTGCACTGTTGCGCACTTGACTGCAAGACTGTTAAACATACGAGTCACAAAGACTGGCCATCAGCCTCGTAACAGAACAGTGAGGAGCAAAAATAGAGTAGATGCTGAAAAGTCTACTGGAGTCCAGATCTGAAGGTACTTGAGGAGGGTAAAAAAGGAAAAAGAAAAGAAAGGAAGGGAAAAATGAACCAACTATGGAATTAGGAGTAAGTAGAGAGGGGTACAGACTAAAAGTCCATGGGTGGATGTTTTCTGATTTCCCCTCTTACCAACTCTGAGACTTGGGCCGGCTCAAAGAGCCTTTGTGTTCTCACCTGCAAAATGGGATAATAACAATGCCAGTCTCATATAATCATGAAGACTGAGTGAGGAAACCAAAGGAAAGCAGTTAGCCTACGTTAACGCTTAAAGCCATTCACTGTTTAGAATCACCACCCTTTTCCCCGCAGTAGGAATTGGAGGTTCCTGCCTCAGTTATTCAGAATTCTGTAAGGGATCATTTAAGATCCTGTGAGCTTAGAAATGGATCAGAACCCATTCTTCTGTTACCTCCCTTTTTCCCCTTTGTTTATATCTTTCACATTACAGAAAAGCTAGAGTAAGAACCCTGACGTATTCCCCTGTGGAGACTGTATATGGAAACTTACAAAAGATTGTAAAACTACCATGAAGAGAGGTCTTTTTGTTCTTTAATCCCCAGAAGCTATTTCCACCAAGGGTACTGGCTACTAAGCTTCATCAGTGTTGCTAATTCTTGGGCTTCTCTCCAAAATAACCATGTGACAATCTCATTAACAGTGCCAGAAAACCACTCTTGTAGAAACTGAGTTCCTTTAATGAGTATTTCTTATGGTACAGTTTGCTTGATAAGGCAAATACATACATACATATATATATATATATAAAGCCTTAAAATATTAACTGCTGTCTAATTTCTGCCTTTTAAATACACACACACACACACACACACACACACACACGCAAGCCATCAGTACCCCCAAACTCCTGCAAAATCCAGTTTTAATCAGTTCATAGTCTTTTATAGATGGAAGAAACTCAGGAGCCATTGGTGCCATTTTTTCCATTTTATGGTGAAAGAAATGGTATCAGAGAGGTTAGGTGACATGCTAGGACATGTGGTTATTTTTAAAGAGCCTGGAACTATTCCCACTACATTTCATTGTTTTCCCAAATGGAAAAACTCCAAGTAGAAGCACCCTGCTTGCTCTTAGAGGATGAACGCCTGAAGGAAGTACCTCCAAGGCCAACTGGAGACAGTATTAAGTCCATCACCAAGTTGTGTAGATCACTGTGACTTCTTTGAATTGTCATTATTGGCTCTAGGCATGTCCAGTGTGCCCAAATTATCCCCTAGAAATCTCCTTCTTTCTGCTTCCACCGATGGCACAGGTTGGAAAGATAAAATGGTTTTTAAATTTTTAGGTAATTTTTGGTTAATAAATCCATTATAACACTAAAGGAAGCTAGGCTTTTCAGGATTAGGTCCCTGATTTTTGAAGCTGATGAACACGACCTTCCCCAGCTAGGTGTCTGTTGCTTCAGGCCATACAACCCTGGCTCGGACCCAGGATGACTGTTGGTGAGCTTGCTCTACCCTGCCCGCACGGCGGAAGCTCAGAAATGTAACTAGCAGGCCCCCAATCTGTTGATGAGACAGCCACAATCCTTCAGGCAGAGAAACACGTTCCCAGCTCTCATGCAGTCATTTGCCGTAAAACTTTGTAGTATTTCACATTTTCTTTCTTGGGTTTTAGTTTTCACCACCTCCCACTGTGAGGGTTGCCTTGTGTTATTATCTGACAAACAGCTTCTTTCATCTGGCCTCCTGCCCAGATCTACTGCTCAGTAACTCTTTCTGGGGCAGGGAGAAGGCTCTTTCCCACCTAAGGTTGTTCAGGGTTGCCTGCAAGGCTGTGACTTCATCCAAGTTTGGCTCCTTAAGCTTTATAACTACTGACTAGAGAAGTATTTTGGAATCTCGACTGTTTCATAGAATCAACAAGGGAGAATTGAAAACTAAATGTATTGTAGTAATTGTTTCACTATATATGTAAGTCAAGTCATTATACTATATACCTTAAATTTATACAGTGGTGTATATCAATAATATTTCAATAAATCTGGAAAAAAAGAAAAAATGCAGGCACTGGGGCTGTGCTGTAGATCAGTTGAAATGCAATTTCAGGTCCTGGTATGGAGTGTTTTTAAGCACTAAGTTAATCTAATGTATAGCCAGCCTTCAGAACTATTCACATAGAGTTTTCCATGTTATTCTCTGTAGCAGAGAATACAGCTAAACATAAAAATAAAGAGCGGAAACCCAAAAGGTTAGCTGGAATGCACAATGTCAGGTGAAGGAGAGCTGATGACAGAGAAAGAAGACAGGACCAAGAGTGCCGTAAGAACATCATGGACTTTTTACTGTCTTTTCAGGGGTAGTTGAATGGAAAGCATTGTGGTGTATATATAGGTCTAGAGTTATAGCCTCAGGGTGGTGTGGGGATGGCTGAGACCTGTGATAAAAGGGCTCTTTGGCCCTGCTAGGCAAGAAGTAGAAGAAAAGAGTGCTGTGTACCTTGTTCAAAGAACAGCAAGTGTTAACTCTGATTCTAGGTTTTTCTTGCTGGTATTCCTAAGCGTATTCTTTTTATATTGGTCTCCTGTAAGATAGTGACTTCTCCAGTGGTGAGAACATGTCTGTCTCTGTCACCAGACCCATAGGAAGTGCTACACTTGTTCTCATGGAACAGACGAATCAGGGAATCGGGAATGATCGTACCTATGGGCCAGTCCTTCATCTTGCTCGGCTTTATTTCGGTTGTCAGCGGTCTGATGTCGGAGCATGTCATGGAAATTAAATAATCCATGTCCGTCCTGCCGTATCAGAGTGAAGTCCTTCAGAAAATTATATCCTGACCTTTCAGAAGTGCTGTTTTCAGTGGGTGTCTGCAGCAGCGCTCAGTCCAGTGTGCTGAAAATAATAATGCTGAGGAATAGCAATTAAAAACTTCATTAAAAATTCCATTTTAAAGCTCTATAAAATCAGATGCTAGGTGAGAAAATATAAGAAAGCCCATAAAACAGATCATGGTAAAAATATATTAGGAAGATGGAATTTAATTACTGTGTATAAACCCTTAATATTACTTTATGATGGATTTCACTATGGACCAATTGACTATTCATGATTTTGGTAGAAAACTTTATCTTCTAAACCTAAGTTCTTTTAAATGATGCTGTTATCAGCTAATCAATTAATTGAGTTTTACATAGCAAATCGTGGAAGACCAGTTAAGGAAGGAATAAAAGTAGAAGAAGTTGGTCTTCAGTGCCCTCTCCAGCCATCATCTCCGGAACGTATGCAGTGTTTATCCTATACGTAGTCCTATGTCAAAAGAGGAGATGTGTGTGTGGGGGGGGTGGGCGGTGCAGGTAAAGAGACCATGAGAATTAAAAGAAACTTAAAGGCAGAGGCAGAAGTGCAGGAGATCAAAGCAGAGTTACCTTGTACAATGACACCGATTGATGAAACTGCTTAAATTCCCTTTATAATCTAACAAAAATTTTCTATTCAGTAAAAACTTTGAATCAAAGTACCATTGTATGCTTTAATTTGGGGATTGTTATTTTGATGGTAATGGTTTCTCCTGGTGATAAAAGACTTAATTGCTCCCTTCTTGTACATGAATCATTTTTGCACATTCCTAACGTCCCATTTTACAAAGCACCTTCCAATATACTTATTTTCTGTAACCACCCAGGTGGATTAAATCAAGTCCGTATTATTAATTCTTTGCTGTTCACTCCAGAGAGAAATATGTATTGTATGTTTCCATGTCAGGCAAAAGAAATGGGCGTTCTAGATGTCTTGACCTATCATTTTTTTCCTTGCTTAGTTACTCTAAATTGCTTATGCTTCCAGTCCTTTAACCTTCATTTTTATATCATGTGACATTAGGAACCAATGAAATTGGACACCTTGGGTGCTCCTTGAGTCATCTGAATACCATGAGTGCCTGATGACCGCAGTGCACTAGAAGTCTGTGATCAGAATGCCTAGACCTGAATGCTGACACCGGTTCTTTCTTGCAGCATAACTTTGGTTAGTTTACCTAAGACTCAGTTTCTTCATATGTAAATTGAGCACAATTATACCTCATGAGCTAACTGTGAAAGCTGATAAAATAATTTATGTAAAGCACTACCACAGTGGCTGGAGCAAAGAGCTGGATGGGTGTTGAGTACTAACTATAACACCAGATATGTCATATGAAGCTGTGGCAGCTATACACATACACTTCTGTAAACCAGAAATACTTAGTGAATTTTCAACTTCTTAAAAATCATACTTTCTTTTCTCAATGTTCCCATTCTTTTTAAATTATACTTTATTGTTTATACCATTACAGCTGTCCCATTTTTTCCCTTTGGCCCCGCCTCCAGCCAGACGCCCTCCCCCCCCACACACACACACTTCCTCAGGCAATCCTCAAACCATTGTCTATGTCCATGGGTACTGCGTACATGTTCTTTGACTACTCTGTTCCCTATGCTTTACTTTACATCCCCATGACTATTCTGTAACTACCAACTTGTAGTTCTTAATCCCTTCATTTTTTTCACCTATTTCCCCATCCCCCTCCCAATTTGGAAACATTCAAAACATTCTCTGTATCTATGATTCTGTGCCTGTCTGCCTGTTTATTTTGATTTTAGATTCAGTTGTTGATAGATATATAATTATTGTCATTTTATTTTCACATTTTTTATTTTCTTCTTCTTAAACAAGACCCTTTAACATTTCATATAATACTGGTTGGGTGTTGATGAGCTCCTTTAGTTTTTTCTTGTCTGGGAAACTCTTTATCTGTCCTTCAGTTCTACATTATAGCTTTGCTGGTTAAAGTAATCTTGGTTGTAGGCCCTTGCTTTTCATCACTTTGAGTATTTAGCCTTTCTAGCCTGCAAAGTTTCTTTTGAGAAATCAGCTGACAGACTTACGGGAATTCCTTTGTAGGAAACTATCTGATTTTCTTTGCTGCTCTTAAGATTCTCTATTTATTTTTAACCTTTGACATTTTAATTATGATGCATCTTAGAGTGTGTCTCTTTGGGTCCATCTTGATTGGGACTCTCTGTGCCGCCTGGACTTGTATGTTTATTTCCTTTACCAAACTAGGGAAGTTTTCTTTCATTATTTTTTTCAAATAGATTTCCAGTTTCTTGCTCTTTCTCTTCTTCCAGCACCCTTATGATGCAAATGTTGGTGTGCTTGAAGTTGTCCCAGAGGCTGTTTACTCTATCCTTGTTTTCTTAAATTCTTTTTTCTTCTTGTTGTTCTGATTGGTTTTTGCTTCCTTATGTTCCAAATTGCTGATTTGTTTCTTGTCTTCATTCAATCTACTGTTGATTCCCTGTAAATTTTTCTTTATTTAAATTAATGTAGCCTTCATTTCTCACTGGATCTTTTTTATGCTGTTGAGGTCCTCATCAATTTCCTTGAGCATCCTTATAACCGGTGTTTTGAACTCTGCATCGGATAGATTGTTTTTCTCCATTTCGTTTAGCTCTTTTCCTGGACCTATTACCCCAGCCAGGTATTCTAGGTGCACCCACTGTGTGGTCTGCGTACACCCTCCTCTTATAGTTGAGCCTTGATTGCTGTTGGCACATTCAAGGTCAGCCACTGCCTGTGTTCTGCCTGGGGTCACACAGCATAAGCTACAAAGCAATTTGCAAATGGCTGCTACTTCTGTTGGGCTTGGAGGTGGCCAGGCAAAGCTAAGTTGTGAACCAAGTCCAGCTGCTACTAGTGGCAGACCTGGGGCCACTTAGCAAGAGGGATGGGACTTTCTGAAGCCAGATGCTGCTTATTTGAGAGAATTTAGGAAAATCTGAAGACAGGCCCTTTGTGTTGAAAAGCCATAGGAAACAGCTTGGATGGGCCTGAAAGTTTTGTGGGGCAGGGCCTCAGGGAATCACCAGGTAGAGCAAACGGTGAGCCAGGTTGATGGAGACTCAGATATGGTACCTACCTCCTGCCTCTTTTGGGGGAGGGGTCAGAAAAGGAACAATGGCCTCTGCTAGCACTTCTGTCTGGGGGAAAGCTGTCCTACAGCTCTTGCCCTGATGACAGACAATTTAGCTCTTCCCCACATGTCTCTGATACCTTTCAGTCTTCTGCCCTGGTGCTGGAGCTCAGAGGGAGTGAGTCTGAGAAAGTCTGTGCATAGGCCCTTTATAAGGAGCTGCCTCAAAGCCAGCAGATTCTGTCTTCAACAGCCTCAATCCTAGGTGGTTTTTACAGCCAGAAGTTATGGAGACTTACATTTCTGACACTGGAACCCTGGGCTTGGGTTGCCCACTGTGGGTCTGGGACCCCTTGTTCCTGAGATATCCCTCCCAATTTTTTTGATCCACCACACATGGGTGTGGGGCTAGCCCATTCCACATCTGTGCCCCTCCTAACAGTGTTGATGTGGTTTCTTCTTTAATTCCATAGTTGTAGGACTTCCATTCAGCTCAGTTCCTGACAGTTCTGCATGATGGTTGTTCTATAGTTTAGTTGTAATTTTGATGTGGTTCTGCAAAGAGGCAAGCTGTGTTTACCTACACTGCCATCTTGACCTGAAGAAAATCACCTATTTTCAAAACAGGATTGTGTAAGCCCTATATTTGAATTGAACCTTGATTAGTTTAAGTGGGATTTAGTTATGTGGAGAGGAAGAACAATCTGTATCATCCATTATGGCATCTCTAGCTACATGCAGCTACTGAGCACCTGAAATGTGTCTAGACTGAGTGAAGATGTGCTGTAAGTGTATAATAGGCACCTGACTTTAGACACTCAGTGGAAAAAAGAAAATGTAATGTATCTCATTAATAATTAACATTGATTAGGTATCAAACTGATAATACTTTGGATGTATTGTAAATGAAATATATTGTTATAATTAAATGAAATATATTGTTATAATTAATTTCGCCTAATTCTTATACCTTCTAAGATGTGACTATTAGAAAATTTGAATTATATATGTGGCTAACATTCTATTTCTAATGGACAGCACTGTTCTAGATGGTGCAGCCCATCATTAAATAGAAAAGACTGGGGCATGAAGTGACTTAAAGAACTTACAGTTTAGAGAGGGAGACTATCTTAGTACACATGAGAAAAGAACCCCTGTGTCCTCCTTATATGACCATATGTAAGGTCCTGAATCTTCCTTGTATGATTCAGAACACCTGGGAGCTTTGAGGTCCTCTGTACCTTCTATACTCAGTGGACATGGAGGGGAAAGGGAGATGTAACAATGGCCATCTCCTCTGAAAACCCACCTAGACAATAAGGAATTATCTTTTTTTTTTAATTTAAAAAATTTATTGCTTTTTAATTGAGTTTTGGGGGTGACATTTGTTAGTAAGATTACATAAGTTTCAAGTATACAATTTTATAATACATCATCCATATATTGCATTGTGTGCTCACCCACCAAAATTCTAGTCTCCTTCCATCATCATATATTTTACCCTTTTCACCCTTTTGACCTCCCCACTTTTCCTCTCCTCTGGTGACCACCACACTGATGTCTGTCTTAATAGCACCCTGTTTGTCTTCTGCAAAATCAGATACCAAAATAGCAAAATGAAGAGAAAAAGAACTCGCTCATCCTGCAATCTCCAGAGCCTCTTTGTGTTCAAGAACATTTTTTTTTTTTTGGCCTTGATTTGTGTAGTATTTTGGCCAATAGAATTGAGATATATTTTGAAGTACTTTGTTGAAAAAAAAAAAAGAGATGTGAAATAAGCCTGAATATAGAGAACTTGAAACCAGGAGAAAAAAGGCACGTTTGAAAGCTTTTCGCTTTGTCAAGAAATAGCTATTTTGACTTTCAGATAGGCTCTTGAGCCTGCCAAGAAGACAGAATTTCAACTAGCCTACCGGAACTTTTTACTCCTTTCCATATATGCCAAGTTTGAAAGGGCTGTTCTGTCTTCTAGTTCAAGAGCATGCTTTCACAGTGTTTTCAGTGTCACCGAAAGGGTGCTGTCCCTGTACCCTTTCTACAGCTGATACAAAACATCTTCCACCCTCAGTTTAGAAATAGAGAAGGGGAGGTAGAAATAAGGATGGAAAGAACAGAAGGCAGGAGCTTACAGAGCTTCTTCTGTGTGCCAGGCACTGTACTAAGTGTCACCATGTTTAATTGAGTGTGATAGGCTAGAACTCTCCAGAAAGTAATTTAAAGTATGGAACTAGAAGCCTCCTGATCTTTCCAGAACAACAGTGACAGTCTAGCACACTTCACACCCTGTATCAATCTAGACTGAGAACATTTTGTGTTTATCTTAAAGTTCCTTTCTGCTCATTTTGCATATCTGACTCACAGAGTGGCTTGAACTCTCAGATGCACCTCAGGAAGGATGATTCCTCTGCAGTGTGGGGTGTGGCGAGGTCACTGCAGAGATGTGTTCATCTGACCTTTGATGAGGATGAAGGGCATGTTTCTGAGGTCTACTCATCTTTTCTTTCTGAATTTGTATCACTTTTGATCACTGCTAGGATTTTCCATCTGGAAAATACTGTTTTGTGCTATGAATCCCTAGTGGAAGACACAGACACTCTAGACATTCCCCATACAGAACTGGTTTATGAAGACTAATGGACTTCTGCATGAAGAAAGGAGAATACATTTGGTGGAAATATTTCTGTTTGCTCTGAGCAGAGGCTTGTAGAGAAAACTTGTTAGGAGAACACCAAACAGACTCAAGGAAAATAATAACCTGGCAGAAATGTGCAGAAAGGGATGTCACACAAACTTTTCTCTCATGTTCCCAACAATTTGAAATTGACTTAAGTGCGACAAATCAAAGGAAATAACTTTTTTTTCTCAGTAGATTTAGTGCTTTGAACATCTGAGAAAGGAATGGCCCTTCATTCATTGACATGTGTGTGCAGTGAATAAATAATAACATTAGAATCTGCAACCTACATTTGTGTATAAAATGCCTTGTTTTTTGAAAGTGGGTTTCATGCTGTACATGAACCAATTATTTTCATACTCCAGGAACAATAATTCATACCAGGAACTTAATTACCTATGTGCACTGTAACTCTGCCAACCACATTAAAGCCTGATTTTTGAAAATCTTGTACCTCTTTCTCTTTAGATGAATGCTATTTAGAGAAGTAGTGTTTTTTTGTTTTGTTTTATTTTTCCCCTGAATTATACTATTTGGTGGTACTAGCAGGTTACTTACCAGGTTTTTATCCTATACAATTTAGCCAAAGTTTGACCAGTCCTGATGGTGCAGTTTGGGATCTTTACTAAAAAAAACTGGAAAAAACCAAGGGATGAAACTTTTTTCAACTTGCAATATAATATGATGGTGCCCCAAAGTAATAATACCCTTACTTCTGCAGTATTAGGACAAGCTTTGCCAAATTGGAGTTGCCATATTAGAAACCACACACAGTTGTCCATAAAACATAAGCACAGCCTTAGACTGGAATCTTATTAGCAGTACTGTGGATATAAAGTAGATAGCTATCACTTTAAATGTCATTTTAAATATGTGTCAAGTGTTTCCTTGGGTCTCTAACTGTATCAGCTCACAATGCAATTAAGATTTGCTGAGTATTTTCTTTGTGCCAAGTGCTCACTGAACTGTTCATATACATTATCTCATTTTGTCTTTGCAGAAGCCTGTGAGCTTGTTTCTCTTGCTCGATAAATAAGGAAATTTTTATCTAGAGAAATGGACTGGCTTGACCAAAAGAAATGGAAGTCAAGACTCAAATCCAGGTTGGCTAACCCCAAGTTTAGTGACAGACTTGATGGTCCTTGGGTAGGCCAGGGGCCTGAGCTGAAGTTCTAGAGACAGGAATGCTGTAGGTTACAGTAAAGGAAAGCAAACAGTGCCAGTATTTCAGATACACTTATATGATTAGAAATGAAAAAAAATTGTATTCATGATCTCTGTGGAATATAATTGAGGTCCAACACCACAGTGTGATCCATTGCTGATGGACCCTCAGAAGAGTTAACCAGGACTGCACCAGTGCTGATACTGTCTTGTATGTGATAATGCCAAATCCTACAGCCCGTCTCCTACCTAGGAGGGTGGGCTCATCCCCATGGAGGCAGGAGTTCACCCCCAGGACTTGGTGTTTCATATACAGGGTATGTGTGCCACACCTCGACCCCTTGCTGTTTTACAGGCTCCTTGTCATGCACCACATTCCCATGGCTAGACTGTCCTGTCTGTAGGAGCCTCGGTCACTGCTGGACTCTTCATAGGAGCAGCTACAAGATGGCAGTGGTGCATTTTATGTTCCAAGTGCGTCATATTTTTGCAACTATCATAACATCAATCCTGTCTTAGCAAGGCCTAGAAACAAAGCTCTTATCTTCCTCTATTGCCCTGAACAAGACTTATATAGTTTGCTTTTATTGACTTGGCTCGGCTCTTCTTGATATCAGAGCTTCTGGGCTCCTGTTTCACAGTGATGTATGGCTGGCTGTGTTTAGCTGGAACTTCTGACTGGGTGCAGGACTGCTCCACCCTGTCAGCTAAACTGCCTGGTGGTCTTCGTGTCCTGATGCTGCTGATGGCCAGCCTTGAGCACCCATGAACTGGACCACACCTGCTGGAAAATAAAACATGAAATGAAACACCGGTGATTCTCCTACGTTTATCACTTTTAGATCCTGACCCATCAACAGCAGCACCTTCTTGATTAGTAGTGACAGAGGGCATTGATTAATCTTCCAACTATTGTCATTAGTATTCAATATACACCCTGTTCCACAGGTTATAAGTCGGTATGTTAGGGTGCAGCTTTTTCATTCATGCTGACAACAGAATTTTTCATCTTTATTCTATTTCTAATATATTTTATTGATTATGCTATTACAGTTGTCACAATTTTCCCCCTTTCCTCCTTTACCACAGTACCCCTATTCCCTCCAGCAATCCCCCCCTTAGTTCATGACCGTGGGTTGTGCATAGAAGTTCTTTGGCTTCTCCAATTCCCATACTATTCTTAACCTCCCGCTGTCTATTTTGTACCTACCAATTTAATCCATGCACCTTTTTCCCCATTCTCCCCCACCCACTCTCAGCTGATAACCCTCCAAATGATCTCCATATCTCTTATTTTATTGGTGTTCTAGTTGTTTGCTTAGTTTGTTTTTTAGATTCAGTTATCGATAGTTGTGAATTTGTTGCCATTTTAATGTTCATAGTTTTGATCTTCTTTTTCATAAACAAGTCCCTTTAACATTTCATATAATAAGGACTTGGTGATGATGAAGTCCTTTAGCTTTTACCTTCTCTGTGAAGCATTTTATTTGCCCTTCCTTCTAAATGATAGCTTTGCTGGATAGGTTATAGGTCCTTGTTTTTCATCACTTGGAATACTTCTTGCCAGTCCCTTCTAGCCTGCAAAGTTTCTTTTGAGAAATCAGCTGACAGTCCTATGGAACTCCTTTGTAGGTGACTATCTGATTTTCTTTGCTGCTTTTAAGATTCTCTCCTTGTCTTTAACCTTTGGCATTTTAATTATGATATATCTTGGTGTGGTCCTCTTTGCATCCATCTTTTTTGGGATATTGTGTGCTTCCTGGACTTGTATGTCTATTTCCTTCACCAAATTCGGGAATTTTTCTTTCATTATTTTTTAAAATAATTTTCAATATCCTGCTTTTCCTCTCCTCCTTCTGGCACCCTTATGATTCAGATGTTGGTATATTTAGAGATGTCCCCAGGGCTCCTTAGACTATCCTCACTCTTTTAAATTCTTTTTTTCTTTTTGCTGTTCTGATTGAATGCTTTTTTCTTCCTTAGGTTCCAAATCATTGATTTGATTCTGGGCTTCATCCACTCCACTGTTGATTCCCTGTAAATTGTTCTTTATTTCAATTAGTTTATCTTTTATTTCTGCCTGGGTCATTTTTATGCTGTTGAAGTACCCTTATGCTGCTAAATTCCTTGAGCATCCTTATCACCAGTGTTTTGAACACCGCATCTGATAGACTGCTTATCTCCATTCTGTTTAGTTCTTTTTCTGGAATTTTGTTATGTTCTGTCATTTGGGCTATATTTCTTTGTCTCTTCAATTTGTCAGCCTCCCTGTGTTTGTTTCTATGTATTAGGCAGATTTATTTTGACTCCCCGTCTTACTAGGATGGCCTATTATTGAAAAGGCACCTGTAAATTGTGTAGGCGGAACCTTAGATTCTACCTGGCAGGTTGCCAGGGAGGGGAAACCTGCTTCCCTGCTCTGTGATTCCTTGTGGGGAAGGCTCAAAGAGAGGACAGTGCCACTGCCTTGCTGCTGGAGGTTTGTCTGGATGGCAGCTGTCTCCCAGTATCTTCCCTGTTTCTAGTCACTTCACTTCCTCCTCATATGTGACTGGGGCCCTTCCAGCTGTTGCCTTGGTTCTGAATCCCAGAATGGATGGGTCCTAAGTTCATGCAAGCCCTTTAAGAGGAGTCTCCTGAAAATCTGACAGTTTCTTCTGCTGCTCCAACCATCACTGGTTTTTATAGCCAAAATTACGGGGATTTATCTTCATGGTGCTGGAATCTTTAGCCATGTGGTCTGACCTGGGGCTAGGATCCCTCACTCCCAAGGTATTCCTCCCAATTTTTATCCACTGCATGTGAATGTGGGGCCACCTGTTCCACTGACTCTCTGCATCACACTGCTTCTCTGTGCCTCTCTGCCTGTCTCCACATCTCTGCCCATCCTACCCATCTTGATGAATGTGGCTTCTTTAAATCCATGGTGGTTGGACTCTCATACAGCTTGATTTTCTGATGGTTCTGGGTGATATTTGTTT
The DNA here is from genome assembly GCA_004027475.1 of Anoura caudifer. NCBI lineage: Eukaryota > Metazoa > Chordata > Mammalia > Chiroptera > Phyllostomidae > Anoura > Anoura caudifer. Next base: position 118,447 of record PVKU01001907.1, on the reverse strand, counting down.
TGTGGTTTAGTTGTAATCTTTTTTTGTAGTTGTGTGAGGAGGTGAAGTGTGTTTACCTGTGTCTTCATCTTGACCAGATGAATCATGTTCTGTAATTCCAACAAGATCAACCAGACAAAACAGCTGCCCCCAGTGGTGGCCAGCTGGGCAAAATATCCACTCATCTTTGTTTTAAAACACAGATAAAAGATCTACCAGGTAGAGTTAGGGAGTGTTTTTGAGGTGTGAATCAATTACTTTCTTATTATTTTCCTAGATATAAAAGTTTAATATAATCTGATACATATATCAGAAAATTGTTTATGCATTTAAATAGTATAATATATTCAAATGTGTATATTAAATACATTATTAACATTGCTGTTTGATTATATATTGTTTTGTGTTTGTATTTTTGTTGGTATTTGGTGTTTAACATTTTATAATCTATAGATAATTGAGAAGTCTAATTAAAAGATATATACATTTTTCCTAAAGTTCTTATTTCTTATGAGGGATATAGTGATAGTGTCTTAAACTGAACTCTTTGAAGGAACTTAAGAATTCATTCATAAATTTTCCAGCATCGCTTTGTTTACATGATGAAAGTTCAGAAAGATAATATTCAGAAAGGGGTTATATATTCCCCCAAAATAGATCAAAAAATAATTCTTTAGCTCTCCAATTAGCAGTCTTGTTTCTTTTTTAAATTTATTACTTCATTGTCCAGTGAACCTTATCTGAATAGTTGATTCAGATTCCCACCCTTGGAACATCTAGTGAAATGCCAACAGTCAAGTTCTGCTTAAAAAAAAAATTCTTTATTCAGCCTTAACAAGGAAGGAAATCCTCCCCCCCAAAATGAAATTATCTTCTGGAAGCTGGACTTCTTGTAGTACAGGCTTTCCCCATTAGGTGAGTGTTCTAGGAATCCGTCTGTATCAGTATAACAGCTGGTGTTGTGAGAGGCTGCCTTCAGCTTCAGTGAATTTGTTTTGTAGACTCTTTCAACACATTTGCCCATTTCATGATGGGAGATTTATGAAGCATGCCTGCCCACACTGTGCTGAATATTCAGCAGTTATTGACCAAAAACGTCATAATCTCCATACCCCACTCTCCCTATTCACTCAATCTCAGCCCTATCCACTCAATCTCCTTTTTTTTTTTTTTTTAATTTCTCTGGATGAAAAAAGTCCTCAAAGGGAAATGTTTTGCCAATGTGGAAGAAATGAAACAAAAAATGGCAGAAGCACTAAAAGGCATCAAAATTGCTGAGTTCAAAAATTGTTTTGAGCAGTAGAAAAAATATCTTGATAGGTGTATTGCATCAAATGGAGGGTACTTTGAAGGTGACTGAAGTTTAAACATGTATGAATAAAGACATAATTTTTTGATAAATAAATTCTGGATTTTTGGGGGGTCCCCCCTCATATGCTATAATATGGATGTACCTAGAGGATATTATGCCTTTGGTATAATAAGGCAGACATGAAAGGACAGTTGTGTGTCATTGCATTCCACTCATATGAGGACGCTGAGTAGTCAAACTCATGAAGACAGAAGGCAGACTGGTGGTTACTGAGGGCTGGGTGAGAGGCAGTGGGAGTCAGTGTTCAGTGGGTATGGAGTTTCAGTTTGGGATGATGAAAAGTCCTGGTGATGTTTGCACAACATTGTACATGTACTTAATGCTGCTGAATAGGTCACTTAAAATGGTGGTAAATTTTATGTTGTGTATATAACCCAACTTGCTTCAAAGGTCATTCCAATGTGTTGCTTCTGTACCTTGAAATTGGGGGTTCTACAAGTCCCAAGGGGGTTGCAGACAGAGGGAGAGAATTTAAGGCAGGTACTAAGCACACATTTTGTAATCTATAGTCTGGGTTATGCAACTTTTCTAACTTTTAAAAAGTTAGTGCAAACTTTGGGAAAATGACCCCTTCTTCTATTTACCACACTCCAACAGTCCTTGATAGAGGTTTTGGAATTCTTAGAAAGATCACAGAGATATAAAATAATAGTACATTTTTATAAGAAAGTATTTTTTTTGTAATTTCAATATCTCTGGTTATATTTTGCTTGCTTGTTCGTTTTGTTGATTAGGTTCCCCTTATAGGTAAGTTCATATGGTATTTGTCAGGAACTTGTTTAAAGGACACATGGACAAAACTAAAGGGGGGTAGGATCGAGGTTGGGAAGTGGGGATGGCTGGGGTGGGTGGGGGGGAAATGCAGACAACTGTACTTCAACAACAATAAAAATGTGGGGAAAAAAGAGAAAAAAGCTTAAATGTTATGCCATTTTGAGCATTGAAAAAGTATAAAATTTTAATTAAAAATTTAATTTACTAATATCTCTTAAATAAATATTGAAAAAAGAAAGCACTTTGTTTTTACTGAAATCTTCTAAGGAAGGTTATAATGACTCTATTTTCTTGACAAAAGTTCCAAAAAGAAGGAGGTTAAGTAACCTCAAATCATTCAGTAAATAAATGGAAGAGCTAAAAATGGAACTGAGGGTTACCCGATTTTCACAACGTGTCTTCATCATGAATACACTCACATCCTTCTGCACAGTAATGAGGCTGACAGGGGACATGGGGGCTGGCAGCCTGAAGAGAACCTTTCATGTCCTGAAATAGTTTCTGAGTTCTACAGACCTGTGGTGGCAAAGCAAACTCCGCTACCAATGCTGACTCTGCACCCAGCCCAGCATTGTCTATAAGGGAGAGGAATGTGAGGAAATAGCATTCTTTTTAATAGCCATGCTGTCATTTCTTGATGAATTCCTCCTATTTGGATACTTAATTATTTGGATAATTTTTAACACTACTTTGCCTCTTCCTTAAAAATAACATCCATCAAGTTTGGTAGAACTTTTTCCATGCCAAGGAAATTAGAAATTTAAAAGTTGATTCAGTATTAACAAACATATTACTCTTCAGTTTGTTTTATAAAGCACAGCCCTGGCTGAGTGGTTCAATTGCTTGGAACATCATCCCATGCACTAAAAGACTGTGGGATCAATTCCCAGTCAGGGCACATATGGAAGGTAACTAATCAATGTTTCTCTTCCCCGCTTCCTCCCTCAAATCAGTAAACATATCCTTGGATGAGGATTTTTAAAAAATCATATACATTCATTAAAGTTTTGGTATTTACCCAAAAATATATTGAAGAAATCATATATTTTAATAAAAAAGCAAGGACTTGGTGTGCTCAGTGATAAACAAAGCTGGAGGTTAGTTCAAGCAGTGAAAACAGATTTTATTCAGTAACTGCTGATGGTAGGGGATAGAGGGGTCTCCATTCATTTGGAATCATGCAGGTGTGACTTAGTGCTTTAAAGAGGGAATGAGGGGTTATGGAGGGGCACGTGCCAGGCTCAAGGAGAGTCGAAGTTAGGATTCTGCTCTCTCACAGCGACCCAGGTCCTGTCATTCCTGATGGTTGCATTTCAGGGGCAAGGCTTTCAGTCACTCTCCCCCCAGTTGGGAACAGCGCAGATATATTCTTTTTTTTACATTTTTACAAATGATATTTTATCATTTATGGTATTACGGTTATCCCCAGGTTTTTCCCCCTATGCCCACTTCTAACCAGTCCCCCAACCCTCAGGAAATCCCCATTTCATTGTCCCTGTCCATGGGTCATACATATATGTTCTTTGGTAATCCCTTCACCTTCTTGCATCTAGTCCCCCCTCCTGCATCCCCTCTGACAGCTGGCAGTCTGTTCCATGTGTCCATGCCTCTGTTTCTATTTTATTAGTTTATTTTGTTCATTATAGACACTGTTGAGGTAGAGAAATACATCTGCATCTCAAAGGGACAGAGGAAAGGGGTCAGAATGTAAGTCCTTTTTAGTAAATACTCCAAGAATGGGAGTTCATGGGCCTATCTTCAGGTTGTGGAGTAGAAGAAAGAGTAAATTCCTTTAACAGCCTTCAGCTTTTCCAGACAGGCACTTGAAGGGGGCTGGGTTGTCCCACAGAAATCACCTTGGGTTGCAAGAAGCTAGGCTAAAGTTTGTCAGATGTCTCAAGCAGTAGTGGAGTAATGGAGTGTTTGCATGGAGGTTCTCTGTACTCATGATGCTCTGTCTCCATGAAAAAGATGTCCTGTCTCCACAGAAAGGAATATAGTATCTGATACAGAGATAGCAATGAAAAGCTTGATTTTAAGATATTCTTTAGTTCTTGTGTGCCATATTCAATGTGAGCATCATGAGTGAGGTTTGACCTGTCTTTGGTAAACATCTTGTCAATGGTTTCCTGTGTTGGAAGAAAATATCCGTGGTTTACTTTGCGATGAAAAGAATGAGATTTAGCTCTTAAACCATACAATAATATTTTTGCATAAAATGCATTAGAGATGCCAGTAGATTCTGACTATATTATGCATATTTTATTTTATATTTTTTCAGATAATATAAATTCAGTTTGAGTAAAGTATTAACAAATGACTATTAATGCATGGATATTCATGAATGTGTTCAGTTTCCACCACTTTCAGATCACAAGCCAGAATTTTCCTCAGAAGTAGGATATAAGATTTATTAGTCTATCTAGAAAAACCCAAATGGAATAATACATATCAGAAAAGGAGAGAGAAATTCCTGATTTAAAAATGACATCTTGTCTCAATAGCTTTCTAAGTAGATAGAAGACTAGGCCAAGTAGTAATACCTAAGAGTCAATAGAAAATATCTCGTAGTATAGTTTGATATTAAGTAGCATGGTTCCTCCAACTTTGTTCTTCTTTCTCAGGATTGCTGTTGTTATGTGGGGCCTTTGGTGGTTTCATATAAATTTTTGAAATATTTGTTCTAGTTCTATGAAAATGTCATTGGAATCTTGGTTGGAATTGTGTTGAATCTACAGATTGCTTTGGGCAGTATGGACATTTTAATGATGTTAATTCTTCCTATGCATGAACGTGGTATGTGTTTCCACTTATTTGTATCTTCTTCAATTTCTTTCTTCAGTGTCTTATAATTTTCCAAGTATAGGTCTTTTACATCCTTGGTTAGATTTATTCCTAGGTATTTTATTCTTTTTGAAGCAATTGTAAATGGTATTGTTTTCTTATCAGTTCATTATTGGCATATAATAATGCAGCTGATTTCTGGATACTAATTTTGTATCCTGCTACTTTGCTAAATTCATGTATCAGTTCTAGTAGTTTCTTGGTAGAATCTTTGAGGTTCTCTATGTAAAGTACCATGTCATCTGCAAATAAAGACAGTTTCACTTCCTCCTTTCCAATTTAGATGCCTTTTCTTTCTTTTTCTTGTTGATTGCTGTGGCTAGGACTTCCAGTACTATGTTGAATAAGAGAGGTGAAAGCAGACATCCCTGTGTTGTTCTTCATCTTAAAGGGAATGCTTATAGTTTTTGCCCATTGAGTATGATGCTGGCAGTGGGTTTGTAATATATGGCCTTTATTACGTTTAGGTATATTCCCTCTATTCCCACTCTACTGAGAGTTTTTATCATAAATCAGCACTGGATTTTATCAAAAGCTTTTTCTGCATATGATCATGTGTTTTTTATCCTTCATTTTGCTTATGTGGTGAATGACATTTATTGACTTGCGAATGTTGTTCCAGCCTTGCATTTCTGGAATAAATACCACTTGATCATGGTGTATGATCTTTTTGATGCATTGCTGTATTTGGTTTGCTACAGTCTATAAATTAAAACAGCCTGGTATTGGCATAAAAACAGATACACAGATCAATGGAACAGAATAGGGAACCCAGATATCAACCTGCATCTTTGTAGTCAGTTAATATTTGACAGGGAGCAAGCACATACAATGGATTAAAGATAGTTTATTCAATAAATGCTGTTGGACAATGGAATACTATGCAGTAGAGAGAAAGAAGGAGCTCCTACCCTTTGCAACAGCATGGATGGAACTGGAGAGCATTATGCTAAGTGAAATAAGCCAGGCAGTGAAAGACAAATACCATATGATCTCACCTTTAACTGGAACCTAATCAACAAAAGAAAAAAGCAAACAAAATATAATCAGAAACATTGAAATTAAGAACAATCTGACAGTAACCAGAGGGCAGGGAAGGGATAGTGGGGGGAAGGGTTTTCAGGAACTACAATAAAGGACAGATGGAAAAACCAAGGGGGAAGGTGGAAGCAAGGGAGGGAGGTGGGTTTGGCTGGAATGGGGGCAGTTGAGGGGGGAAAATGCAAACAACTGTAATTGAACAACAATAAAATAATTACTAAAAATAAATGGTGTTGGAAAAATTGGACTGATAACATGCAGAAAAATGAAACTAGACCATGCAGAAAAATGAAAGTGTTCTTACACCACACACAAGAATAAATTCAAAATGGATCAAAGACTTAAGTGCTAGACCCAAAACCATAAAAATCCTCGAAGAAAACATAGTCAGCAAAACCTTGGGCATTGCTCCTAGAAATTTTTTATCAGATCTGTCTCCCCAGGCAAGGGAAACAAAAGAGAAAAATAAACAAATGGGACTCGATCAAACTAAAAAGTTTTTGCACAGCAAAGGAAATCAATAAAATGAAAAGGCAACCCACAGAATGGGAGAACATATTCACCAATATATCTGATAAAGGGTTAATATCCAGAATTTATAAAGTACTTACAAAACTCAACACCAAGAAACAAATAACCCAATTAAAAAATGGGCAAAGGACCTGAAGAGACACTTCTTCAAAGAGGACATACAGATACATGGGCAATAAACATATGAAAAATGCTCAGCATCACTAATAATCAGAGAAATGCAAATTAATACCACAATAGATATCACCTCACACCTGTTAGAATGGCTATCATCAATAAATCAACAAACAACAAGTGCTGGTGTGGATGTGGAAAAGGGGAACCACTTAGCACTGTTGATGGGAATGCAGACTGGTGCAGCCACTGTGGAGAGCAGTATGGCAATACCTCAAAAAATTAAAAATGGATCTGCTGTTTGACCCAGCAATCCCACCTCTGGAAACTATTTTTACATTTGCATTTACATTTGCATCTACATTTACATTTACATATTCCACTTCTGGTTCAAAGGCACCCAAACCACTAATTTGAAAGAATATAAGCACCCCTATGTTCACTGCAGCATTATTTACAATTGCTAAGATATGGATGCAGCCCAAGTGTCCATCAATGGATGATTGTTAAAAAAACAACTATGGGGCATTTACACAATAGAATTCTACTAAGCTGTAAAAAAAGAAGAAAATTTTAACCCTTTGCAACAGTATGGATGGACCTGGAGAACATTATGCTAAGTGAAATTAGCCAGTCAGAACAACAAATACCATATGATTTCACTCATACGTAGAATCTAATGAAGAAACTGAAGTAACAAGCAAAACCAAGACAGAATCATAAATGCAGAACAGATTAACAGCTGGTTGGGTGGGGAGGAGATTAGAGGGTGGAGGGATTGAGCAAAAAGGACTCATGGACAACAGTGTGTCGATTGCCGTCGGGAGGGCAGTGTAAGGGGACTAAATGGTAATGGAAAAAATACAATAGAAATTTAAAAAAGAAAAAAGTAAACACTAAGATAAATATTCATTTATTTCATAAGAAATGTTTGCTACCTAATTAATTCAACATTGTCTCTCCTATGAAATTTTACATTATGCAGGGTTTTTAAAATTTGTGTTTTCCTTGCATTATATACTTTTCTTGTCTTTACAGATAGGTACATAATATAAAACTGTGTCTGTTGTGTTTTTCTATTAAAGACAGTTTTCTTGTCTACTTTTAAAGGAAGAGTTTTTTTATCATATCTGATGGCCTAAGACTAATATTTTTTCTATTAATCCTCCGTATTTTACAGAATGGAATAAATTGTGCTTTCTTTGACATCTTTTCATTCATAATTTCCAGAACTACACCACATTGGATTTGTAGATATGGGTTTCTATTGTGAAGTCACTCAACACTGAGAGCCTGTTGTTTATGTTATTCTAAACTCTGAGATGATGGAGCATCACCTCCCATTCACTTAAAGGATTCGATAGTATTTGATTTGCAAGAAGGAGATTGGAAGATGAGTCCTGGGTCCTTTAAAAGTTGTATTTCCCACTAACCATCAATGTGAATAAATGCTTCAGTGATGGAGGTGTGGAGTCAACAGTGCCATGCAGGGTACGATAAAAAACATCCCAGGCTTGCATGTAGACTATATCCCACTAGAATCTCAGCAAACCTCCAAGCACTGTGATCTTTTCCTCCGTGTGGGTGTACTGAACAGTTCTAAATAGGACATGGTCAAATAAAATGATTAAGAGTTACCTGGAATGACTCCAAGGGGCAGAACATGATTTGCAACTGAAAGAATTATTTACATCTGCATTTCACTAAACAAGTAAACAAGTGGTTCTTCTGATAGTGACAGGTCTTTTCCTCATTAGTTGGTCGTGAGAAGGCAGTGAACCTGGAAGGCCCTAAAGGAGGGACTAAATAAGAGTGGTCCTGGCTTCTAACCCATTTCATGTTACCGTGGATTGTCTAAATGAGCAGAGTCATTAAAAGGAAAAACAATATTTAGGAATCCTTAAACTGAAGTAGTCACATACATATTCAGTTCCTCAACTAAGTGTATTTTTCATGGGGAAAAGTAGGTAACACCTCACAGTTATTTTTAGCCCCTGCCCGTAAACCACTTTTATATATAGCCTGTTATTATTTTCAAAAATCCATCAAACCAGCAATTCCAAGTTTCTTAGCTGACTGAGACCCTCTTCTACAATCCAATCTGGGGTTTGAATCTCCCAGTTGCCTCAGGATCGTCCCCTGGCCCCTCCCACTTACTGACTGCCTTCACCTAACAGCTCTGCTGCTGCCATTTGGCTCTTTATGACAAAGAGATAGAAAGGAGGTAGGAAGAGCTCCGGCTTTGCATTGGGAAATTTCAGTACATTTTCTCATTTAATCTTTGCAACAGTCTCCATTTTACTGATGAGGACACTAAGGTTCAGAGAGTTTAAGTGACTTGCTCAAGATCATGTAGATAATGACCCTTATCAGAGCCAGGGATTGCCCCCCAGCAGGTCCCTCTAATGCCACCTGTGCAACCCACATCCTTAGATCTTGTCACCAATTTATTACCCACTGATGAGTGAGTGTAACTATAACCATCTTCTTGAAAAAGAGCAGTTTCAGGATTTAGAGGATATTTTTGTTGCTTATGTGAAAGGGATATTCAACATTTATTTATCCCGCTTTCCAGAGAGTTTACCTGTCAATGTCTCTAACCTGTGAGGGAGTCATAGAAGTTAATGTGGATGTAGATGGAGATGTAGAAATGACCCAACCTTAGTAAAAATGACACTGAATTTCCCCAGAGACACTTTTGTGTTTACTATATAGCAGTCAGGACCTAATTGGTAGACTGATACATTTAGGAACTTCAAGGGAGGATTGGGTGTCAAAACTGACATTCATTTTCCCAGCCCTAGAATGTCATGTCATGAGGTTGTGGGAGGCGCTGTAGAAACACCATTGAGTTCACTGAGAAAACTTCAATGAAGAGAGTGGAGGGAATGAGAAGCAAAACAAAACAAAAGCTTAATGCTTTTCTTTCAGTGTAAACATAGTTAGATTTTACTCAGGAGACATATTATGTGTTATATTTCATTTTCCACCAGGCTTATACAAGTAATTATATTAAAAAGTTTCTATTAATATTCACTTTGACCTATGGTTGATTATATCATTATTTCCATAAGTAAATAATTTTTCAGTAAGGGCCAAGTGAGGCTACTTGGGCAAAGGAATAATCAACCATTTTCTCTTGAGAATTCTTTCAAAAGTTGCATTTCAATTAAGATGGTGTTGGATAACAGACAGGGTGAAGTGAAATTACGGATTTGAAGTACTTATCATTCAACACTAAAACAACTCATTAAACCCCTACTGTTAAAGATTACTTCACATTAACATCCACAGAGACTTTCTGCCCCCTGAAGTCAATGGAGGCAGCACTGAGCCGCACAAGCCCGTGATGAAAGGCTCAGCAGGGACTTGGCTGCAGGCCCAGGTGTGGTTCATCCACTGTAAATTTTACTAGATAATCATCATCAACTGCAAGCACCTTTTGAAGAATGCATTCATTTTTGTCTTTGGGCATTAGATCTGCATCCAGTTCATCCAGTCAACCTCACATTATTAGGAGGAAAGGTAACATCAATTTATTACATTATTTCTTGATATAATAATGCCAGGGAAGAGCCTATCAGAAATGAACTCCCGGTTCAGTCTATGCACCTGCTTGCATGATCTCTTGGATGTTTAACAGGCATTTCAAAGGTTAATAGAAAAAAAAATAACTCTTGAGTCCATTCCCTACTCTATACAAACTCACCTGTTTGTCCCGTCTGGGTAAATTATATCACCCAGTGGCTCCCGTCAAAAAGGTAATGTGCTGTCCTTGACTCTTCCGTCTGTTTCACTCCCAAGAGCAGCAAGTCCATCAGTTCTACCTCCATAATCTACTTTGAGTTTGACCTCTTCTCAATACTTCTCACCACTAGCTCAAGGCTCAAGCATCATTAGTCCCCACAGTGCTCTTGTGCAAATTTGGAAAAGTCATTACTTTCTTTAGACTCAACTATCTCTTGGAATATTGCCATTCTATACTGTTGTTTTTCCTCCAAAGAAGACATATTACTGCCTCTGCTGGAAAGCAATTGTGACGCGTATGTATGTCATGTGACAAATATACAATATTTATGCTGTGAATGGCACCCCTGAGATTGTGCTGTGCAAAGCCTGTAGAATCTTGTGTGGCAGCCCTGAGTCAGGAAAGAGCCAGCTAATTATCCTGCTTCCTCTCTTATCCTCCTACTATAGTCATTTTTCCCCACAGAGCATCTAGAATGATCTTTTTAAAGTCAGACATCAAATCATGTCCCTCCCCTGCTAGGAACCTCCCAAAAGAGTCCTTTTACGCTCAAAGTAAAAATCCAAACTCTTTTTTATAGTGTGCAAACCTCACTAAAATCAGGCCCCTGCCTGTCTCCCCAGCCTTTCCTCCAGGCTCTCAGGTTGAAAACATATCCATATGCATAGGCAGGGCCTAATGACGGTCATCTGTTCTGATTGATGGGTGCCCTTGTCAGGTCAGCCATTAAACAGTGAATATCTGCCCTGACTACCTCTTTTGGCCCTGCCCGCTTGGCTCTAGCTAGACGCATTGGCTTTGCTGTTCCTGGAACAGACCAGGCATAATTCCATCTGCATTCATCTCCTAGAGCTGTATTAACAAATTACCGCACTGAGTGACTTAAAATAACAGAAATTTATTCTCTCACAGTGGTGGAGACAAAAAATCTGAAATCAAGATGTGGGCTGGGTGGATTCCCTCTGGAGGCAGGGAGGGTGCATGTGTCCCATGCCTTACTCTGAGCTTCTGGTGAATGTCGGCAATCTTTGATGTTCCTTGGCTTGTAGCTGCGTGACTCCAATCTCTGCCTTGGTCTTCATGTGGTCTTCAACCTCTTTCCTGTGTCTCTTTCCCCTTTTCTTCTCTTATAAAGACTGGTTATTATAATTAGGGCTCATCCTAATTTAGGATAATCTCATCTCATGATCCCTTACTTAAGATCATCTGCGAAGATGGTTATTCCAAGCAAGGTCCTATTCTAAAGTTCCTAGTGGACGTATCTCTTAGAGAGCCACTACTCAAACCACTATAATCTATGATAGCTTTCTCGTCTTCTGTGTTTTCCTTGAATATTTTTTCACCTGGCAGATAGGACATTTCTCCTTCACTTTATCCCAGTTTTTTTCTCAGGTAATAATTCTTCAGAGAGGCCTTCTCTGTCTGCCCATCTACAATATTAATAGCTTCTGCCCTGGCTGGTGTAGCTCAGTGGATTGAGAGTGGGCCTGCAAACCAAAGGGTCACTGGTTTGATTCCCAGTCACGGCACATATCTGGGTTGCAGGCCAGGTCCCCAGTGGAGGCCATGTGAGAGGCAACCACACATTAATGTTTCTCTCCCTTTCGTTCTCCTTCCCTGCCTCTCTCTCTAAAATTAAAAAAATAATAATAATCTTTAAATAAAAATAAAATATTAATACCTTCTCCTCATTCCTCTTGATTCATTTATTCTACTTTCACTTTTCTTTGTGGCACTTTAATAACATCTTCCATTTCATTGTACATTGTTTATTTTTTGTTTACTGATTATTGTCCCCACTAGAATATCCAGTCCATCATGTCAGGGACTTTTTCTTCTTCATCTCAGTATCACCTAGCACAGGTGTTAGTAAACTGTGTTCCATTGGCCAAATCCAGTTGCCACCTGTTTCTGTGAAGTTATATGGAAGCACAGGCAAGCCCATATTTTTGTATATTGTCAGCTGCTGCTTTTGTGCTATAATAGCAGAGTTGAGGGTCATGACAGAGACTGTGTGGCCCACAAAGCCTAAAATCTGTACTACCTGACCCTTTAAAGAAAGTTGCATGTGTATGGCATATGTGTCTGGCTTGTAGTATATGTTTGCTGATTTATATTGCAAAGGGTTATTTCCAAACAGAGAAATTTAATTTGGTCTTAGGGTTGATATTTTGAAGAGGAAGATATCTGGGTTCTTTTTTCTCTGTTTCTAACTTAGAATAATTCATAAATGCTAATTTGAGTACTTACAAGAGGAAGAGGAAATTCTATTAAGATAAGATTACAGAATGCACTTCTTAGATCACAAATTACTTGGAAGAGTGAGTGTGCCATCTTGTTTAATTTTTGTAATTACCCAATTAGGTCAGTATAATGCTCTCTATCTCATAGGCAGATAAAATGAGGTCACCCATCTAGTAAGAGGCAAAGCCAGAACTCCAACTGGGCTCTAACTTTAGGTCCTGATGTCTTCCTTGTGCTTCTGTCCCGCAGCTAATGTCGTCCTCCAAAGAGAGCAAATCCAGATATTTCACTGGGACCACTTCATATTTCCAGCTGTCTCTGTAGACGTGTATATCATCACGAGGCATATCTCAGGCTTCCCAAATTACAAGTGTTTTCTTACATTTTAGTGTAAAATATAAAAAATTAAAGATTATCATGTACCTCAGAGCATAAATAATGCTATATATTTTTGTATCCCCACAATATCGAGAAGAGCGCAAGATACAAATTGAGGTGAGTAGTCAACACTAAGTAAGTGTAATTGGATTCTGATACACAATACAAAATAGAAAGAAGTGCTATTTAAAGGCCTAAGTGACTTAAAATATTTTTGACATCTCGGATGGTCATCGAGAGGATAATAGATACATGGGCTTGTTAATAATTTAGATCTTTGTATCATTTCCTGTTTTCTTTTCAGGTTCCTCAGCCATTTGCTTTAATAAATTTTATATTAAAAGGAAGTAAACTAAGAATACATATTTTTAGAACAATTAGTGAGAGACTTCCTGTCAAGATCGATGTATAGGTAGAGACATTTCACCTCATTGCACAATGATAAGAAGGATCACAATTAACCTCAAAACAAAAAACACCCAGAACTGCCAGAAAATCGAACTGTATGAAAGTCTGACAACCAAGGAGTTAAAGAAGCCACATTCATCCGGAGGGGTAGGAGGGTCAGATATGGGAAGTCAGGGCACAGAGGACATGGTGTGGTGGTAGTGAGGTGGCTGGTGGAATTGGTGGTCCCACATTCACTTGTGGCGGATAAAATTGGGAAGGATACCTTGGGAGCAAGTCATCTCAATCCCAGGCCAGACCACACAGCCCATGGTACCAGTGCTGGGAAAATAAAGCCTGGTAATTTCTGGTTGTAAAAATCTGTGGGGGTTTGAGTGGCAGAAGAAACTTCTGATATCTCAGGAGACTCTGTTAAAGGGCCTGCATGATCCTGGAATGAACACAAACTCACCCGCTCTGCGAACCACTACTGGGGCAGAAGTTAGGCTCCAATCAAATACAGGAAGGGGGTGAAGCGATTGCAAATAGGCAAGTGCCGAGCAAGCCTCAGAAGCAGGTGTTGTCCCCTCTCCAACACCTCCTCCACATACAGCACCAAAAGTGGTGAAATGTGTTGTCCCAACCTGTTGAATACCTAAGGCTCTGCCCCATACAATATAACAGGTGTGCTAGGACAGGGAGGACAGGGAGACAAAGAAGGTCTACCTAATCCACAGAAAGAAACACAGGGAGGCTGCCAAACTGAGGAGACAAAGAAATATGGCCAAAGTGAAACAACAGAACAAAACCCCAGAAAAAGAACTAAGTAAAATGGAGATAAGAAATCTATCACATGCAGAGTTCAAATCACTGGCGATAAAGATGCTCAGAGAACTCATTGAATACAGCAGAAACATGAGGGAATAACTGAAGGCTACACTAAGTGAAATAAAAAAAATCCACAGGGAACCAACAGTGAAGGAAAGAAAGCTGGGGTTTAAATCAATGATTTGGAACTTAAGAAAGAAATAAACAATCAACCAGAACAAAATGAACAAACGAGAATTAAAAAAACTGAGGAGAGCATAAGACAACTTTGGGACATCTCCAAAAGTTCCAACTTCCAAATTATAGGGATGTCAGAAGGGGAAGAGGAAGAATAAGAAATTGAAAACTTATTTGAAAAACAAATAAAACTTCACTAATGTGCCAAAGGAAATAGTCATACAAGTGCAGGAAGCACAGAGTCTCAAACAAGTTGGACCCCAAGAGGACCACACCAAGACACATCATAATTAAAATGCCAAAGGTTAGAGATAAAGAGACAATCTTAAAAGCAGCAAGACAAAAGCAGAGAGTTACCTACAAAGGAGTTCCCACCAGACTCTCAGCTGATTTCTAAAAAGAAATTTGCAGGCTAGAAGGGACTGGCAAGGAGTATTCAAAGTGATGAAAAGCAAGGGCCTACAACCAAGATTACTCTGTTCAGCAAAGCTGTCATTTAGGATTGAAGGGCAGATACAGTGCTTCCCAGACAAGGTAACACTGAAGGAGTTCATCATCACCAAGCCATTAGCACATGAAACGTTAAAGAGACTTATTTAAGAAAAAGACTTATTTTAAGAAAATATTAAAATGGCAACAAATTTGCAACTATCAATAACTGAATCTAAAGAAACAAACTAAGCAAACAATAGAACTGGAACAGAATAATAGATACACAGATCATTTGGAGGGTTATCAGTGGGAAGGGTGAAGGGGGAGACAGAGGGAAAAGGGGCAGGGATTAAGAAACATAATTGGTAGGTACAAATGTCAAGAATAGTATAGGAAAAGGAGAAGCCAAAGAACTTATATGCCTGACCCATGTACAGGAACTAAGGGGGTGGATTGTTGGAGGGAAGATGGGTACCCAATGGAGGGGGGCAAATGGGGAAAAATTGGGACAACTGTAATAGCATAATCAATCAAACATACTAACAATTAGTGAATAAGTATACTAACATGAATAATTCTTCTAGAACAGGGAATGTAATGATAATTTGGGGAAACTATGAGAGAAAAGGTGAGAAGTATGGAGGACAGAGTGAGACATTAAGTATCTATATAATAGGAGTTTCAGAAGAAAAACAAATGGGATAGAGAACAAACTATTATCAAGTAAAGACTTGAGAATCAAATTAGAAAAGCTTCAGGGACTAACAAGATTAGTGAATGAAGAAGAGGCATAGCTATGTCCTGAGAAATTACTGAAACAAATAGAGAATCTGTAAACCAATAATAATTTGCCCTTAAAGGAAAGGTAATCAAACAACAAACACAGTTTGGCCATGATTGTTGATAAGCTATTTGCACGATTATTTAAGGGATCAGAAAATACCCACAAGACTTTGAACAGAAGGGTGGAAATTTCACTAGTCATATCACAGGCATCATTTCACGTGTCATTCTAAATGATAGGATGACTGTATCAACCTCAGATTTATTCCTTTCTTGTGTTGTATTTATTCACTCACTACCCATAGTTGCTGAGCCTGCAGTGCTAGATGCTGGGGATACACAGCTGAATAAGGCACACTCCCTGCCCACAGGGAGTGGGGAGTCAGGTGAGAGACAATGGCAATAGTTATGGTCTGTGAGAGACCAAGGAAGGCTTCTCGGAGATCTCCAGCTAGAAATCAGGGAAGAAGGGGTGTTATGGACAGAAGAAGAAGCAGCATGTGCCAGAGTACAAAGACAAATTTGTTTTAATCTAATTCTCATGGTCATGGTCTTTCTTTCACTTCTCCCCCTGTGCTTTTAGTTGTGCAACACTGGAACCCTAGACCAACTATTTTTTAGGAAAATTAACATCCTCATCCATAGTTTCAGTGACCTTCTTCATATGAAGAGGTGCACATATTAAGGCAAAAGGTTAAAAAAAAATAAAGAAAGAAAGGACATTTTTTATTGTTGTTCACGCACAGTTGTCTGCATTTTCTCCCCACCACTCCCCTGACCCCAGCCATCCCCACCTCCCTTCCCTGATCCCACCACCCTTGGTTTTGTCCATGTGTCCTTCATAGTTGTTCTTGAAAACTCTCCCTGCTTTTCCTCCCATTAACTCCTCCCTTCTCACCCCTGCTTACTGTGAGTTTGTTCTTAATTTCAATGTCTCTGGTTATATTTTGCGTGCTCATTTGTTTTGTTGATTAGGTTCCACTTAAAGGTGAGATCATATGGTATTTGTCTTTCGCCACCTGGCTTAATTTCACTTAGCATAATGCTCTCCAGTTCCATCCATGCTGTTGCAAAGAGTAGGAGCTTCTTCTTTCTGCTGTGTAGTATTTCATCATGTAAATGTACCACAGTTTTTTGACCCACTCATTTACTGATGGGCTCTTAGGTTGCTTCCAGCACTTGGCTATTATTGTAAATTGTGCTGCTATGAACATTGGGGTGCATAGGTTCTTTTGGATTGGTGTTTCAGGATTCTTAGGGTATTATCCCAGCAGTGGAATTGCTGGGTCAAAAGGCAGATCCATTTTTAGTTTTCTGAGGAAATTCCATACTGTTTTCCACAGTGGCTGCACCAGTCTGCATTCCCACCAACAGTGCACTGAGGTTCCCTTTTCTCCACATCCTCTCCAACACTTGTTGTTTGTTGATTTGTTTATGATGGCCATTCTCACCAGTATCTTTAAGACAAAGCATTTTGCTCCTCTGGCAGTTCACTATCTCCCAAGTTGAAAGTTTCGATATGAAATATATTGACCGTCTAATTCATTCAATAAGCACCAAGGCAGAAACCATGCTTACTCTATGGATTATGCCTTGCTGAATTGGCTGTCAACATTCAAGTCATAAATAATAATAATGGCACATAAACACCAGGAAAGGCAAGAATGCAAAAATGTTACCTTACCCAAGTTGTACATGGATATTTTCTCTCAATATCTAGACGAACTCTACAAGGTTGTTTTATGATATGAAAAAATGTACTATATAGTCAAGTTACCATTATAATAAGAACCTTAGACTTTCACAGTTTGGGCTTTTCCTAAGCATTATGGCTTAAATTCTTCACATTGTGTTATAGGAAGTTTCATGTTAAGAAATAGAAGCAGATTATCCTTTGCATTTGTGAGTAATTCTTTTCCTCTGTGGAAAAAGGCTCACACACTATGGAAGCGATTTTTCAGTACAGATCATAGGTTTCCTTGTTTCCCTTCATTCTTTCCCACCAAGTCCAGCTTAGGACCAGCAGCTCACTCTCATTCTGAGGATGTCTGGGAGAGGAGTCACATTGCCTGAGACACAGAAGCTGGTAGTCTGTGTCTGTGAGCACATGTGGGACAGAACCCCCAGCCTCTAACTGGCCGCTCACCCTGGGCTCTATTTTATTATAGTAGAAGACCACTCTGTGTATTTTCAAATCCACTTAACTAAAACTAAATAAATGTGTGTTGACCACCTCTGATGTCCCTGATGTTCATGTGCCATGCACTAGGCACACTGCAAAATACATCGACTGAAGCATACTTCCTACCCAAACACACGGAAAGATCACAACTTCCTGGAAAAGTGGTCTAAAATTAGACAAGGATTTTCAAGATAGTGAACAATGAAAGAAGTACAAAGTATTTTGAGGGTTTGTAGGGAGACAATCAAAAGTAGATTCCTACAAAGGAAACCAGTAAAGATAAGATTTCAAAGATGAACAGGATTTTTTTAAACCAACACTTATTTAGTTACATATGTTAATTTTGAGCAAATGCAACCCCGCTTACATAGAGACAGACATCAAGTTTCACATGTCTCCAGTTCTCAGTGTGTTCCCTGTTCTGACGGTGCTGTCAGCCTTTGTGAAGCCGCCCCTTCTGTGCGGGAGGGGGAGGGGAGGCCCTTCGGGAAAGCCCCATGGTTGTCGCAACTTCTTATCAGAACCACGATGCAGCTCATGATCCATTTCACTCGTTTGATCTAATCTCCATTTGCCTTGTGAATTCCATGTGAATGGCATTTACATTTTAACAGAATCAGTGTTATTTGTAGTGTTTGGTAGAATTAATGCATCACATGTCAGTAAGACTTCAAAGTATATGTAATATTTTGTTTTGAATGTAACAAAAGTGTTTAACTAATAGTGGTTGTAGAAATAACTGAATAAAAATATATCTTTCTCATTTCAAAGAAACCTCATACAAAAAATAGAGAGATAAATATATCCAAGAGACTCTGGTTCAGAGTGATGTGTATAATTTTGGAAGTGTCACTATTATAAACAGAAACTTCTCTCAGTTTTGAAAAAAAATCTAATTGCCTGTGGCAATTTTTCTGAGAATTTGTTCTTTCATATAGTGGAATCGTGTGACATGTATTTCATTCAGATTTTGTACAAGAATTTAAGATAATACAGTACTTTTAAAAATATATATTTTAGTGATTATAGTTGTCCCAGTTTTTGCCCTTTGCCCCCCTCCATTGGGTACCCATCTTCCCTCCAACAATCCACCCCCTTAGTTCCTGTACATGGGTCAGGCATGTAAGTTCTTTGGCTTCTCCTTTTCCTATACTATTCTTGACATTTGTACCTACCAATTATGTTTCTTAATCCCTGCCCCTTTTCCCTCTGTCTCCCCCTTCACCCTTCCCACTGATAACCCTCCAAATGATCTGTGTATCTATTATTCTGTTCCAGTTCTATTGTTTGCTTAGTTTGTTTCTTTAGATTCAGTTATTGATAGTTGCAAATTTGTTGCCATTTTAATATTTTCTTAAAATAAGTCTTTTTCTTAAATAAGTCTCTTTAACGTTTCATGTGCTAATGGCTTGGTGATGATGAACTCCTTCAGTGTTACCTTGCCTGGGAAGCACTGTATCTGCCCTTCAATCCTAAATGACAGCTTTGCTGAACAGAGTAATCTTGGTTGTAGGCCCTTGCTTTTCATCACTTTGAATACTCCTTGCCAGTCCCTTCTAGCCTGCAAATTTCTTTTTAGAAATCAGCTGAGAGTCTGGTGGGAACTCCTTTGTAGGTAACTCTCTGCTTTTGTCTTGCTGCTTTTAAGATTGTCTCTTTATCTCTAACCTTTGGCATTTTAATTATGATGTGCCTTGGTGTGGTCCTCTTGGGGTCCAACTTGTTTAGGACTCTGTGCTTCCTGAGCTTGACTATTTGCTTTGCACTTGACTATTTGCTTTGCTTTGTATGACTATTTCCTTTGGCACATTAGTGAAGTTTTCTTTCATTATTTTTTCAAATAAGTTGTCAATTTCTTATTCTTCCTCTTCTCCTTCTGGCACCCCTGTGATTTGGATGTTTATATGTTTAAAGTTGTTCCAGAGGTTCCTAAGCCTAACCTTGTTTTGTTGAATTCTTTTTTCTTCCTGCTGTTCTGATTGAATGCTTTTTCTTCCTTGAGTTCCAAATCATTGATTTGATTATCAGTTTCATCCTCTCTTCTGTTGGTTTCCTGTATATTTTTCTTTATTCATTAGTGTAACCTTCACTTCTTCCCTTGTGTTTTTGCCATATTCAATGAGTTCTCTGAGTATCCTTATCACCAGTGACTTGAACTCTGCATGTGATAGATTTCTTATCTCCATTTTACTTAGTTCTTTTTCTGGGGTTTTGTTCTGTTGTTTCATTTGGGCCATATTTCTTTGTCTCCTCAGTTTGGCAGCCTCCCTGTATTTGTTTCTGTGTATTAGGTAGAGAGTTGTTTTGACTACCTGTCTTAGAAATGGTAACTGTAAAGTCTGTGGAGCAAAGCCTGAGGTACTCACCAGGGTGGGACAACCCACCTCACCACTTTGTGGCACTGTGTGGGAGGAGGATTCAGAGAGGGGGCAGCGCTGTTACCTGGCTTCTGGAGGTTTGCACAGTACTGGTCCATTTCTAGTCACTTCGCCCACTTCCTGCATGTGACTGGCAACTTTTTAGCTGTTGCCCTTTTGTTTGAATCCAAGAATGAGTGGGTTTGCATATGCTCTAAGTCTGTGAGGGCCCTTTAAATGTACTTTTCTGAAAATCTGGAAGTTTCTTCCACTGTCCCAACCGCCACTGGTTTTTAGAGCCAGTAGTTATGGAGCTTTATCCTCCTGGCACTGGAATCCTGGGCTGTGTGGTCTGGCCTTGGGCCAGATCCCTTGCTCCCAAGGTGTCCCTCCTGACTTTTCCACCACATGGGAATGTGGGCTGCCCATTCTGCTGGTGCCACCTCTCCAGGCCACACCACATCTCTGTGCTTTTGTGCCTGTTTTCACAACTCCACTCCTCCTACCCATCTGGATGGATATGGCTTCTTTAAATCCTTGGTTGGACTTCCATACAGCTTGATTTTCTGACAGTTCTGGCTGTTATTAGTTTTGAGATATAGTTGTAATTATCTCTGTGGTTGCATAAAGAGGCTAAGTGTGTCTACCTATGCCTCTATCTTGACAGGAAGTTCTGATATAATACTTCCTGTCAAGGAAATAAAGCACAGTTGTGAAAAACTTCCATGACTCCATGATTTCATATAATTTATTTCAAGGGATTCCAAATCCCTTGGTTTGTCATTCAGGCACCGCCAATGTTTACAGCCTCCTCTTTGATCACCTAACTCTTCTTCATACCAGCGTTACCATACTACCTGCTATTCCTTATCCTCAGGTATTTTATTGTGTAGTTGAACATGCCATGGTTGAGAATTTTGACTTAAACGTACAAACAGCCATGAATGTACCTGCTGCTAATTAGTATCCTACAAAGAGACCCAGATGAATGTTGAGGAGAATTGGGCTCCGGTCTCAGCTCTACCAGTGATTAGCTGGATCACTTGACTGTACAGCTCACTAAGCTTCAGTTTCCTTATTGTTCAGATAAGGAGAGTGCACAAGATGACCTTGAAACTGCTTGTGGCTCTGAAAGCCTGGATTCTATCTTCTTTGTGTTGGTGGTCCCAACTCTAGAGCATGTCATTAATAGTCAAGAGATAAGATTTTGCTCAACCAGCCAGATGGACAGTTCAGCCTGCTAAAAAAATGAAAGACTGGTAAAGTACTTCTAATGGGTGGTTACAGCTTTTATTGATAAGTCAATTTGAGCTTATGACTCTGGTGTCACTTTCAAGACTAATTATTACAACAATGTCTCTGTCTTTGGCAGAATTTGGATTTGGAATAAATTCATTCTAATGGAAAATTTGGGGGAAATTTTAAGAACTACCATTTATGGTAGAATATATAAACTTGGCATGTAATTGGACTGGCTTCCTATTTAAAAAAAGGCTAAAGGGGTAAGATGCTGGGCTCTTCCTCTTGCCCACAACCCTCTCTCTGTCGGCACCTCTCCACTCTCACTGCCATCTCCCTCAGTTAAATCCTCTCACCAAGACAATTTCAATAACCTCCATAGTTTGTCTGCCCACCTCCTGTCCATATACAAGGCAGTTCTGCACAGTACTATCAGATTAATCTTTCTAAGGCAGGGATGTCTGCAGAAATAGCTGCAAACTCTTCTGCTTGTTATTCAAGGCCATAAACGATATGGACCCAACCCACCTTTCCAGGTTTATCTCCCACCAGTTGTTCACATTTACCTCCCACCTTTATTCCAGCAAATTTGCATCACTCCCTGGCCCTATATATGGCCAGCCTCACCTACCTCTGCACCTGCACTGCTCTCATAGGCTTTTAAAGTTTTGCAGGTACTTTACATGTTCTTACATGTTACCTCTCTCATGAAGACTTTATTCTCCAACCACAAATGGATATGACCTTTTTTCTCTTTAAATTCATCTCTTATCCTGGGTTCCTCTGCATTCTATTATTTGTATCCAAAATAATAAAATGGTGGCATTTCAGAGTTGAATGCAACCTTACTTACACAGATCATTCTCATCTGAAAGCTATTTTCTGCATCCTACAGAATTCCAAACAGGGATGGAGAGTGGTTTTTCACCTTACCCTTTGAGTTTTCACTAGAGCGATGTAACACTTATATTCCTAAGTTCATCCCATAGTGTTTTGCACAAGAAATGCGCATTTCATATTTGTTGGCTAAAACGGAGGCAGTCACCTCAGCATGGAAAGATAAGTATTGATGTAGAAAATCACAAAACACATTCTTCTTACCTCAATTATCAGTGTCACAAGTTGCTACCTTGTTGAACACTGCAGACCTCAGAACTTTTTATTCTTCCATTAATCAATTCATTCAGGGTTCATGGAATAGCTATGCTGCATTAGATTCTGACTGCCCTGGAGTTCTTATATATTAGCAATATACTTGCTATGGCACTTGTGATTGGGCCAAAGAGAGAAAGAGCACTGCCCCAACTACTGCAGTAGGAAAATTCCATCATAGCCTAAGACGATGAAGGTGAATATGGTGGACTGTTAGCCTAATGGCTTTATCTTTCACCCCTCTTTATACAGTTACTTTGCATATAACCCACAGTTCTTCCCTTTAAAAAGTAGAGTACAATTTCATTGCCTTTGATGCTGATACCCATGTGGACTTGCCTTGGTCAATGTTATGTTAGCAGCTCTGTCACAGGCAGAAGCTTGAAAATACTGTGGCCTGACTTCTGATCAAGATAATGACATAGGTAAACATGGCTCACCTCCTTGTACAACCACACCAAAATTACAACTAAACTATAGAACCACCATCACTCAGAACCATCCGAAATTGAGTTGAATGGAAGTCTGGCAATTATGGAATTAAAGAAAGCACATCCATCCAGACTGGTAGGAGGAGTGGAGATTTGGAACAGGCTGTTCCCACATCCACATGTGGTGGATAAGAATTCAGGGGGGATATCTCAGGAGTAAGGAGTCCCAGCCCCACACCAGGCATCCAGCCCCTCGGTTCCAGTACCAGAGAGATATATTCCCATAACTTCTAGCTGCAAAAACCAGTGGGGATTGAGCCAGTGAGGAAACATCTGGAGTCCCAAGTAGTTCCTCTCAAAGAACCCAAGCACAAACTTACTCAGATTTACTCCCTGTGAGCTCCAACACTGGGGTAGCAGTTGAAAGGCACCATTGACATATAGGGAGGAACTGAAGTGGCTGGGACCAAGGTGAGAACTGGGGGACAGCTTTCTCCTAGAGAGAAAAGTAGGCAAAGGTCATTGTTCCTTTTCTGAACCCTCCCCTGACAGAACCACAGAGCCCGTAGCCAGGTGCCATATCTGAGACTCCATCAACCTGGCTCACACTGTTTGCCCTGCCCTGGAGACCCTCTGAGACTCCATCCCACCCAACTTATGTTAACAGTGACTTTTCCATATGAATGATTGGTCTTGGCTCATGCTTCAGAACTTCCTAATTCCTCTCAAGCAAGTAACAGCCAGTCTCAGAGAGACCCCAGGCCCCATACCTCTTGCTAAGTAGCCCCAGGCCAAGCACCAGCAGCAGCTAGCCTAGACTCACAGCTTGGCTTTGCCCGGGAACCTCCAAGCCCAGTGCAAGTAGCAGTCATCTGCAGATTGCTTTATAGCTCCATGTGGAGTGGCCCTGGGAAGAACACAGAGGTGGAGACTGACCATGGCCAGCACTACCCAGGAAACTCCTGAGCCTGCACACTGAGCGGACAGCTACAGACCATGTTGGAGCACCACCATTCTGCCCCTGCAAGCTGATCCTCCAAGGGGGGCAGACATTGGTGTTCAGTGGTTACAGCCAATCCTTGCAGCTGGCTGGCCTGGGTAAATCCCTCCCGTCAACTGGCTCAAGTACAAGAGGAGGTTGTACTTAGCCCATACAAAGGGCATACCTCCAGTCCCCAGCTTGGGTGATAGGGGAGGCTGTGCCACTGGACCCCACAGGACACCTACTACATTAGGCCATGCTACCAAGACACAGAGTCAAAGGATCTCTAGAAACAAATACAGGGAGGCTGCCCAAATAGGAGACAAGGAAACATGGCTCAAATGAAAGGACAAATCAGAACTCCAGGAAAAGAACTGAACTAAACAGAGATATCTATCAGACACAGAGTACAAAACACTAGTTATGAGGATGCTCAAGAAACTTAGTGAGCACTTCAACAGCATAATAAAGATCCAGTCAGAAATGAAGACTTCACTAATTGAAATAAAGAACAATTTACAGGGAAACAAGAGTAGAATGATGAAGCTGAGAATCAAATAGATGATTTGGAACATAAGGAAGCAATAAACAACCAATCAGAACAACAAGAATAAAAAAGAATCCAAAAAAAATGAGGATAGCATAAGGAGTCTCAGACAACTTTAAGAGGTTCAACATTTGCATCATAGGGGTACCAGAAGGAGGAGAGAAAAAGCAAGAAATTGGGAATTTATTTGAAAAAAATAATGAAAAAAATGTCCCTAATTTGGTGAAGAAAATAGACATGCAAGTCCGTGAAGCACAGAGAGGCCCAAATGAGATGGCTGCAAGGAGGACCATTCCAAGACAGATCATTATTAAAATGCCAAAAGTTAAAGAGACTATCTTAAAATCAGGAAGAGAAAAGCAGTAGTTACCTACAGGGAGTTCCTACTTCAAGCTGATTTCTCAAGAGAAACTTAAAAGCTAGAATGTGTTGGCAAGAAATATTCAAAGTCATGAAAAGCAGAGACCTACAGACAAGATTGCTCTACCTATCAAAGCTATCATTTAGAATCGAGGACAGATAAAAAAGCTTCCCAGACAAGAAGAAATTAAAGGCATTCATCATCACCAAACCACTATTATATGAAATGTTAAAGGGACTTATTTAAGAAAAGGAAAAGATCAAAACTATGAACCATAAAATGGCAATAAATACATATCTAGCAACAATTAAATCTAAAAACTATACTAGGCAAACAAAAAGAACAGAAACAGAATCATGGATATGGAGAGCATTTTGATTTTTGCCAGATGGGAGGGGGTGTGGGGAAATGGGTGAATAAATAAGGGTAGTAAGAAGTACAAATTGGTAGTTATAGAATAGCCACGGGGATGTAAAGAATAGTATAGGAAAGGGAGTAGCCAAAGAACTTATACGCATGACCCACGGGCATGAACGATGGTGTGGGGATTGCTGAGGGAGTGGGGGGTGTCGGGTAGAGGGGGGGGCAAAGGGGGAAAAATTGGGACAACTGTAATAGCACATTTTGGCTTCCAGACATCCTATCAGCTGGGATTCTGTTGACTGTTCACTCTGTCCTTTGAAAGATCAGCTAGGTATCCCAGTTGGGTGCACGAGCAAGTGGACTCAGCCTCCACCCACATCACTGCCATCTTCCTCCCCCCTCAGTAAAATATTATTTAAGAAATAACCCCCCACTACAAAAACTACAGTGGCTTGTCCCTTTCCTCTCTTACATCATTGCCATGATCAAAAGAAAACGGCAACACTTGCTTCCTAAAAGGTAAGACAGGGCCAAGTACCCCATATTGTTTGAGTGTGGCTGTCCTGGGGTAGCCAAGAGTCAGGTGATCCTTAGATAGGTGAGCTAATCCAGCTCCCATCAAATAAGCCTCATTGCAGACTCATGGGCTAAATAAATGGTTATTCCATTATGCTGAGGTTCAATTATTGTTTGTTATGCAGCATTATATGAGGTCAGTTCTCAGATTCATACATTCCATAGCATGGAAGTATGTGCCAAGTACTTCAAGTGTAGTAGTTTTCTGTTTGCTTTATGTCTACAGGCAGCTGGATCCAGTAGTCATTGAATAATCAAAGGTATCCTGGGAAGTTTACTTTGCTATAATGTGATTATTTTAATACAGTTAAATGAATTAGAAAAATAATGGAATGTCTTTGTTTAGAACCATAAAAGAGGTAGTGCTCAATTCACTCATTTCCCTCAAACTCATTAGCGTAGATTATTTTCACCACAGTTGCAGGAAATTAACATGGGCTATTTCTCCAAAGTAGCGAGTATCAACATGCTAACACATCCTGAGTTACGGATGGTTTAGCAAAATTTGACAATGGCACATTGCTCTTTGAGAGACAATTCTAGGGACACCATAATGCTTTGGGCATTTGTGATCAATTAAGATAGTTGTGTTTTTTTGTCATAATTGATCCTATTACTATTCACTGATACTATCTCTAGTGAAAGATGTTTCCTTTCTTTCTTTTTTTTTAATGACAACTCTTTCCAAGGTCTCTAAAGTCTTCTGTTTTTAGAAAAGGTTTCTTGTTCCTAGTGGCATTGGGGTCCTCACAACCTTTTAAATGCTTCATGTTCTTATAGCTCGTACCATACACACTGTGATCAATACATGCAATTTAAAAATTTGTTAGTAGCATTATTAAAAAAACCAACTCAGAGGATAAGTGTTGGCAAGGATGTATACAAATGTGCACTGTTGGTGGGTGATGCGGACACCGGCTAGCAATGTCTGCGTCATTATGAATGAAATAAAACATACACATAGACTACTGAGTCTGGTGGAGGAAAAAGGATGACAGTGTGGCTTTTCTCTCAAGGGGAGCAAAAGCCATGGCCTCCGTCCACCATGACAGGCCTTTATTTTATTTCTCTTCACATCACAAGATGGTCCTCACTCACTCTGCCCAAGTTACAACAAAGGAGACAATGCCCCTCATCACATCACAGAAGAAGGATATTAGCAAATGAAAATGGGAAAAATTGTTGAGCCTGTTAAACTGATCCCTGCAAGGTTTAGCATGGATTTTAGGAAGTTACAACAAGCATTTGCAGGGTGAGGGAGTTTCAGCAAAAAAGCAAGACTCAAAGCAGCCTAGGTATATTGCAGATCTGATCACCGGTAGAGAACCTATCTGTGGGCGTGGGTCCTGTGCATCTCCAAGTGGGAGCTGGGCCCACACCACGCAGAAGGGTCTGCCACAGGTGGGAATGTAAAATTTGCAGCCATTGTGTCATTTCCTCAAAAAGTTAAACACCAAACTACCATATCATCCAACAATTCCACCTCTGGGTACAGACCCAAGAGAATTAAAGGCAGGGACTCAAACAGATATTTGTACGCCAGTGTTTACAGCAACATTATTTGTAGTGGTGATATTCATGAAACAACACAACATCCATAAACAAATGAATGGATAAACCAAATGTGGTATATACATACAATAGAGTATTATTCAGCCCTAAAAAAAATCATGAAATTCTGACACATGCTACAACATGGATGAGCCTAGAAAACATTATGCAAAGTGAAATAACTGTAGCACAAAAGGACGAATATTGTACAATTCCACTTAGAGAAAGTACATAGAATAGTCAAATTAACAGAGACAAAAAGTAAAATAGTGATTATAGGGGCCTGAGAAAGGGGAGAATGGGGAGTTAATGTTTAATGGAGTTTCCATTCTAAAACTTCCAGAAGTTCTAGAGGTGAACTGTGGTAATGATTTCACAACAGTGTGAATGTACTAATGCCACTGAAATGTAAAACTAAAAATGATTAAAAGGGTAATTGTATCTTAGGTATGTTTTATCAAAGTAAAAATATGAAATAGAAAAACCTGTTAAATGGTAGCTTAGTGAGGTTGGTACATTCCATGGTTGTTCTGGGATATTTTTCCTCAGCCTCTGGATTTCCCATCTCTATGGAAAAAACAAACAAACAAAAAAACAAACAACCTACCATGAAGCTAGTATGATATGGTATCATGATAATAAGGTCATGGCCTCCAAAGTCAGTCATGTGTCCAAATCTCTAGCCCATCTATGGCTGTGGGGCAAGTTAATTAACCTTTTTTATCCTTAATTTTTTCTTCTGTAAATGGTCATGATAGTATCTACCTAGAAAGGTTGTTTTAAATAATTAAATATCTTAGAATTCAGAAGTATTATTCTTTTTTTTTTTTTCACTTGAGGCTTCTGAGTTTTCTTTGGCTTGCTGGGCACCACTTATGTTAACAACATTTTAAGATTCAAGTTTTATCCAAGGTCAAGAACATACCAAGGTCTACTACTTAGGTTTCGGAAGAGTTATGTAATGGATTTGAATCTGGTTATTTCCCATTTGCAACTTTAGGCTCTTAAGGACATGCTGTTCAATAATTTGACTTTATAAACGTAACACTTTTTGTCCATCAGCATTGTTAACTTATCAAAGGAGAACTCAGTATAAATTTAAAGATGGTTACCAATATCATCATGATAAATACTGTAATTCTCTTTATGAATAAGGACAAGAGTGGCTTAAGTCATTGGTGCTCGATTTGTAGTCCTAGCATTTGGCACATATTGAGTATTTAATCCATGTTTTGAATAGAAATAAGCAACCCTGACTTCTGACTCATAGAGAAGGATGTTTGTAAGTTGAAAACTCTAAGGGCTCAATAAACTGCTGGCAGCACAGAGGCATCAGAGGAAGATTGAAGGGTTGAACTAATTGTTAGAAAAATTTATTCATTGCTATCATCAAGCATTGGATGAAGTCATGGCAAAGTAAAAGTAAGTAATTTTTTCTGGTATATAAGCAAAAAAATTGTATTAAATGGGTATGAGAAACAAAGAGGCTCAGAAAACAATTCGTGAGTAACTGCTATGGTTTTACTTTGCTGGAGGAGTTGACTTCTCTTTGTTCTTTTAGCCATTTCGTTTGCTTGCACACAACAAAGGTAGAAATGACCACTGGGGGATGCAACAGCAGTCAACACATTTTGGAAGAAAACAATGTGAAGAAAAGGATTGTTTTTTATCAAAAAGCAAGGTCAAGTAGGTAGGTACATGGGGGGGGGACTTAATAAAAGGTGTTTAAGTATCCTTGCCAAGAATTTTTTTAATCAGTGCTCTTATGTTTATGAATTTCCTGACAGAACAAGTGAGCACAGTCTTTGCTCAATGTGTTTCAAAGCAATACTGAGAAAAATTGAACAAAATATGCAATAAGAAAAATTCTTTGCCAGGATATGAACAGGCTGACACTATAATAGATGTTTTCCATTTCCCTGTGTCTGGAGTTTTGGGTGCTTGCAGTTCATATCTTACCCTTGGTTGACTCCCGCCCTTTCTACTGACATTAATCGGAAGCTTGTTGCAGAAATTAGCTAATCTGGAGTCTTATTTTTATGTATGGAATGAGATCATTCTATATGGTATAAGATCTGCAGTGTCGCTCATTACACACCAAGATGGCACAAATGCTAACAACAATTATGTGAGTGTATTGGAGAAGAATTAAGCCACAGGAAAGTGTAACATTGGAAACATTCATTTAAAGGAGGGATGTTGTCAGTAAAACATCAATATACCTTCCAAACCAGTTGCATTGTCTTTCCTCACATCATCTGTCTCCTTTACCTCCCCAGCCTGGTCTTCACCTATGCATGGAACTTCTTTAGATTTAGAGGTTCAGAATGTGAGGACATGACAGTATTTCAATGGCCAGTGTCTCCATTGCAAAATCAAATGCAGCAATTGCCTATCACGATGAACTTGGAGACAGTTCATTTAAACCATGAAGTTATTGAGGCCAAAGACCAGTGTCCTCAATTTCCATGGATAATAAAATTGTTGTACCTATGTTCTGAGGTTATTAAAATCCACATTATTATTCCACCATATTTTTCCTGAATAGAGTTTCTGTTTCTGATCTGTCCTTTCTGCTTCCTATATTCTTGCACTTGTTATCTTTCCCATTATCTGATGTATACACATCCACTCATCTACCATTCTAGGTAGTATAAGACCCTTTATCATATTCACAGTAGATCATAATTCCTTAATTCTTTAAATCACAGTTACAGTTAGAGCTTTGCTGAATTGCATAGATTTATTTTGTATCATAGAATTCACATTTAAATGTAGCAGAACTCATAATTTAAATGGCTAGTATTCAGCAGGCTTAGGTTAGTTGAGCAAGTAGAGATTAACCTAGGATGTTAACGTTTCCTTTTATTTCCCTGAGAAAATATAAGCAATCAGAAGGGGACTTCTACAAGCTCCGCCACCGCCACAGCTAACCCACTACCTGCATCTGACTCCACAAACATTTTCTGCCTGCCCCCTCCCACTCTTATGAACACCAGCACTGTTATGGGTTGAGTTGTGGCCCCCCAAAATTGGTATGTTGAAGTCCTAACCCTAGTACTCAGACTGTGCCCTTATTTGGAAATAGGGTCACTGCAGATGTAATTAGTTAAGATGAGGTCATGATAGATAAGGGTGGGATTCTAATCTAATATGATGAGAGAACTTATAAAAAGGGAAAATTTGGACACCGGTGCCCAAGGAGAATGTACTGCAAAGACTGAATTCATGTGCCACAAACCAAGGAACTAATAGAAGCTAGAAGGGAAGCCTGGAATAATAGATACTTCCCTACTGAGCAGAGGGACATGGCCCTGCTGATACCGTGACTTGGACTTCTAGTCTCTAGAACTGTGAGACAACACATTTCTAACATTTAAGCCACTGAGTTTGTGGTACTTTGTTGCAGGAAGTTGATACAGATTCCAACCCCTCTTCCTACCGAGTCATTGTCCTCTCCAGCGTTATGACATCTTCCCCTCCAAGTGGACTGTTCTCATCAGCATATAAGCCTACTGTAAGCCTCCTCCAACTAGGCCTGTTCCTTTGCTCCCTCTTACAGAAAAATCATTGAAGATATTGTTTACACAGCTTATCTCTACTTCTTCTGCTCCATTCTCTTTAGAACTCCATTTATGCTTTTATCAAAACCGCTTTTGACCTCTACAGCACTGAATCCAGAGCACATAGCTCAGTATGCACTGTATTTTGCCATGTATAGTGCATACTTTTTTGCCCAAATTTTTGAGGGAAAAATGGGATGTGCATTATACATGGGTAGTACTAATTCTGTATCTATATAAATGTTTTTAACTCTTTTATTTATGCTTATACATTAAAAGTGTGACTGTAGAAAGCAATAATGATATCCACATGCAAAATAATCGTCTGGAATATGATAATTGATTTCGATGAACTTACGATGAACTTGCAATGAAAGCAGTTTCGGCCAATGATTCAATGAAATGAAACCAAGAGCTACATATTGTTATCTGCTTAATAAAACAGATGATGCTGACTCTTATCCACTGGATAAGATAGGTGATGCAGATGTTATTACCGGAGGGTACACAAGGTGACATTTCTCTTCGTACACTTTAGGTGAGAGAAATTATTGGAAAATCTCTTGGAAAATGTTGAGACAGTTTTCATACACTGCAAGCTTTAAGCTAAAAGTATTAAATATGCTAAAAACCATAGCAACAGAGCTGTGGAGAGACACTTTGGACCTCCTCTCATAGAGAGTGTCATCAGATTGTGGAGGCAACAGGAAGAAAAGCTTCTTCAGATGCCAAGACAGAAGAAGACAATGTGAGGGAAACCTCCAAGTGGCTGCAGGTGGAGCAGGAGGTGAAGACCTGGATTCTGGAGCAGCGTCAAACTGGAATCTCTGTTTCAACCAAGATGATACAAGAGGAAGGTAAAACAATTGCACAAGAGAAAAGCATTGATGATTTCTCAGGGACGCCTAAATGGTGCTTCAACTTTATGAAGAGAGAAGGTTTGAGCATGAGGACATGAACAAAACCTGCCCAAAACTTCACCAGCCTATGAGAATCAAGTTTTGGAATTTCGTTCTTATATTACAATCTTCGAAAGACTTACAACTTTCAGCTGTCACAAATCGCCAATATGGATGAGGTCCCACTCACATTTGATAAGCCATCCAACAGAACTGTGGACATCAAAGGAGCAAAGACCCTGGCTGTTAAAACTAGTGGTCATGAGAAAACACATTTCACTGTTGTTCTAGCCTGTTGTGCAGATGGGATCATCTTTAAAAGAAAAAAATATTTCCAAAAGAAAAGATTCCAAGTGGAGTTAATTATTCACATGCATGAAAAAGGATGGATGAAGGAAGAAGGCATGAAAATCTGGTTTAACAAGGTCTGATCACAAAGGCCTGGGGGAATTACTTTAAAAACCAGCATTGCTTGTTTTTGATCACTTCAAAGCCCGTTTCAGAAAGTGCAAACGCAATTGCAGCAGACTTGAAAACTCAACTTGCTGTGATACCTGGTGGGCCAGCCAGCCAACTGCAGCCTCTTGATGTGTCAGTAAACAAGCCCTTTAAGGCCCTAATGACGAAAGAGTTGACATCATGGATAGAGTGAGCTGGCAATGATTTAACTCCTACAGGGAGAATCAAGAAAGCATCCATCACCCAGGTTTGTGATTGGATCCTAAGATCGTGGAGTGGTGTCAAGAAGGAAGTGGCTGTGAAATTGTTTAAAAAATGCAGCATCATCAATGCTATATATGGAAATGAGGATGATAAAATTGACCAGGATGAGGAAAGTGACTCTTCAGAAGACACCGGTAATGTAGAAATTGAGGAAGGTGATACTTCTGATATCGATAGTGATGAAGAGTTCTTGACCTTCTATGATGCATAAATATCATAAATTTGTTACCAGTACATAAAATGTCTTGTACCATTGATCTCTTCTTGTGTTTTGTAATTATGTGTTACATTCTTGTACCGTAATATGTTTAAAAATAAATGCTAAAATTCTTTTCTAATGCAAAAAATAAGTATCTAAATATAAATAAATAAGTTGAATTAAAAAATTAAAATGGAAGATTTTTTTCCCTGAAAGTTTGGGCCAAAAATGTGGGTGTGCATTATACAAGGCACAACACGGTATTTCACTTCATCCACCTGCAGCATTCACTTGGCCTCCAGGACACCATTCTGTGTGTTCTCCTAACCACTGGTCACCCTTTCTCAGTGCCTTTGATGATTCATCTTGTTTTGTTGCCCTTCAACATTTGTGTTTCAGTTATAGCTTAATAAAGTGGCAATAAGAACAAATAGTAGTGTTCCAAGTCTCAGTCGTCAGACCTCTTAAGATGCTCTGAATCTTACATTTTTACATATCAGTAAAAATGTTGCTGTGTGAAATATCTGAGATTTTCCTGCCTATGTTCTCCTCTAGGACTTTAATGTATCATGGATTATATTTAAATCTTTTATCCACCTGGAATTTATTTTTGTGTATGGTGTAAATTGGTGCTCAAGTTTCATTATTTTGCACATAGCTGTCCAGTTCTCTGAACACCACTTGTTGAAGAGGCTATTTTTACTCCATTTTATGTTGCTGCCTCCTCTGTCAAATATTAATTGACTGTAGAGACTTGGGTTTATTTCTGGGCTCTGTGTTCTGTTCCATTGGTCCATATGCCTGTTTTTATGCCAGTACCAGGCTGTTTTGATTACAGTGGCCTTGTAATACAGTTTGGTGTCAGGTATTGTGATCCCTCCTACTTTGCTCTTCTTTCTCAAAATTGCTGCAGCTATTCAAGGTTGTTTATGGTTCCATATAAATGTTTGAAGTGTTTGTTCTATGTCTGTGAAATATGCCATTGGTACTTTAGTAGGTATTGCATTGAATCTGTAAATTGATTTGGGTAGTATGGACATTTTGATGATGTTGATTCTTCCAGTCCATGAACACAGTATATGTTTCCATTTGTTTGTGTCTTCCTTGATTTCTTTCTTCAGTGTTGTGTAGTTTTCTGCATACAGGTCTTTTACCTCCTTGGTTAGGTTTATTCCTAGGTAATTTATTTTTCTTTGTGCTATATCGAATGGGATTTTTTTCTTGATTTCTGCTTCTGCTGTTTCATTGTTGGTATACAAAAATGCCTTTGATTTCTGGATATTGACTTTGTATCCTGCTTGGCCAAATTCATTTATTAGGTTGAGCAGCTTTTTGGCCGAGTCTATAGGATTTTCTATATACACTATCATGTCATCTGCAAACAGTGACAGTTTTGTTTCCTCCTCTCCAATTAGGATGCCTTTTATTTCCTTTTCTTGTCTAATCACTGTGGCTAGACTTCTAATACTATATTGAATAGAAGTGGTGAAAGTGGACATCCTTGTCTTGTTCCTAATCTTAGTAGAAAAGATTTAGTTTTGCCCATTGAGTATGATATTGGCTGTAGGCCTCTCATATATTGCCTTTATTATGTTGAGGAATGCTCCCTCTATTCCCACTTTTCTGAGTGTTTTTATCATAAAAATGGATGTTGTACCTTATCAAATGCTTTTTCTGCATCTATTAATACGACTATGTGATTTTTGTCTTTGCTTTTGTTTATGTGATGTATTACATTTACTGATTTGCAAATATTGAAATATCCTTGGATGCCTGGGATGAATCCCACTTGGTCATGGTGTATGATCTTTTTAATGTATTGTTGGATGTAGTTTGCCAATATTTTGTTGAGGATTTTAGTGTCTATGTTCATCAGCAATATTGGCCTGAAGTTTTCTTTGTTGTGTCTTTATCTGGTTTTGGGATTAGGATGATGCTGGCTTCATAAAAAGAGTTTGGGAGTCTTCTATCATTTTGGATTTTTTGGAATAGTCTGTGAAGGATAGGGGTTAGCTCTTCCCTAAATGCTTTGTAGAATTCTCCTGTGAAAACATCTGGTCCAGGGTTTTTGTGTGTCAGGAGTTTTTTGATTCCTGCTTTGATTTCATCTGCTGTTATTGGTCTGTTCAGGCTTTCTGCTTCTTCTTCACTGAGTTTTGGGAGATTATATTTTTCTAGAAACTTGTCCATTTCACCTAGGTTTCCAAATTTCTTGGCATACAGTTCTTCATAGTAATTTCTTACAATCCTTTGTATTTCTATGGTGTTGGGTGTAATTTCTCCTCTTTCATTTCTGATTGTGTTTATTTGAGTCTTCTCTCTTTTTTTCTTGATGAGCCTGCTTAAAGGCTTGTTGATTTTGTTTATCTTTTCAAAGAACCAGCTCCTGGATTCACTGATCCTTAGAAGTGTGCTTTTAGTCTCTATGTCATTTAATTCTGCTCTGATCTTGGTTATTTCCTTCCTTCTACTTGCTCTGGGCTGTCTTTGTTGTTGTTCCTCCAGTTCTTGTAGGTGTAGGGTTAAGTTGTTTGTTTGAAATGTTTGTATCTTTTTTAGGTAGGCCTGTATTGCTATGAACTTCCCTCTGAGGACTGCCTTTGCTGTGTCCCATAAGTTTTGGGTTGTTGTGAGTTCATATTCATTTGTTTCCAGAAACTTTTTGATTTCCTACCTAATTTCATTGTTGACCCATTCATTGTTTAATAGCATGCTATTCAATCTCCATGATTTTGAGTGTTTTGAGATTTTTCCCTTGGGGTTGGCTTCTAGTTTCAGTCCCTTGTGGTCAGAGAAAATGCTTGGTATGGTTTCAATTTTCTTGAATTTGTTGAGGATTGTTTTGTGTCCTATCATGTGGTCTATCTTTGAAAATGTTCCATGTGCATTTGAAAAGAATGTGTATTTAGTTTCTTTGGGATGAAAGGCTCTATATATATCAGTTAAGTCCATTTCATCTTGAGTGTTGTTCAATGCCACAATATCTTTGTTGATATTTTGTTTGGAAGATCTGCCCATTTTTGACAGTGGTGTGTTAAAATCCCCTGCTATAATTGTGTTGCTGTCAATATCTTTCTTGAAGTCCTCTAAGATTTTCTTTATGTATTTAGGTGCTCCTATGTTGGGGGCATATATATTTAGAATGTTTATGTCTTGTTGGTGGATTCTTCCCTTGAGTATTATGAAGTGACCTTCTGGGTCTCTCTGTATGGCCCTTCTTTTGAAGTCTATTTTGTCTGATATGAGTATTGCTACCCTGGGTTTTTTTTTTTTTTCCTGTCCATTTGCTGGGAAAATTTGTTTCCAGCCTTCACTTTGAGTCTGTGTACGTCTTTTGTCCTGAGGTGGGGCTCTTGTAGTCAGCATATATGTGGGTCGTGCTTTCATACCCATTCAGCTCTTCTATGTCTTTTGATTGG
The DNA here is from genome assembly GCA_004027475.1 of Anoura caudifer. Taxonomy (NCBI): domain Eukaryota; kingdom Metazoa; phylum Chordata; class Mammalia; order Chiroptera; family Phyllostomidae; genus Anoura; species Anoura caudifer. The sequence goes on along the minus strand of PVKU01001907.1, from coordinate 82,271 downwards.
AGCATTTAATCTATTTACATTTAAGGTCATTATTGATAGATACTGATTCATTGCCATTTTCATACCTATGTTCTTCTCTCTCTCTTTCTCTTTTCCTTCCTTTCCTTAAAGCAGTCCTTTTAGCATGTCTTGCAGAACTGTTTTGGTAGAGGTATATTCTTTGAGACTTCTTTTGTCTGGGAAGCTCCTTATTTGGCCTTCTATCTTGATTGAAAGCCTTGCTGGGTAAAGTAGTCTTGGTTGCAGGCCTTTGGTTCTCATTGCTTGGAATATTTCTTGCCATTCTCTTCTGGCTTGGAGCATTTCCATTGAGAAGTCAGCTGCTAACCTTATCGGGGCTCCCTTGTATGTTACTTCCTTTTTGTCCCTTGCTGCCTTTAAGATTCTTTCTTTGTCTTGGAATCTTGCCATTTTAATGATGATGTGTCTTAAAGTGGGTCTCTTTGGGTTCCTCTTGATTGGGACTCTCTGTGTTTCCTGGATTTGTGTGACTTTTTCTCTCATCAAATTAGGGAAATTTTCCATCATTACTTTTTCAAATAGGTTTTCTATCCCTTGCTCTTCTTCTCCTGAAATCCCTATTATGTGGATATTATTACATTTCATATTGTCTTGCATTTCTCTTAATGCCTCTTCATTCTTTCTGAGCCTCTTTTCCTTTTCTTGCTCTTTCTGGGTGTTTTTTTCCTACTTTGTCCTCCATCTCATTGATCCAATCTTCTGCTTCATTGATTCTGCTTTTCATTCCTTCCACTGTATTCTTCAGTTCAGAAATTGTATTCTTTATTTCCTCTTGGCCCTGTTGATAGTTTCTATTTCCTTTTTCATGTTGATATAGTTTGCAGTGAGTTCATCGCAGGTTCCCTATAGTTTCTGGTAGCTCTTTGAGAGCTCATGGAGCTTCCTGACAACCAATGCTTTGAACTCAATATCTGATAGTTGAATTTCCTCCATTTCATTTAGCATTCTTTCTGGGGCTTCCTCCTTTTCTTTTATTTGGAGATTGTTTCTTTGTCTTCCCATTGGTTGTGAGACCCTTCTTGTCAGCCTCAGATTCTTAAATTGATCTGTTCTGGCTCCCTGGGTTTATGGTGTGAACTTCTGTGTTAGAATACCTGTGAGATTCAGTGGTGCAGTCTCCTTTGGGTATCCTGGTGTTCACAGCTTCTACTGTTTTAGCTGTTGGGATGCTCCCTTTTTGGGTCCAACTCTGGTTTTTTCACAGTTCCAGGGTTTTTTTGTTTGTTTGTTTGTTTTTTGTCTTACCTAGGATCATGGGTGTGAGCTCTGGGTCTTCCACAAAGCCCCCTCCTCTGGTTGCAGGGCCACTAATTACAGAGCCACCTCTGGTCCTGGTCACAGGGCTGCCCCTGGTCACAGGGCTGCCCTTGGTCGCAGGGCCGCCCCCTGGTAAATGGTTTTGGATGGCTAAATGTATAGCTGTTTTTAGGCCTTATATTTTTAATCTCAAGCTATCATTCTGACCCAAATTGATTCTACTATAGCATTTTCCCACAAGATTTGTTATAAAGGGATTGAGATTACACATCCTCCAAAGTATGATAACTAAATTATGACTTAGAAGATCCATGGTACATTATGAAACCTCAGTTAAACAAGCTAAAATGTACAATACAAGGAACATCACCTTTTAAGGCATGGACAATATTCTTATTTGTTCACAGCTCACATAAGACAAATACAACTTTTTTCTTTTAATATTTAATAATGGGTCATGATTTCTTGTCTGGCAAGGACTTTCATCACATGATAACTAGATTTCCTTGGGTCTGGGCCCAAAACATGTAGTGCATTACATCAGCCTTCCTCAAGCTTTTCAATTGAAATACTTCTAATACCAGAAAATAACAGCAGATATTCCCAGGGGTCTGGCTGTGTAGACCAAAGAAGTCAACAACTATTCTAAAGTGGTTCATGTTTATTATCCAAAGTTATGGAGTTTTCCATTCTACTTTGCAATAAGCCCATGGAATTTTTACGATTTGTCATAGAATGTTGTGAAATGCATTCAATTTAATTGTTCACATTTTTTATTCCCTGAATCCTCCAATGTAAAGATGAACCATGTTAATTCTGTGACTTTGAGTAGCCCCTGGGACCAGGCATCAGTTTTAGTTCCTGATCTGGGACTCACTGCACAATTTCTAGAGAACAGCAGAATTGACCTTCCTTGTTAGATATGGCTCTGACAGTTATTGAACGAACCCAACTGCCTAGGAAGGCTACTCTCTGAACGTGTAGATGCTTTTGGCAGCTGATAACTTCCTGTTTGATCCAGTCCTTGTCTCTAATGGAATGATGCATCACCGTGTAATGGGTCCTGTTTTATTCATCCTATTCTATTAAGCCAAGATCGATAATGCAGCTAAATCCTGGAAGCTGTTATTATACTCAGGTTTCACCATGGCGTCACCCACCTTTTCATGAAACTTAATTTAATAATAGCGAATGCTTAATAAGATTTTAATTATCTGAATTTTCAGAACATTGTAACACAGTTTCAGCTTTAATACATTTAGGGGTTTACTGAGGCCTGTACACCAAGGAATTAAGCCTGAGGACACCTAGAAACAGCTACAAAAAGAGGTTACAGAGGAAGAACCAGCATGGGTAAAGGCAGGAAGGAGAAATGGACAAATGTTTGCAAGGATACAGCTGATTTTTTTATTAGTTGTAAACCATGCGACTCTTGATTCTTCATTTAACGTGTTATGGATACATAATAAACATGAAACAAACACAATTTTTAGTATTTGGAAGCACTCTTATCTCCGTGATAATATTTTTGTTAAATCTGCCCAGATGACAATTAGAATTCGTATGAATATAATATATAATAAGTATAATAATTAAAAAATTAGGAAGTTAATATGTAATTTATGAATGTATAAGATATTCTGTTGCTTTGGTCTGTAACTGTCCAGTAAGCTGTTTGGAGATTTTCGGGAGACTGTACCAGGTATGTTAGGTGGTGCAGCCACTTTCTAGGCAACATTTAAAATCATGGCCCAAACTCAGTATATTTGAAAAGTTGAACCTTCATTATTCTCTAAAAGGAACTATGTTTCATAAAAAAATTATATAATCAGACAGGTTAATATTAACATATTTTCTCAAGAACACTAAATATACATTTTGATATTGAGAAAATAGGAAAATAGAAGCCCTTCTCGTTATAGCCTATGAGTTCCAATAATTGGTTAATGGACCAGAAATAAAGACTTTAGAATATAATTCTTAACCCCTAGATTCAGATTGTTTTCAAAAGAGTACTACCTAAAGGATCAGGGATCTTTAGTCACTATATTCTAGTCTCAGTCTTCTCTTTAGTAAAAAGGTCAGCTTTTCTTGTGGCCCAGGACTATCTACCATGCCAGACTTTGTACAACCCTGCTGATGCTCTGGGAAAAGATGCAATGCCAAACATAATCCATTTATCTGCCTAGGAAAGTCTGCATTCCTGGTGAGCTGCCTCTCTGGCTTTCCAAGATGTGGGCATTCACGTTCTTCCTTGTGGGCTGAGAATGAGGAGAATTAAGGGTACAGTTGAACATGCTGAAGGTTGACTTCACCTACAGGACCCCAGAAAAAGTGCAGAATCACTGGAGACTTTTAGAAAGCAGAGACCTCTTCAACATCAATGAAAAGGGCTACAGCTGAGGAGAAGCAGATCTAAGACCTGCAACCTGGGCTTAAGAGCTAGGGGCACTGGACTGAAGAGCCAGAGAGGGGAAAGCAACAAAGAGACCCAAGAACCACATTCCTACCTCTGGGCAAAGGAGACCATTGCCATTGACTTTTCATCAAGCCTGCACCAGCACAGAGCATAAGCTGCCTGTGCTGGAACCAGAAGGGAAAAGACTTCCAGAAAACTCAACCTAACTGACCCATGTCTACATATATGCAGCCAGAGACTGGGGGGACACTTGAACCTCAGGGGCTATTTCTCTAAAAGTACATACAAATGCGTTTCACTGGGGATTAGAGCATGGGAATAGCCAGCCTTTCTTTCTACAACAACTGGTTCCTCCATCCCAGGATGGAGTACTTCAAATGGGAGAGTAAAAATCACTGGAAGGTTCAGTGCTCCTATCTCGAAGGGTCTGCTTATTGCTAGGAGATTTCCCAATGAAAGGACACAGAGCTCTCCTCCAGAATTAGAAATAGCAATTTTTGTTGTGAAAATAACTCCCACTTATGAGAGCCAGGCACTTACCCTGAGCCTTTCTCCCAACATCTACTGCCATGGAGTACCATATCTGAGACACAGGTGACCCTGCAGTGATTAATTAATATCTATATACCTAGTCTAGGCGATAAACACAACTTTTGTTGATATTGTTGTTTAATTTTGGCATCTACCCAACAGTAATAAAGTGAATAAACAAAGAGCCAGGTAAAAAGGCAGCAAAGTGTCATCTGAGGTTAAGCAAGGGGAACCTGGGGACAGAGGTCCCACCTGGCTTTGTTCAGCAGAGGTATGTTCTTGAGAAAATCATCTGTCTGACTGGTCCTCATTTACTTAGCCACAGAATGAGGGCCTTGAATCAGATGAAAATTTAGTGAATTTATATCTATCTATCTATCTATCTATCTATCTATCTATCTATCTATCTATCTAAGGCCTGTCCAGAAAGTTTCAAGCCATACAATAATCAAGTAGAAACATTTATTGAAGAAGATACAAGATACAAGAAACATTGTACATAAGACAATGATACCTCAGTCCCCTTCAAAGTAGGCACCTTAGAACTTCACACAGTTCTTCCAATCACCATCAGCTGCCCTGTCCTATTTTCCTGAATCTCACTGATGGTCTGAAATCTCTTCCCTTTCAAAAGTGATTTTAGTTTTGGGAAAAGCCAGAAGTCACAGGGCACCAAATCTGGGCTGTAGGGGAACTGAGTCACCTGGGTGATTTGATGTTTGGCCAAAAAACTCTGCACAAAATGTAATGCATGAGAAGGCATGCTGTTGTGATGAAGCTTCCAGTCACCAGTTGCTCATAGCTGTGGCCTTCTGAATCATCTCAGCAGTTTCTGTGGAGGAATGTTCAAGCTTACCTCAAAATCTGATGCAGATTTGTTGCTCTACTCACTCAGTCATTTTGAATGTGACATCAACACAGTACACATGCTCACAAAGGCATCCACCACCCCCACTGACTAGTACAGTGAAGTTGTCATTGTTCGTGCATGTGCGTTCCAGTCCACTCTCCTTGGCTGCCATTCTCATTGCAAACCATTCTCATTAACAATGGCTGAACTTTTTCTGGACAGACTATATATATATTCTCTCTCTCTACATATATTCTTTTAAAAGCAGCCTCATGTGAAGAAGGTCTATGAAGCTCCATTACCCCTCAGAGAGTATGAATGGTAACTTTGGTGAAAATGTTAACAGCCAACTTCAGTGCTTGATAAAAGGAGAGTGAAAATAATAAATAATAATAAAGGTTCATCATTTGAACTTGATATTAGTGTAACAGAAAAGCTCTTTTGATATTTCATTTTTTTATTGTTGTTCAAGTACAGTTGTCTCCATTTGCCCCCCGCTGCTCCCCCCTCCTCACCCATCCCCACCTCCCAACCTTGATCCTATGCCCCTATGCCCCTTTGGCTTTGTCCATGTGTCCTTTATACATGTTCCTTAACGACCCCTCCCCTTCTTATGTTATACTCCTCGCCCTCCTCTCTGGTTACTGTCAGTTTGTTCTTTATTTCAATGTCTCTGGTTATATTTTGCTTGCTTGTTTGTTTTGTTGATTAGGTTCTACTTATAGGTTAGATCATATGGTATTTTTCTTTTACTGCCTGGTTTATTTCACTTAGCATGATGCTCTCCACATCCATCCATGCTGTTGTGAAGGGTAGGAGCTCCTTCTTTCTTTCTGCTGCATAGTATTCCATTGTGTAAATGTACCACAGTTTTTTGACCCATTCATTTACTGATGGGCACTTAGGTTGCTTCCAGCATTTGGCTATTGTAACTTTTGCTGCTATGAAGATTAGAGTGCACAGGTTCTTTTGGATTGGTGTTTCAGTATTCTTAGGGTATTATCCTAGCAGTGGAATGGCTGGGTTAAAAGGCAGTTCCATTTTTAGTTTTCTGAGGAAATTCCATACTGATTTCCACAGTGGCTGCACCAGTCTGCATTCCCACCAACAGTGCACTAGGGTCCCCTTTTCTCCACATCCTCTCCAACACTTGTTTGTTGATTTGTTTATGATGGCCATTCTGACTGGTGTGAAGTGGTATCTCATTGTGGTTTTAATTTGCATCTCTCTGATGGCTAGTGATGCTGAGCATTCTTTCATATGTCTCTGGGCCCTCTGTATGTCCTTGGAGAAGTGTCTGTTCAGGTTCTTTGCTCATTTTTAATTGGGTGCTTTTTCTTCGTGGAGTGGAGTTGTGTGAGTTCTTTATATATTTTGGAAATCAAACCCTTGTCCAAGGTGTCATTTTCAAATATATTTTCCCATATGGTTGGTTCTCATTTCATTTTTCTGATGTTTTCTTTAGCTCTGCAGAAGCTTTTTCTTTTGATGAGGTCCCATTTGTTTATTCTTTCCTCTATGTCCCTTGTTTTAGGGACACATCAATCTTTTCCTTTTTCAGTTAGGGTTTTGGGGTGGGTGCTGTTGTAAAAAACTTAAATAAAAGTTAAAGGTTCAAAAGCAATAAATTTTAGGATCAGTTCTAGGATCTGAAAGTGGAATTAGTGGCAGTTCCACCAAGGCACTGTTGCCAAAGTGAATAATCATCTTTACCTCTTATCCATGTGTGGTCATTCCACCCAGTTAAAATTCTGGGGAAAGCTTCCAGTGGACCTGACTTAGGTCAGGAGCCTATGCCTTGGGTAGGGAGGGCAGAGCACCATGATGGACAGGCCCAATGAAGCCCTCCAAGGTTCTCTGACCAAAAGAAGAGAGACTGGACTGTGCACAGGCAGAAAGAGCAGATGCCTGCTATAAAGGGAGCCAAGTGGGTGCCATTCCCCCTACATTGTGAGGCACATACTATTAGAACTATGGACAGCTGGGGGATCACAGAGATGGAGAGCATAGAGAAGGAGGAAATTCACATATTAGACAACATAAATGGCAATCCCTGGCCTAAGAGCAGCCATAGTGTAGTTAAAAGGAGACAGATTCTAGAGATACTCCAAATGTAAGGGATTTGGTGTCTCATGCCCATGAGACATAAAGGATGATTAGGATTCTGAGTGGCTGTCAGGCTTCTGGCTTGAGCCAACTGTGTGGTCACTAAGAAAAATGCAAAACTAAGGTGCTACACTTTTGACATGTTGACTCGATATTTCAATGGGATGTCCAGGTGGCAATAGCCCAGGAAGCAGTGCTGGGTGAGGAGCAGAGGTCCAGGCCAGGGAGGCGGCAGTCACCTGTGTATATAGGAGATGCAGGTGAGATTACCTAGGGAGAAAGTGGCCAAGAGTAGGAGGGACAAGTCAGAATCTTTGGGAATCCCGATATTTAAGAGGCAGGAGAAAGGAGAGAAGCTGTGAAGAAGGACTGCCATGTGTCCCTGCCTGACCCCTACCTACCTTCAAAGTATAAGTAGGTTTGTTAAATCTGGAGCAATTCAAATAAACCCTTTTCTCTAAAAAAAGCATGTCCCTACTACAGTACATCATGGTGCCATGGGGAGCTCTTTAATATGAGATTTAAAGAGAGTATTTGATCAGAGTATTTGACCAACAGCTGAAACCAGCCCTCACATAAAGGCTTAGAATTTATTAAGGACTGGACTGGCTGAATTATGTTCAGAGTGTTCAAATCAGGAAGTCACTGAGTACATTTAGGAGATATGTACTTCCTGCTGACGTAGACATACATTTGTATTCAAGTGTATTTTTTGAGGTCCATACAACATAATTTAAATAGCACTTTTTAAGAGGTAGAAGAGTGTAAAGAGTGGGGATAAATGGTGGTGGAAGAAGATTGAGACTTGACTTTGGGTGGTGAACACACACTACAGTATATAGATGATGTGTTATGGAATTGTACACCTGAAACTTATAAAATTTATTAACCAATGTCACCACAATAAGTTGAATAAAAATTAAAAATAAATAAATACCACTTTTATTGTACTTCTACCATATGAATAAATGCAGACATCTTTATTCCTTTGCATTCTGGGAAGGATTCTTCATCTTTAAATAACTTATGTCAAAACAAATTTAGGAGGTGTCCAAGTTACAAAAAAATTATCATTTCACAAAGGTAAAGAAAAGCAAGAAACATTTCTCTGAGCTGTGATAGGACTCCACTGCTGTTCTGAAGCCCGGATGTTGGTGTCAATACCTAATATGCCCTTCTTACAAATGAGAAAAAACTTCTGACTGAAAACCAGCTGTGACAGGCCATATATATATCAGGAGAGAATTATCTGGGCTTTTGAAACCTCTTATAATCAGCACCTCTTACTCTTAGAGTGTTTTTTAATTAAATTTATTGAGGTGACATTGGCTAATAAGATTATATACATTTCAAATGTACATTTCTATGATACATTATCATATATTGTATTGTGTGCCCACCACCCAAAGTCCAATCATCTTCCATCATCAGATATTTGGCCCCCTTAACCCTTTACTAACCCCCTGCCTCCCTGCCATGTGGTAACTACCATACTGTTGTCGGTCTATGAGTTTTTGTTTATTTGTTTTTCTTGTTTATTCATTTGTTGCTTTTAGTTTTATATACCACATATAAGCAAAATCATGGTTTTTAACTTTGTCTGTCTGATTTATTTTGTTTGCTTAGCATGATATTCTCCAGGTCCATCCATGTTGTTGCAAATGGGAGAATTTCATCTTTTCTTTTGCTGAGTAGTATTCTTTTATGGTGTTTTTGACTATGTCATTTTTTTCTTCTATGTTTTAAAAATGGTATTACAAAGTGCATATTCATAAAGACTGGGGAAATTTTTAAGAATTCATTAACAATGATTTATTTGAGGTCTTGCTATACGTCATGTCTTGTCCTGGGAAATGAAGATGCCATTGAATGGGACCAACATGACTCCTGTCTTGCCAGCTTGTAGCCCACAGGGAAAGATAGATGCACAGTATTAGAAATAAGGAACGGTGGATGTTCTGACATTAGAGGTCCAGAGGGCCATGGAGCACATAGCAAGAGCACCTAACTAAACGCAGGGTTCCAAGAAGGTAACCCAGGAGAAAGGATGTTTAAGCTGAGACCTGAGGGTGAGTGGCAGAGGGGATGAGGCAGGCTCAGAGAGAGAAGGCTGAGGGAACAACGATGGAAGGAGGTCCAGATGCTAAAGAGATCATGGCACCTGGGTATGTTTGTGGAAACAAAAGTAGTTCCAGATGCTGCAAGTACAGCCCGTGAGAGAGAATTCTGATGTAAGTCCTTTTTATTTGATATTTTGTCTATAAGATTATATTTTTCCTATTTGAAACTCAAAATTTCTCCACTTACTGCTTTGTCAAGACCTTGATTTTTCATGCAGAAAAATGCCGTATCCCTTAAATGGAGTTTGTAGCGTGAGCCTGTTGTCAGTTTCCCTTTCCCGCAAATGCCTTGATCATGGTACTGTAAACTCTGCTGGGCTTTCTCCGAGTTAACAATGTATGATCATTCTTTTTTGGAGATTTCTTATCTAAGAAACTTGGAAGAAAGTAAGAAGCAAAGCCACAGGGCAGTAAGTTTGTATCAAAAAAAAAAAAAAAGCAGTCAATAAGTTATTTTGCCAGCATAATAAATGACCTAAAAACAAACTTAACCTCAAACACAGTAAGTACATCATGGAATGTTCTGTAATGACCACTAAGAAACTGTTTCTTGTAACTGGGTGATAAGTAATATTCTGAGGCTGAAAATGATGCCCCCCAACCTTGTCCCCAAAAGAATTACATATCCCAGGTGATTTCACTTAAAATCAGAGCCTTCAGGCACAGAACTCAGATATTAAACCCATGTCATGTTTACCCAGATCAATACTTAGAATTAAATGTATATCCTAAATAGCCATCTTAAAATTACTTTAGTCTCCAAGACACTGGTCTTCTTCCAAGTTTGATGGAATAGAAAAATGAGGAGTTGATGTCACAAGTTTTCAGTGGAATTCCCTTGAGATGTCCGATCCACATGAGTGCTTACCTCATGGAATCAATTGCTGGAAGCTATGTGTGAAGTCATTTGAGATTGCTATTTAGAATAATAAAAAGCATCCTCTCTCAGTGACAGAAAGCTAATGATGTCTTTATAAATTTTGGAAATGAATGAATATGATTCAATTCACTCTTTGATGTTGATGGTCCTTGATAGTAATATTGGAATGTCTGTTCCTGAAAACAAAGCCATTTTTAAAGCTCATTAATCAATGCAAATGTTTTTATGGTATTTTTTCATGGCTTTATGAGTATTTTGCGGGGAGTAAGATTAGTGTTTTTCCTCAGCTCTATTGTCATCAACCATTGGGAATTTTAGATAGCCCATGTGACAACAGAAAACGTCCCTCACTAAAACGTAATTTTATTTTGTGCATATATCACATTTGGCCAGTTTTCAAGCTTGACCTGTCATCTTTCTCCCCCAGTGAGTGAAAAGAAAGCTGTGTAGGATATTTATTCTTTGTCATTTCCAGCGCGTGTGCTGCCTTGGGGTAGGTGTGTGATTTTCTCTTTGGGGAGGGGCTGCAGCGCTGGAACTCATTAACAGTAAGACTGCAGAAATAAAAGTACAAAAATAAACCATAATCTAAGTTTTTGTGCCATTAAGCCTAGGGTCACAAATTATATTGTTCCAGATAGTTAAAGAGTTCATTGGTTCTTTAAACTAAAATTTTGTTTCACAATTTTATTTTGACCTCAAACAGTAATGATTCTACAATATTGTATTCTAGAAAGATGTAATGGCCTTGGAAATGGACACACTGGTCCACTTTCTTATAATTGAATATCTTTTAAAATAAGATGTGTGATGCCTTCGCATCCCCTGGCCACCTGGCCACCCTGGGAGCCGGATGAGCAGCTATTGCTGGGAGCTGGGTCTCTCTACCAGAGGTGTCCAACCTTTTGGCATCTCTGGGCCACACTGGAATAAGAAGAGTTGTCTTGGGCTACACACAGTAGTGAAAACTGCTGAGCAAAAATTTAAAAAGGTTTTAAGTAAATTATGATTTTGTGCTGGGCCGCATTCTTGGCCATCCTGGGCTGCAGATTGGATACCCCTGGTATGCCTAGGGAAGAGTGGGGTTCCTGTGCAGGGCAGCTGGAGAAGTCTTGACTGGAGAGGGCATGTAGGCCAGAGTCTATGAGAGGAAGTTTGCAAATATCAAAAGCCATTGGAAGCCTTGGTTACAGGAGATGGGAGCAAAGTCTGGAAACCTGGGAGACTGAGCCCCATGAGGTGGTGGAGAACTGCTCTTCTTGAGTGGCTTCTCCTTTAAAGTATGTCCTGTCTGTCCTCCACACTGATACTGAAATGACCTTTCTGAAATTCACCAGCTCAAAATCCTTCATGGGTCCTAAAACTTTCAGGCTAAAAAAATGTAAGACCTTGTTTTGAGATCCTGAGCTTGACGTGGTAGTTCTCTTCTGACCTGGTGTTTGCCCACCCTTCTGGCCTTGTTTCTGGTTGATCTCTGGGGTGTACCCATCACTCTAAGCCCAGAACCTGCTCAGCTTTCCCAAGTCCATCCTGCTTATCCCCATGTGGTCCCTTCTGCTTGAATGTCCATCTTCCTTGACCTTTATCATCTCCCTAAATGCAACTTAAGCTTCTTAGGTTGGCTGAGTTGAAAATCATCACCGCTGCAATACCCTACATATGTCTTCATCATAGGTTTCACCAGGTCTTACTCTAATTCCTTACTATTGGTCTGTATTGCCACTAAACCATAAGGTTCTTGAGGGCAAAGACCAGGGCTCATTGTACTCTGCATTTCATTTAATAAATATTTAAATAAACATTGAAAAAATAATTAACTGCTTTAGACTGTAATTACCATAGGAAACAAAGAAAGGGGACATTTCATTCTTTGATTCATTCTTTGCATTTATTCTTAATCATTTGCATTCATTAATTCAACGCATTCATTCTTTAATTCATAGTACATTATGTTCATAAATAACCTTAACATTTTGAGGAAAGATAGAGACATAGATGAATACAGATACAAATTCATCTACAGAGAAATATAGATTTTACTTTACAAGAGATTCATTTCATGTAGTTGCTCATTGAGAAATATGTATTGAATGACTGCTGTTATTCAGATAAAATTTACATACCATAAAATTCACTCATGTTAAGTATACATGTCAATGATTTTTAGTTCATCTGCAGAGATGTTTAACAATTACTATGTCCTAATCTTAGAGCATTCCCGTCATCGCTAAAAGAAGACTTGTGCCCATCTGCAGTCACTCCATTCCTACACTTGGCCCTGAACAACCACTAATCTACTACTTGTCTCTGTAGATTTGTCCTTTTTTGAACATTTTCATAATAATCATACCGCGTGAGATCTTTTGTGTTTGGGGTCTTTGACTTAGTGTAAAGTTTTTGAGTTCTGTTCATGTTGTGTAGATTATATCAGTACTTCATTCCTTCCTTATTGAATAGAATTCCATTACATGCATATAACATGTTTTGTTTATCTGTTCACTAGTTGATGGACACTTGGGCTGTTTCTTTTTTTTAATAATATTAACTTTAGAATTAAGAAAAAATGGTTCTGAATATGAGTCTTGCTTATGTTTTGCATTGCTACCTAAAAATCTATATTTTATATTTGGAAACCAGAGTGGGACCCAACTTCTTTTGTGACACTAAAACAAAACTTATTTTTCTTGAAATTTCTCATTCTATTAACAAGTACACATTAAAGCTCTCTCCAGCCATGAAAAAGAAAGTTCATCTTCTTACCACTTTAAAGCTACATAGCTATTGTAGGACACTGTAAGAGAGATTTTTCTGAAGCCAACTTATCCCATTTTCTGCATTCACTGAGCTTTGACAGATGGGAAGAATTTCTTTGCAAGTCACTTGCTCCCATGAGTGGTCACCGTGTAGAAACGGACATGAGTGGAACATGTTGATTCCTTTGAGAGGGGACTTATCAATAAGAGCAGCCATATGATTCAGTAAACAGTTTCCTGCTTTCCCAAGAAGCAAATCACTGTCATTACGAACTCTCATCAGTCAAATTAACTACCATTGCAGCATCCGTAGACCAGTTGAAGCTGAAGAATCCTCCGTTAGGGGAATAAAGCCAAAATGTGTCCTAGTTTCCCTTTAGCACAACCCTAAAAAGCCTGCCTTTTACACGCACCTGCATCTCTCACTTTCTCGCACTTTCTCGCACTTTCTGTAAGTCTTGGTTCGTCTGTCACCCCCACGGGACTTGAATCTTTGTGAGGTCAGTAACCAAGCTCTACTGGCCTGAGCCATCATCTCTGGAAGTGCCTAATTTCACAATTTGACAGGACTTTTAACAATTTACCACAAATATAGAATGTGACCCTTTTATTTCATTGTGTCAACAAATGCGTAGCTGTACTTCCTTAAATTAAAACTATAAAAGGATACTCTGATTATTTGTTTAATTCAGATGCCACGAAGCATCCAAACCTGTTTAGATGTCTTTTCAAATAATAGGTGGGGCTCTCACAAAATTCTCTCCGAGTGGTTGAAACTCACATTTGCAAAAACTTATGGTTTCATCTTCCTGTAAACAACACGACTGAATGTGTAGGGTTCGTGAGGGGAGTAGGACGCCGGTTGTGTGTGAAAGATCCGTGACAGACAGACCCCGAACTTGCCACATCTGTGGCGCTGGTCCAGCTACCTCAGGACAAGGGGCATTTCATCTGTTTTCCTGTTGAGTTAAATGCTTATATAACTTGATGTTTTAAAACATAAGCTTAGTCTTCCCTATTGCCTGTCCTTCTCTGTAGCATATTAATTTGAGCTCTGTGCCTCCCTGAGCACCTAAATTTCTCACAAAAGAAAAATGAAGGACACATTTTATCACTTTGGATGGATGACCAGTTGACTTAATTCCTCTCACAATGCCAGTGCTGAAGTTGCAGTAAGAAGAAAAGTCCTACCTACCTGAACTATCATTTTACTTGCATTTAATGGCAAAACCCTTCATTTTTAGATCCTGAAATCACAGAAGTAGTAAGCCTTCTAACTGATCTAGTGAGCCTCTTTGCTCCTTGTATTCAGGCAGGAGGAGCTAATCTGTTTGCTGCAATCATTTTCACCCTCTGCAGGTGCCACAGGTTAATTTACACATTGCAGCTACAAGGACTGCAGCTCACTCATGGTTTCTTAGCCTCGGAATTCTCAAGCTCAGTGATTTCACAGGAAGCCTGGAAGTGTCTTCAGTCTCCAGAGCTGGTCTTCAACTTTATTGGCAGCTTATACTGTTATGATGTCTTCATCTTCCCATTGATATTTGTGTGTGCTGGGTTCCAGCTAATTTCTGTCACTGCCTTTTTCCTTCCGTAATTTTAGTATTTCCACACGAGATGACTAAAGATCCCTAATTCCCTGTTTTGGTGCTACTTCGAGTGAGTTGTTTGTCAGTGGTTTGTGATGAAATGGATATAGAAATGGACAGTGAGTTTAACCATGTCTCCTGAGTCTAATTATAAAAATTGGGGGGGGGTTAATTTGTACGTCTCTGATTTTTTTAAATTCATTTTTCTATTAATTGAAAGTATCAGTCTGTGCCCTGACCAGGTGGCTTATCTGGTTGGAGCATCATCCTGTGCAACAAAACGTTGTGGGTTCAGTCCCCAGTTGTGATGCATATGGGAGGCAACCAATAGATATTTCTCTCTCACATCTCTCTCTCTCTCTCTCTCTCTCTCAAATCAGTAAATATATCCTCAGGTGAGAATTTAAAAAATAACTTAAAAAAGTATCAGTCTGTGAAAGACTGGGGTGAGGGGAAGCAGATCCTTTATCAGAGGTAGTTTAAGAAGCTTTGTCCCATTCCGGCAACATCTGGTTGCTGGGGAGAATGGACAGGGGTTACCAAAACAAGCCCCCTCCTCCGAAGTCTTTCTGTACCATGGTGCTTGTTGCTCGCCACCAGGTGTTAGGAATTGTGGTTCTCAGTGTCAGAGTTTGGTGAAAAGGAAAGGAACTATTTATTCAAAAGTTATACAGGTTTAGAGTAATGCAGAATGTTGCCATTAAATTTCAAAGTCACTTTAAAACACCCACAAACACACACAGTTCTGCCTCTCCCTCTTTGCCCAGTCAGGCCAGTCTCGGAACCTGACAATCAGAAGTACCGTCCCTCAGAAGAAATAGAACAGACAGACATCCATAGCTCACTTCTCCCAGGTCCTCTCAGTAATCACTGCTCGTCTGGGCAGGTCTCCCACGGTTCCGGCACCGTCAGCTGTGTTGCTGCGATCTCCAGTTCTTAGTCCAAAACCACGTGGCACCTTCTCATGGCTCACCAGTGAGCGTCCTTTCATGCCCCCTTTACCCCCCCAGTTTTTAAAAGATTTTATTTATCTATTTCAGAGGAGGGAAGGGAGGGAGAAAGAGAGAAACATCAATGTGTGGCTGCCTCTCATGTGCCCCTCGCTAGGGATTGTGCCCCCTGGCCTGTAACCTAGGCATGTGCCCTAGACTGGGAATCGAACTGGTGACCCTTTGGTGCATAGGCCAGCACTCAAGCCACTGAGCCACATCAAATGGTGTCTTTAAGCCCTTTTCTTCCCACATGGTCGCTCTTTGTCTCCCTTGTGGGGGCCTGCCTTTTAGGTTAATTCCAGCCTGAAACCTCCTCTGTAACTCTATTTCCAACTCCTCCTACAATCAGCTCCGCCTGCTAGCGCTCCCGCAGTTGTGCCTTTGTTGGCTGCCATGATTAGCCTGGGCAGGCCTGGAGCAAATCATCTCCAAGCTCTTGCGCAGGTGCTATAGTGAGGAGGGTGGAACTGCCTCCCAGTTACATCATGGGTCAAAGTCTTGCCCATCTCCCTAGCTAGCCTGCGGTTGTTGATATGCAAAACAACCATTTTTGCATATGGGTATGAAGCTAGCCTGCTGTTGCTATCCAAAGTAACTCTCAACGGCCAGCCCTGCTCCATGTCTCCCATCCCCCAGCCAGGCTTGTGGGGGTGGGGGGGTCTCTGAGACCTCTTATCCTACACCCTGTTACTCAGGTCACCATGTTCCCCCTGACAGTATGGTTTATTTTTATTGTGAACGTTTTTAACCCCCAGTGATCTGCACTGTCCCCTGCCTGACATTAATTATGCTAATATCTGAGGATTGTATTTTGGGCTAAAGAGATGCTGGGATTTTTAAATGCTGGGCTTGTACCCACAAAGTGTTCCCCGTACATACATGTGATCCCACCCCACATACATAATCTCACAAATTATATAAAATGGCTTTCTGTTTTATTTCTGATGCTATGTTCCATCTTCCTGTTTTTTTCCCTAATTTGGGTGTTGTTACTACTAAATATTTTATTATTTGCCGGATTTTAAAATATACTGATGTCTTTTGTTATTGCAGGGGACTTTTTTTCAAAGGTGTGAACTAAGAACAAGCCTGGTTCTTTGAAAAACCTTAAACTGACTAGTACTGCCAGGGATGTACACTTTAGGAGTTCTGTTTACTCTCAGGCTTTTTGCTGGTGTGAAATTACATAACTTGCTTTTTGACAATGGAAAAATGAATACCGTGATTACCACAATATTATGATATCATTAGCACTGACAGCCCCCTTTTGGTCACTATAATTAGCTGTCTTGTTTAATTTGAACAAGTGAAGAGCCATGTACCTTTGGCACCCCTGCGTCCTGTTTGCCGCCGACTGACCCAGTTACGGCCGAACTGCGGATGACCAGCGTGTGGATCTGTGTTTCTCTGGGCAGGGTGGGTGGGCCAGGGGAACACGTGGCTGCCACGGCACTGTCCTAACCCCACACTGGCGCCTGTGTTCTGCACAAACTGGAGATCACTCCTCTTGTGCCTGGCTATTTCCCAGAACCCTGCTGTCATACCTGTTGTTGTGTCTGAGGGTACACCTGTACGCCTGACTCTGCAAAGCTTTGTCTGTCCTGTGCCCTTGGTCAAGGTCCTTTGGGACTTGTTGGGAGAGAACATGTCACATAGGAAGCATAAATCCTACTCTCTGTCAACCTGCGTGTCCAGCCCACAGGCAGAAAGAGGGCAAGCTCTAGGCTCTAAAAAAAGCATCAGCTTCCTGTACAAAATGTCACTCATTCTGTCTCCGATTGGGCCCAGGTCAGAAATATATAGGCAATCCATAATATTTCAGAAGTATTCTCGGAGTGACTTAAAATTAAGCCAGTTTGACCTTATGTGGAGAAGCCTGCTCCGTCCAGTAGTAGCAGGGTTTCAGCTCAGGATGTCCCCAGAGAGAAGAGAAAGGGAAAAAGAGGACCGCGGAAGGAGAGGGTAAGACCGTCTCTTGCGTCTGTCTTCCCCTACGTTCAAGAAACATCAGCGCTGCTTACCTAAAAGTCAGCAGTTTGTCCTAGATTTAGGTTCCCCCTGAAACACTACGGCAGTTTACAGTTCAACATTGTTTTCCCCTTTCTTGAGCAACAGTGAAACCTGCATTCAAATTGATCATTATTCCAAACATAACATAAAATGTTTAATCCTGAGGATCAAATGATATGTGTACATTGGGAAAGAAAGTAGAAAAGAAGTATGAAATTTGTGCATTTTTGTAGTCCTCATGAGAGGAAGAGGGATGCTCATAGCCTAACTCAGTTATGAACTATTAGAGGATATGGTGGTACTTTAGGCCTAATTTAATTTTTGTTTATTTATTCTGTCAAGGTCATTTCCTAAAATGCCCTCTCGCAGGCATGCAAAGCCCTTTGCTTTGCATAGAGTGACCAGGAAGAAACTGGCTTTTAGAGTCAAATTGGCGAGTTTGCATGAGTGACATGTCCACACCCGTCTGCTCAGATCGATGTGCTTCCTTTCGCCTTTCATACAGGAAGCTCACCGTCGTGTTCGGAAATACCAGGACTAAGTGTTGTATGGGTTTGCTCCCTTTACGTATTCCTACAATTTAAGGAGAAACCTGCCTTGAGCAGAAATTCTAAACACCAAAAGTAAGTCCATCATGTAGCAGCAGTTTTGAAATAACATTTTTGTGTGTGCTTGGAAAAATTCGACCCAAGCATTCCAGAAGATGGTGACTTCCCTGTAGACAGAGACATTAAAAAAAAGGGAGTGTTTTCCAATCTTGCCAGATGTAACAAAAGAGGATATTACATACTAATCCATGGATACGAGCCATTGCTAAATGTATTTTTTTAATACCGTGTACAGCATGTTACCTACATTATCAATCTGGATCAAGCAATCAGTGAGAGAAGTGACTGTTTTTGCTAAAAAGTTTTATAGCATCTGTGTATCCATTTTCTAAAAGGATAAAGTACGAGCTTTTGAAACAAAGTAAATAAATATTTCATTCATTTCACTTATTGAACTATGTTTCCAGGTCATAACTGTGTATTTTCCCCCCTGAAAATACGGATACAAATTTTTGTGTCAGTTGTCATTAATTTTACTGCATAAAACCGAAAAATTAGCTTTATCTTTATGAGCCCTTATTTTATCATCTGTCCATGGGTTAATAATATGCTTAGTTTAGAGGGTAATGGTAGGAGTAAATGTCATACTCAATGCTAAGTAAAGAACACAGGCCTTGGCATCGAGTGTCCAACATGGGCAGGTCCGTGGTGTCAGAGATTGTTCAGGCTCTCTTCTGCTGTCTCCACCATTTGTCTCCTCCAATGGTGAGAGGGAACCGAGGAAGTAAAGAGTTCACATTTCAATGAAGGTAAGAGAGTATCTAATGATGTTTCTCCTACCTGGAAATTTTACCCTGTTAGCACTGGAAATAGTTTACCTCAATACAATGAAAATATCTGCTTCAAAAAGTAGAGTCCAGGTGTTCGAGAAGCTATATGCGTAGAGAGTGAAAGAATTTTTCCATGTGCAAGCGATTATGAAGATACAGTCTGTGTTTTCAGAGATGATGGATTTTAAAAGTTAATCAAGTAATCTAATAACTGAGCACTTTAAAAAATAGGATCCTTCTTACTCTGTATTGGATGCCTCTTTTCCTTCTTCCATGCAAAGATCTTATGTTCAGAGGAAATGTTCTTTTAAGCAACAAAGGCAGAGCCATCAGCAAACTAAACAAGAGCATTACCAAATAGTCTTTTTTTTCTGGTATAATATATCTATGCTTGACTAATTCAACTCATTCAATATATTTCCTAGAACTGATTTTTGACACATCAGTGTATTCATAACCCATGAATGAAGCAGAACTTTGGTCATTGTTTAACGTAGACAACCAAATCATTCCAACAATTACTTCGTCCTAATTGCTTAATACTCTCTGTGTCTGTTTTGTATTTTCCAAGATCTCTTGCAAAGTGAGTATTAGTGGTACAAGGTGACACATTAAATTAGTGGCACAGAGAGACTGTAGATTGGGTCGAGCTGTGGTCCTAGGCGGTAGGCAGGGAACTGCACCAAGAAAGGGATGTATCTACGGTGATTTGGCAGCTGGCACTTGCAGTGTCTGTCTGTTGGAGATGGTTCGGTGTGAACTTGTCAGGGGAAGGAAATAAATCTGATGGTCTTTGAAGTTTCTCTTGCTGCCTTCCACCTTTACTCTTTCCTTCCTATAGTAAATATTTATTAAGGGCTTTCTCTGTGCTAAGTGCTTTGGCAAGAACCCAGCTGCAAATCAGATGGGGACGTTGCTCTGAAGGGGTTTAGAATCTAGCAGGGAGCCTGAGCAGGAGCAGCTAGACTACATGTGCTAGATGACATGAGAGTTGTCTGACATGATAGGGAAGGGATGGTTTCAGATTTTGGAATTAAGGACAACGTGAATTTCTTGAAGAACCTGATAAAGACTATAGAAGTTTCTCCAGAAAACCATGTCTCCTATGAAGCATTCAATTTCAACATGTCATAAAACCACTGGAGGGGTGTGTGTGTGTGTGTGTGTGTGTGTGTGTGTGTGTGTGTGAGATGTGTGGTGTGTGTGTGTGGTATATGTGTATGTGATGTGTGTGGAGCTGTGTATAGGTGTATACAAAGTCAGTCGGGAAAAAGTGCAGCCATTTTCAATGTAACAGGAAGGATTTGGGTGACATCAATGGGGTCTCTTTCATAAAGACATTAACCCCATTCATGAGGACGCTGCCCTCAAGACCTAATCACCTCCCAAAGGCCCTACTCCCAAATAGCACCACGGTGGGGATTTGATTTGAGTGCAGATATCTGTAACCCGGTATTTGGAGCTGAGCAACCCATGTTTTAGGAAGCCCTTCCTCCCCAGTGATGCTAAGGTCTGAGAACCACCACTGTAGCACATATCAAATTAAAAATAAACTTCACTGTGGAATAGGCACTGTTAGCAGCACATGAAAATGTGATTATAGCCATTTTCTTTACATTCATTAAGAGATTCCACTCGCGTAGAAGTAAGCACATCTCATAAAAGTGGAAGCCGTTTCATGGCCAAGTTGCCTGCTAGTAACACCAGCCTCCAGCATCCTCATTGCCCTGTGTACTCGATCGAGTACAAATGTGCAGGGTGACCTGCGCCATTTTACTTTCTACCTGGCCTTGTTTGTAGGCTTTTAAACTTCCTCCTACTGCCATTTTTCACCCTCCTGAGACTACTCAGAGGATGGGGCAGAGTAAACAGAATTGACATTAGAAGGACCTTCTTCGGCACTTCTCCTAAGGATTCATCCTAAGGAAATATGCAGGCCTGTGTTCCCATGTGCAGATTCAGCTGCAAGGATGTTCACTGATGGTGGTCATCGTAGCAAAAAATGGGAAACACTAAATGTCCAGTACTTGAGGGAATGGTTAAATAATTTATGAATGGCACATAAAAGGGAAAACTGTACAGCCACTTATTTAATTAAAAACTTACAAAGCAGTACTTTTTTATATAAATATATAGTATCATACATACAAACATCCTACATGTTGTCCAAAATATTAACAATATTTCTGAAAGATGAGATTGTAAGTCATTTACATTTTCTTGTTTTCCAAGGTGTTCATTTTCTATTTTCTTTTTCTTTTTTTTTTTTTGGTGACCTCAGAGTAACATCATTTATCCTTTATTTTTTTTGCATTTATCTTTTTTAACATTTTTATTGTTGTTCAAGTACAGTTTTCTGCCTTTTCCCCCCACCCCTCGCCACCACCCCAGCCCTCCTCACCCCCTCCCCCTGTTTCCACCCCCCTTGTTATTGACTATGTGTCCTTTATAATCGTTCCTGCCAACCCTTCATCCTTTTCCCCTATAGTCCCCTCCCCTTTCTCCCCTCTGGGCACTGTCATTTTCTATTTTCTCAATAATTATCCTAATTTGGGTATGAAGGACCTAGCAAGATGCAAACCATTAGGCAAACTTTCATCTTGACATTTGTTATTCATGAAGTCAAAAGCCCGGCCTGCACTGTATCAGAACATGATCTCATTAGTCATATACATTAAAAAAGCAAACATAAGTTAACTTCCCTAGATTTAGGTTTTATGTACACGCCTGTCTGAGGTAGAGGAACTTACTCAGACTGCTATGATTTCCAACTAACCCTCTTCCTTCCTCACCCTCCAGCTCCTCCTCTTACAGAGAACTCCCCCACTGAGACCAAGAAAGAAGTGTCTGAATACGTACAGAAAGGTGCATATTCAAATAGCACCAAATGCACTGGGCCAGCAGAATAGTCTACCTGTTCCTCTTGTCAGTGTCCTAAAATTATGAATGCGGTCTGTATGTGGACTGGTTGCATATTTGTTGCAGGGATAAGTCTGGTTTTGTTTTCATTTTGTGTTCTTTACCCCAAAGCCTGAAAAATAGGGCATTTAGACTATTACTTGGCCAGTGGCAGCTCAGACATGTTGGTCTCCCTGCACATCAGAGAAGAAGAGAGGGCTGACCTTACCAGGCGACACTCTTGGAGGGAAAGAAATGATGTGGAGAAATTGAACCATGATGTGCCACTCATGTACTTTAAAAGCCGGCTTCTGCAAGAATCTGCTAGAAAAGTAGTGAGCTGGAGCTGTTAAATATTAAGTTCTGTTCTAGGAGTGTTCTGAACAGACACTAGAACACTAGAAGCTTGGTGGACACAGCCCTGGATGAGAATTGTGAGGCAGAGCTGTTGTTACACCTTAGAGGACATTTAAGAAGGTATCAGGAGGGACTTGGGTCACCCGGTTTACGGAGTAATGCTAGGGGGTCGTGTAGGAAGGGTACAGAGGTTTCCGAGGATCATTCCTCCAAAGCTACGCTGCCCTTTTGGGGCTGTCTTTCCTTCCAGGTGACCTGGCCCCATCTCTGGGCCAGTGGAGAGCATTAAGGAACCACTTCCCTGGCTTGATTCTACCAAGTAAGTTTTCGGGTTTGCTTTTCATTATGCTGGGGCAGCAATTGAGAGCTCTTGAGTAAGTATCAATAAATGCTTCATCCTAAGCCAGTGAGAGAAGGGTATGGAAACTGAAGGTATTTTCTTTTCCTAGCTGCACTGTTTATGCATGAATCTAAGCTCAGCTGTGTTGCTATTGGAGGGAGAGAGCTTAGCATCAGATGAGCAAGGATGCCAGACGCACTTCCTCCTGTCCTAACAGGAGCATCTGCAAGATGGAGATTCACAAGCACTAACTTATTAGAAGGTGACCCTGGGCCCAACACCAGTGGGGAGCATGGAAAGAAGGACACCTACTATGCTCCTCAGCTGATCCCACTGGTTGCTCTGGAGCTGGATGACCCTCCAGAGTTGTCAACAGTTGGGATGGGGGGACAGGGCCTTTATCTACTTGGATCAGTCTTTGGGTACAGGCTGTCTGCAGAAGAGACATGATCTTGGGCCAAGTGACTGTCTCCAGCCTGGACACTCCCCAGTGAGAGCCTGAGCTGAGAGCTGCTGCTGGCTGCCATTGCTTCCAGCATCTGAAGGAGGGAGCGTGGGGGAACGGCTGGGCCATGCTCCTGCATTCGCTACAAAGAATAGCAAAAAAAAAAAAATCTGACTGTCATAGGTAGTTAAAATTGTTCATGGGGGTAGTTCTGGAACAAGAGGTATGATGTTATCGAGCTCCCTGAGAACTATCCATGAAAATGTGCTCCAGGAAGGAGCATTAGTTTCAAGTTTGTTATTCATGGAAAGTAGATAATGCTTCCAAACATAAATCTGTTAATGTCACTCTAAGAAGTATATTGCCTTTGATTGTATGCTTAAAACTTTAAATATAGGAGATAAGTTTCCAGAACTAGGCCAAAGACTGATGTGTACATTTGAATTCTCAGTGTACAGTTACCGCCAGAGGGGAAGCATCCCCCATGTAAATCTTGCAGCTGGAAAATCTATGCTTGGATAATGTCAGTGACTGTGAAAAACAGACCTTTGCTACTGGAGTTAATTGAGGGAGTTCGGGTTCAAATTACTTTGTCAGTCATTTAGTCAATGGCATTTATTGAGCAAATAACCTTTTTCATGAAGATTGTAGGGCACTACCAAAGTGGAATGGAAATAATGACTACTAACATTAGACTCATCTTTTATTGTCTGTAGAATATTTTAGCATAATATTATCTCATTTAGTGAGTTGTGTTAGTGTCCCTATTTTATAGATGAGGAATGTAAAGTTCAGAAAAGCAAGTAAATTGCCCATTCTCAAGTAGCTAATAATAGGTGGTATTATTACCCTAAAAAAATAAGCTAGGAGCCCTCAGTCCAAAAGGAGGTGCTGAAATGATACAACTACTATATCTCTGTCTCTAAGAATCAGAGAAGGTTCTGTGTGTGTAACAGCTGAGCAATCTTGAACTTGGGGTATGGGTAGGATTAGCACTGTGTTCCTTAAAGGACCTTAGCCATCAGAAGGATTGTCCCGCCCAGCACCCCAAAATAAGGAGTAAGTTTAGAGATAAATTTACTCTTTTAAGTGATCTCTGTAAAGATGAAGGATCTAGCAGGACTCTCTGGATCTAAAGACATGACATGAAAGGTAAGAAATCCAAAGGTGATTTAAATACTAGTTACCTCAGAAGGACTCTTTCTATCTATGCCAGTGAGTCACTTTGACATTTTTTTTTTCAATCCCTCAATCTGTCCTTTATCTAATAGTCCATGGAGCCCTGGCTGGTATAGCTCAATAGATTGAGCATGGGTTTCGAACCAAAGGGTCACTGGTTCGATTCCTAGTCAGGGCACATGCCTGGGAAATGGGCCAGGTCCCCATTTAAGAGGCAACCACACATTGATGTTTCTCTCCTTCTCTCTCTTCCTCCCCCTCTCTCTAAAAATAAATAAATAAAATAAAAAAATAAAAAAATAAATAATCCATGGAGACTGAAGCTCTTTACCAGTGATGTGCTACCTGAGACTATATTATCCCTGGAAACTGTTTCTCTAGCTGGCCCCTCTCTGTCGCGTGTAGCCTTCTGAGGTTGTCTAGGTCATCCTGGTGACACTCCCCACCCACCAACTCCATTACAAAATTCCCACACAGGGTGCAATTCAGTTTTTTTGATAGACTGTAAAGACAGAGTAAAATGAAATATTAGAAGGGATTTAAGGTAGGTCTTCCCAATGGAAGTAAGGGAAGAAAAGACCAAAAACCTGTGAGACGCTATATTTGCAAATCAATAAATCTCTCTGGTGCATTATTCCAGCTTCTCTAAAGATGGCCACGATGGACATGTGTCACTTACTTACTTTAGCACTGGGTGTTCTGGTAGGAGGGTGGCTAAACAGACAGTAAGAGCCCACTAGAACAGAGTTTTTTGAGGGTGGAGGAAAGCAATCAAGCCATGTAGACCAGAGCACCCTTGGTGTCAGTGACAATATAAGGTCCTGACCGGTGTGGAGGAGGGATCTTAAGAGGCATCAGGGTGGGTTTGACTGCTGTACGGAGCATGGGAGTGGGGTTTTGTTACCAGGATGGCTGACAGCAGATACTGGTACCCCAGCCCCCTTGACAGGAGGAGTGCAAAGAAGCAGCTCGATCTTTAAAGACCTGAGGGTCTATGCAGAATCACACCCACAGGGATAAGACAGGGACCCAGTGTCTGACTGGGATATGTGTATTTGGGGGGCTTGGTTAGAGGATGGGCAGCAAGTTCACTGTTACTATGTTGTGATTCCCTAGTCAGCTGGGAGGAGCCAAAGCAGGCATGGCCAGGGAGGGAAATATGTCAGACAGAGACTTCTAGTGGAGGACCCTCCACAGCCAGGGCAAACTGGAAGACAGGCTTCTAGACTCATCTGAAGGAGGCTGAGGGAGAGCTCAGCTGAGGATTGAGAGCACATGGGGCTGGCAGCTGGACACTAAGCCTCCTAGAAATGGAAAGGAAAAGAGTCAGTCTGAGAGCTTCTGTTTAGGAAAAAGGGGGACACAATGGTGTCTGTGCTTCTGGAGCATCCAAAAGAGGACTGATGGGACCAACCACCAGTGCCCAGCCTGAGCTGAGCAGGGGGGCATGTGTCTGGTCAGCGTGGGATGAGGGATCCATTGCAATGAGCCTCAAAAGTCTTCTGAAGACTCTGGCCCATCTTTCCTCTCACTAGCTAAAGTCCTGGCTTTAAGATTAAAAATATTATGTAGCATTGGTTTGATAGCTAAATATTGATATTTAGTTATGATTATAGATGAAAGTGTATCAAAGGTTTTGGCTCACAGTGTGGGTTTCAAACCACCAACCACAATTTTTTTTTTAAGTAAAAAATGAGTGTAGTTCACAAATGACCCATATTGAATAAATCGCCTTTTTTTTAAGGTGACTGAATTCTTCAAGCATCAGGATTGCTTCTTAGTTACCCCCAGAGGGATAAATTACCAGTTAATGTCATGGTGCCAGCTTTGTCCTCACGCACACAGGCACTGGGACTGATAGTGTTTGTTTCTGTTTTTTTTTACCATCCCCTGGAATCATAATGTTTCCATCTGTGCACAATATGATTAACACTTCATGAGCTAGGAAAATAATCATGACCTGTCTTTCCATAGTCTCATGCGTAATAAGAAAATACGCTGATAGTTTTGTATCACGTAAAGCCCTCCTTTTGAAAGAGAACGATGAACAGAGTTGCCACGAATGTGTTAAAATAACAGTTGGGTCTCATTGCTTCACAATCACATACACTTTTCAAATTTTTTTTTAAGAAATGGCCCTGCTTTGCTGCTGTGTTGCCCACAGCTCCTGTCTGTCTGTCCACATGTGAGTCTGTTTGCTTCAGGTGCTCGCTGCTTGTTATCCAGCTGCCTCTGGTGCAGCTGTCTTCCCATGATCGCCTCCAGGCTGCTTTGTTTAATGCCAGCTTGGCACCCCTTTCTGCCATGACCTTGTAAGTGTTGTGCTATCTGATTAGTACTTTATGGGCTAAGAAGGGACCTTGACAAGTTGTTTAATTTCAAACCTTGCCTTCAGAAAGGCAGAATTAAACCTTCCCAGAGATGGAAGTACCTAAATCTCAGATACATCCAGAGAAAGTAATTTCACAATTTTCTCTACTAAACCACTTCAGTGAGTTTTTCCCTTTTTAAAAAATTGTTGTTCAAGTACAGTTGTCTTCATTTCCCCCACTACTTCCCCCACCCCACCCATCCCCACCTCCCACCCTCGATCCTACCCCCCTTTGGCTCTGTCCATGTGTCCTTTACACATGTTTCTTGATGACCCTTCCCCTTCTTTCCCTCGTTATTCCCCTCCCCCCTCCCCTCTGGTTACTGTCAGTTTATTCTTTATTTCAATGTCTCTGGTTCTATTTTGCTTGCCTGTTTGTTGTGTTGATTAGGTTCCACTTATTGGTGAGATCATATGGTATTTATCTTTAAAGACGGTAACTTTCATGGACAGAAAATGGCTTCTTTGGAAGGCCCTAATTTAGGTTCCTCATGCTGCCATTTAAATTCTTCTTGGGAACTCAGGAGGGAAGGAGAATGGTTGGTCAATGGTCTGCAGGAGCCGTCTACGTGTTCCTGTTTTTCTCTTCCTTAGCTCACTGGTCACTGATCTTCAATCATCACTTTGTCATTTGGTTTGGTTGCCTTGCTTCTTAGCTCCATTCCACAGAATGCAGGATGGAATAAGAGGGGGCATGGTGTGTTGGTGACATGAGAGATTCTCAGAAAACCTAACCCCCTTCTACAAGCACTTGCCACATGGGCACACTTGTCACACGCGTGGAAGTCCCACCAACAGTCCACGTCCCATAAACAGATCATCCAGACCTCAACCACTAAAAGCAGTATGTCTTGTATAAGAAAGGACACAAATGAGGTTTAATTTTTTTTTTCCTGTTCAGGATTATTTTTCTCCCATTTTCCAGATCATCATGATGTAGTCTGGGAAATGCACTTTTTCACTTTCAGAGAAACTAAAGATATCAGCCAGCAATTTGAAGACAGCATAACAAAGGGACTTTCTCCAAAGGTGGAACGGGGTGAGGGGGGCCCGGAAGGCAGTAATACTGGGGCTCTGTTCCCACCGCAAGACCTAAAGAGTTGAGAAAAGCAGAACCCAGACACACAGAGGACTGTGTGGAGAGAACCACCAGCAGGAGCAGAGTCCCTGGTGAGGGAATCAGCAAGACCACTTGTGCCTCAGCCAGGATCCTGCCTGTGTGCCCTGTGGGCCAACACCAGCAGGAACCTGGAGGGTGAGGGAACCTATTGCTTTGGTCATTCCATTCAACCTTTAAGGGCCCAAAGCAGAGTGGAGAAAGGTGGAGAGTGGACCTCAGGGGCAAATGAAAGACTTCCAGTACAGAGAGTAAGCAAAAAGTTATCTTCTGAAAAATAGAATTTGGGTTATCTATGTGGTTTAGTTTCTTCTTTCTTTGGAAAGCTCATATTTCAATAGTGTGGCTATAGAAGAAATAGCTAAATGATGGTGGAAGTGAATCTACAGTTCTGTTCTAATTTGCTGAAGTCACCTAAATGATTTATCCCGGGGCAGTAAAGAATCGATAGTTGAGTGCAGGCTGCAAGTTGCCATTGATTTCGGGGAATGCCATCCGCTGTGCGTTAGAATTATGCTTCTTTCATCAAGGGCTGGAACAAGCCTCCAATCTCCCCACAGTCTCTTCTGCACCAGTGTTAATTATTCAGACACTGTAATAGTGGGAAGAGTAATTACTTCTTAGTCTTCATTTCAGTATCTTCATGAATCTTCCCTTCTCTCTCTCCCCTCAGTCAGGAAGCAAATGCAGACTTGTTTTATATCAGACTCACAGGGTCCAGTGGTTTTCCTGGTTCCAGCCTTTGGACTTCACAATGTTCTTCTGCCTTTAGGCTTCATAAAAATGGAAGCGGAGTGTTTCCAAAATTCTGACATGGTTTAAGGAATGAGAATCTGGCATAAGGTTATTTTGATCCCTATCCTATTTTTACTCGTAGGCTTAGTGACCTGAGAGGTTTTAGAAATTAGACTCTCTTCCAGGATCACCTTTCTAACTTGCAGGCATCAGTAGCAAAACACGTGACATGGAGAAACCCTGCCAGGTTATTGAGGAGCAGCTAATAAATAGTGGAAGGCATTGAAGAAATAGCACATCATTTACCTTTGATAATATCGCTCTCTCCAAGTTCTAATATCATTTACTGTCTCTTTAAGTGTTTTCATCAAGCAGCCAGTGGTTTGAGCTTAACCACTCTGGTTAAATGTCTAGAAGAACAGAAGTATGAATACTATTTTCTTTTCTACCGAAATGAAGAGAGAGACCAAGAAAAGTCTCATTTTTAAAATTTTCATTGGCCTGCAGTAAGGACAAAAGAAGATACTCCAAACAATTTTTTTTGATTGATTGAAATTTGGTTAACTCCTTTCACTAGCTAATCAGTCTCTCAGCTGCCTTGTCACCTATGGTTCTGTTTGATGGCAGTGGAACCCCTCAGTGAGTTACTCTGTACCCAGAGTGGCCTAATGAGTTTCTTCCAGAGATGCCTCTTGCAGTCCAGTCACTGGAAACGGCTCCAGTGGCCCTGGATGAAGCTATGAAGTAGAGCTTTCAGCTTTGCTGCCTTTCACCCTGTTGATAACCCAATACCTAGATGTTCATGGCCTTGAGTCTGAGCTTGCCCGTCCAGAAGTCTATTGAAACCCCTCCCTACCATGCAAACATTTTAATCCTGTGCCCCAGTGTACCTGGGACCACATCAGCTGGCTGATATTTGGGGGCAATAATTAATTTTACTCCATCCCCCAAATGACATGCTTAATTTCATAGAGGCCTCTCAGAGCTACTAACACAGAGGAATGTGGGCCATTTAAGGGCAGTCATGCCCTGTGGCTTCCTTCAAATCCCATTCCATGAGGCTAATACTTAGTTTTTCACATGTAGTCTCTCTCAAGTCTTGTCATAATGCCAGATGGGAAACCAGTATTTGGAAAGGATGAACAGAACATCCAAAGACATGGACAATTACAGTCAGTAATGGCCTGGCATGGGAAATGTGGCCTTGGTTATTAGCAGGCTCTGCATTTTTTGAATGATAGGGAAAGAGCAGTGTGCGTGTGTGCGTTGGTGTGTGTGCATTGAGAAGCAGCAGACACTGTGGGGAGTCACTGTGCTTCCTAACTCAGCCATAAGGACAGTCAGACTCACACTGAGCTGAGTTGCCAGTGGCTTGGCCACCATGTATCAAAGCCTGTCATGCACACAGTGAAACCACAGAGGACCCTCCAGTATTTCCAAGGACATGCATATGTCACCCTCCTGGTTAGATACAAGAAAAGAATTCCCTAATCAAGACATTATTAAACAACCACATGTATGCCTGGTCACCTCTAGAGATTTTAAGGAGAGACTAAATTTAAATTATAGGTTTTCCCAAAAGAGAAGTGATAGATTAGAAGGTCTCTCAGTGCTATTTGAGCAGATGGAGAACTCAGAGTGCTACCTCTTTGTTTTTTCATTAATATTATGGACTTCCTGAATCAGGATGGGCTAAGGTACACTAATAACAAACAATGCCACCGTGTCAGTGGTCTGCAATGAGAAGGATTCATTTCTTGTTCTTCCTATGTGTATATCACGGTCAGCTAAGGGCTCTGCTCGGCACCCTCCTTATACGGATCCTGACTGATGGAACAGCTGGAGACTTGGTGCTGTTGGCAGAGGACAGAGTGCCACGTAGGGTCACACGCTGGCAATTGACTTCTCTGGTCCGGAAGGGATGCCGCCCACTTTCACTCCCTGCTAACTGGCCAGAGCACATTCCATGGCCTAGCAGGACCACAAGTGGGCCAGGGGGTACCGTCCTACCATGTGCCCGGGAGGCAGAGGCCCAGGAGTATCGGTGAACAAGGCTAATGGTGCCACGTGGCCTACCCATGCCAGGCCCTGGATGCGTCCGGCTCCCCTCGGGGTCTGTGTGTTCACACTGAAGAGTCGGATCTGTAAATGGGTAGCTTCAATAACTTTTCATAAGGTCTGTGATAAAGTTTGCCCAGGAGTATATAGAAGGGAACCCTAACTCACCTTAAAGAGCCACAAGGGACCCTTAGAGTCTCCCCACATATTTTTGATGTGACCTGAGGGATGAAGAGGCACCTGGCCAGGCAAAGAAGGGAGGTGAGCAGTGCTTCTAACAGAGAGAGCAGCACAAAGACTGAGTGAACACTGTGCTCTTGAGAGGGTCGTTTTAGAATTTAATAGCTTGACTTTTGTCCTAATTGATTATTTATACATTACCTATATTATTGTCTGGGCTCAACTATGCTTTTAATTGGCTTTTAATGATGACTGCTATTCATAAAAGGAAGAACAGATAATTCACAATACATGTTTCATTCTGTGGACTCATATAAGCAAGTTCCATCTAGGAGGGGAAGGGGGAGAGAAGGAGAGGAGGAGAAGGCCTACATTTTTAAAGACACGCCCGGTGTGCCAGCAGCTAGAATGCTTCCCACGGTCTTGCTGGTAGGATGGATCGTAATGTTTTCTTCATTGATTCCAGCGTTGCAGTGGGAAGTTCCTAACCCTCTTTTATCTTGTGACATGCATTTAAAAAAAAAAAACCGAACAGTCGGCCTAGTGACTTAACTCAGAAGGCCAAACACTCCCACGGACTGTCCTGTGACCTGGGCTAACATTGTGTTGGGTAATGAGGTTTTCTTCTGTAACAACGACACAACAATAGCTGTCATTTATTGGGAGTTTATTAAATGCCAGAGATGGTATATGCACTAGACTTTATGTGCTTCAATATTCTAATGTTTAATAACCACCTGGTCAGGAACTTATTCATTATGACAACAAATCTATAAGGTGAGTATTGTTGTGGGTTTTTCCCCTTTTTTACAAATAGAACACCTGAGGTTCAAAGATAAGAGTAAACAGGAAAGGTCGTAAGTTGAATTTTTCCCTGCTTCTCAGTCAGTTTGAGTCCTTCAAACGTTAGGATACGGATTGTGGCAATAGTAGTAATATAAGCCATGAGATGTGTGATAGGCCTCACTGTTCGTTCTTTCTTTTTCTTTTTTCTTTTTTTCTTTTTTGGCTGTTGTAGCGTCCACCTAGAATAATGCCTGATAGTGAGGAATAAATGGAATATTCTCTCAAATCACTGTTTGAACTCCTTTTTATTTTACTCTCAAATTTTTCATAACCCATGGTATCAGACAGACCTTGTGATGATACCATGGAAGACATGGCCCTTGCTCTCCTGTTCCCTGGAACCAAATTTTCTTGGGGATGCCAGGCATAAAACCATGTAGCTTATTAATGTTTCAAAATATGGAGGATAATGGCATTCCTTTGATCACAGATCTCTTGTGCTAAAAATATGCCGTTGTATCTATTACTAAATACATTTATTTAATAGTTACCACTTTGGTTCATAAAATGACTGGGGTTTTCCATGAAAATACATTTTCTTTAAGAAAAAACAAAATTGCCTTTTGATTTTCTATCCGCCTAGGTCATTATTAATGTCCTATCATATGTTTCATTTTAGTTGAAAAGCAGAAAGAAGCTTTGGAGCCTGAGGGTTAAACACTTTCCTCCTTTGCGCCTGCTCTGTCACATTATTCCAGGGAGAAGTCATGACGAGGTGGTGGCAGCTGGCAGTTGTGGTACTTTAGTGGCACAAAAGAGAAGGAAAGAAGGGCAGGAGGGAGGGAAAGTAACTAAATAGAAGAAAGAAGCCCTGGCTGGTATAGCTCAGTGGATTGAGCACAGGCCTGTGAAAAAAAGAGTTGCAAGTTCGATTCCCAGTCAGGGCACGTGCGTGGGTTGCAGGCCAGGTCCCTAGTATGAGGCGCATAAGAGGCAGCCACACATTAACATTTCTCTCCCTCTCTTTCTCCTTCCCTTACCCTCTCTCTAAAAATAAAATAAATAAAGGAAAAGAAAGAAAAGGAAAAATAAATTCTAATGGAAAAAGAGCGAGGTGAAAAGACAAGGGGAAAACCCCAGGAAAATGAATTTTATTGGACAATATTTAGACAATAGACATGTTTAAAGGAAATAGTCTAAAAGATGCCCAATCTTCCCATTCTATACTCTGAAGCAAACATTCAGAGCATTCTTTGCATGATATTTATTATTTTAACTAAAACATATTTAAAATGGAGTAAACCTAGAGCTGAAGAAACTAAAAGCCTTAGCATTCGTTCAAAACCCAAGCTCCACTGCCTCAAACCATCTTGATTTTTCTCAGTGTCCACCATACAAACTGTCCCTTTACGAAGCTCAGTCTCTGCTCCCTCCTCATGGCCCCAAAGAAGTGATTGGATAGTCAGGGCGTGAATGTCCTCACCACAGCCCACCTGAACCCAGAGCCCTGGAACCTAGCACCTGGAGCCCCAGTGGGGTCTGCCTTCTCTTGGGCAGGCAACTTGGCTCCCAGATGCCAGTCCCTCCTCTGCGTGGCAGCTAAGCCGGTGACACACACTAAATCTTGGATTCTGGGTGGGACTGCTTCCCTGTTCTCACCGTGCGGCAGCCCGACACACAGAAGGCCCAGGGTCCTGGTCGTGTTTTCTGATCCCAAGTCAGTTGCCCAAGTGCTCTTGAGGAGAAACAATGGGTGGCAGAATTTCCCAAGCCCTCCCTAGGGCATTCGGCCATGCCACATTCTGAAGCAGGTTTCTATCACTGGCAGTTATCTGAAGAGGCCACGGGGCTTGGATGTGACTTGTTAGGGTCCCCTGTGTGTGTGTATTTATACCTTGATCACTCCCTGTATCCATGCACTTGGGCAGCTTAAGACTAACTCCTCACTCTGTGATCACAGTGTGTGCATTCTGTGCCTGGGGAGTAGGCTCCATTTCTCCTTCCTTTCTTCCCATTCCAGTACCTTTCCCTTAGAGGCGGAGCTTCTCGTTTTCTGCTCACAATTAGCCTCTTGCCTTGTAACTTGCTCTCTGTCTTCTTGTCATAGTGTTACGGTTGTATTCCATAATCTTGCATGAGGATATCATGTGTCACTGTCTTCTTTGTATTGTTATGTGTATCTGCAGTTCTGTAAATTAAATATGAGTGAGTGGTTACGGCCAGGAAAATCAATCTTTCAACAAATTAATATTTCAACGCCAGTTGTGTAGCTACTTCTCCATTTAATGTGCGCCTTGGCTTAGAAGTGGAAAACAGGATGTATCATTTTAGAGAAACTTAAATCAAAGTGAAGACAAAGAAAGCAAGCCAAATATGTTGTCAGGTTTTAAAACTGAATGTTGGAGGGGAGCTAACGCCTTAATTTGTGGAGTCTGGATTGTTTTTTAGAGAAAAACAGTGGCACCTTTATTAGATTTCTTTCCTGGCCATTTCATTTCCGTAGTTTGGAAAGTAAAATGTGAATTACCATACTGACCTCTGGTTGCCAAATAACATGTAGAATGCCAAGGTAAATTTGAATTTCAGATAAATAGCAATGTTTAGAATAAGGATGCTCCAAATATTGCATGGGACATACTTATACTAAGATATTATTTGTCATGTATTGAAATTCCAATTAACTGGGCATCCTATATTTTTATTTGCTAAATCTGATAGCCTTACCACAAGGCAGTTGTGAGAAATAAAAGCAGTTTATTAAGATAATATAAATGAAATAATTAAGCAGAATACCCAACACACAATAAGTAAAAGAATATTACTTTCCCTTCTCTGTATTGGGAAGTCACGGGTTATCATTATCACAAAAATCCTCCATTATGCGGAGAAATGCTTTAAGTTTGAGAGCTTTAGCACCAAAGACATGTTCCTTTTTTCTTTTACTTTTTTTAACCCTGATGATGTCACGATTACTTTCCAAGATTTATGTCTCTTAATATGTCTAAAGAATCCATCACTTCTCTATTTAAACAAACCATATTTTAGAAAAGAAAATTAAATGTTTGGTTGCACCAATATTTTCCCCTACACCAGATTTTCCAAAATTAAAATGTAGGCAAGAAATATTAAACACTTTGACATTTTCACTATTTCCTTGTTTCTAAGAACAGGGTATTTGTGGTGAATGCATATATTGTGCCTTCTTTCTCTGTTTGATGAAGGATATTTTCATTGTCATTTGAAATATTTCCAGGCACCGAGCCAGCGAATTCACAACTGACAATGTAAGAGAAGAGAAGCTCGGGGCTTCCAGTGATAGGGCCAGCTGAGAGCCCTGTAAATTCAAAAACTCAACTGGCACTCAGAGAAGTGGCTTCACTGCTCTGCCGGGAGGAGCATTATAATCTTTCTAGAAGGCAGACATATAATAGATATAAAAAATAATAAATTCATGCATCCTGCTGAAGTGGACTGGCTCTGTAGAAGGCAGGAGGGAAATAAGTATGCTTTGACCCTCCTGGTTGCTTTACTTGACCCTTTCATCATTCTTCCCAGACTTTTAACTCCTTGGGAGCAAGAATTATCTACATACAGTCATACACACTTAGTAAGCACTTAATCATTATTTGTGAACTGAGCTGCTTTTGAATGGACTGAAGATATAATTTGATTATCCTAAATTAATCTGGAAAAAAGCCTCTAAAAGCACATGGATTTCTATCCAACAATTCTATGAATTTATGCCAAGGAAAGAGGTCTTTATATTCACAGATATATATGCCCAAGGATATCTATCACATTATTTTAGTAGTGCCAGTGTAAAGCAAATGGGGTTAGTGACCTT
Organism: Anoura caudifer; assembly: GCA_004027475.1. Classification (NCBI taxonomy): domain Eukaryota; kingdom Metazoa; phylum Chordata; class Mammalia; order Chiroptera; family Phyllostomidae; genus Anoura; species Anoura caudifer. The sequence goes on along the minus strand of PVKU01001907.1, from coordinate 47,055 downwards.
CTAAGAAGAGATACCAGAGAGCTTGCTCTCTGTCTCTGCCTCTTGCCATGTGAGGACGCAGCAAGAAGGCACCATCTACTAGGTGGGTTGGCCAGGGGGAGCCTCACCAGAACCTGACCAGGCTGGCACCCTGATCTCCAGCTTCCAGTACCCAGACAGTGGGAAAGTCAGTTTCTGTAGTTTAAGCCTCACAGTCTATGATATTTTGTTATGGCAGCCTCAGCTGACTAAGTGAATACCCAAGATTATGGTATTGGTGAAATGAATGATGGTAAATCCATATGTAGATTATTGTGTAGTTGTAAGGGATTTGTGTTATAGGAAAATTCTCATATTTAAGAGGAAAAAACAATCTATAAGTTATTAAATATGGCACTATTTTTATAAAAATCAATACATATACATATACACCTTTTTGAAAAACACAAAGCCATGTACCAAAATGTGAATAAATGTCTCAAGTGATTGAATTATAGGTCACTTTCTTTAATTTTTCTTTGTGCTTCACCATATTTTGCAAATTCTGGGTTTTTTTAATATACTTTACTTCTGTAATCCAAAAAAATAACTTTAGAGATTTTTGTTGTTGTTGTGAATGAATGGACACCCACCCTGGGGAGTGACATTGAAAATGAGTAGCCGTGGAGGAGCTGGCTTCTCAGACCTGTGGTCTTTCCCTGCCTCACCCGAGAGCTCGCAGCTGTGGCCAGCAGACTCTGATGTTGTGACGGAGTTCAAAGCTCCAGTAGCAATATGAACCCCACTTAATGGAAATGCTCTCTGTTTTCCTCTCTTTCTGCTTTTGGTCTCATTGCTGTTCACTTGCCAACTTTCCTGGTATTTTTGCTCATCGGATGAAAAGACTAGTAAGCTAAAAAAGAACCAGGAAATCTGTAACAAGGAGAAACAAAGATTTTTTTTAATGAGCTAAAGAGAAATCTTTAGCAATTGAAATGAAATGAAGAGGAATATTTTAAACAGAAATGAGTTGCTTCAAAGGTATGACTTGGCTTCTCTACACCTCCCGCTGGACCTACTTTAAATCCCCAGTTCACTCACCCATTTACTTAGTCTGTGCACAATTTGAAAACTTGTCTAGTTATCAAATATTTTAGCAATTACACTGCAAACTCAGAAACAGGGACATGTACCTTATCTTCCTTTGTCTCATTAACCAAGACTTTTGCCCTCATCTGTGTCTTCTTTTTGTCACACAGCTCATTAGGCTAGGACACCTGTGTGACTGCGTTGTACCATTTTCAAATGGAAGCATTGTTACAGCTTACGTTCAAAGGCCAGGTGAGGCTACCAGTCTCTTCGTTTGCTAGGTGACCTCCAACCCTTAGCATAGGAGAGGTCCTTGTATCCTGCCATCTTGTTTGAAAATATTGGCAATGTCTGTATGTATTTAGCAAGGCTGCCGTTGAAACCTTTGTGGGGCAGTTGTCCTTGCTTGCTTGCTTTGTCACAAGCTGTATGGAGTGACCGTAAACCTGGAGAAATGCCTGAGTTGCATAAACTTTGTGTGACATGGCTAGTAGCATACAGATTCAGAGCAGACTAAGTCACAAGAAAAAATAGGCAAGAGATCCTACGCAATGACTGGAAAATATACAGCAGAACCCCAAACGTATGTTAGACCCATAATGTAAGAAGAAGCTATTTTAAAGCAGTTCTTTTATAGCCTGCACATAAGTAATCATCTTAGCAGTACCTTTTGTCCATTTCTAGACTTTATTTAAGTTCCAAGATTATTTATCCTCAAATGCAAAGAAAACTGAACTACGTCGGGAAGCATGAAAAACAGTTCAAAACTGTAGAAAATAGAACACAGTCTCTTTCTTGAGGCAGTTGTCATTGTGAACCGTGCTGCAGTTGAGAAACCACACTAAAGAATGGAGGTCCGTTCTCTCCCCATTTCCCTGGGACTTCTGGAAATGTCTCTGTTATACTCTGTTCTCCTGAATTACTGCTCACTTTTAAATCGGGAGGGAGGAAGTAAACGTTAATTCCAAGTACAGTTGACTATTTGGGTCAAAAATCTATATGATTTATAATGCTTTCATTTATCCTGGTGGTGGGAGACTTAGGTATTCTTCATGAACAGACTGATCACAAAGTGTCATAAAGGGAATTGTCCCCTGTCACTGTCAACATTGCTTTCTGGTCTTGTTTCCTTGGTGTAACTCCCTGCTGCACTTATAGAACGTGTTCTGTTTTAAGAGCTAGGTGAATGGATGATTACTTGGAGCTAGTTTAGAGAAAGACAAACACTTGATTGAGCAAACCCCTATGGTACACCTGCATGCATCACATTGCAAGCACACTGTACTCTTCTGGAATACAGAATGAACAGCAGTCCTAGAAGACTCCCTATTCTCTTGGAACCAACTGATGTAGACAAATATCTAAGATGTTATGTATAGGGTGAGCCCTTCCATAATGGGGGCATAATGGAGCACCATGGAAAAAAATCAGTTGTACCTTAGTTAATACCTGAATTAGTAAGAATTTTTTAGCTTTGAGATAAAGGGGGTGTGGGGAAAGAAGGAAAGTAATACAAGAAAACTTACAGAAAATAAGTAACATTTAAGCTGAACCTGGAAATAGCATGAGTTTGACAGATAAAAAACAACAAAGAGCATTGCTGGAAGAATAATAAACTCACTCTTTTACCTTATGTTATTGTTCAAAGAATTCAAGGTGAATACCATTGCATCGGTCCATTTTCTATTTTTAAGTTGTAAGTGTTACTGTGGACTTCAGTTCCAAGATTCTAGGCATAGAGGAACCTGAAGGTTAAAAACGGATGTTAATTGCAAACTGAAAGGGAGGCCATTATCTTGATCAGCCGTGGGGACTCTGTGTTTCTTTCCACTGACAGAGATAGATTCCCAATGAACTGCAGTCCTATGGAGTCTCACTTGATAGCAGGATATTTTGAAACACTCCCTCCCTTACCAAACGTCTCAGGAAGAAAAAATTTTATGAATTACAAATATGTCCAGTGACTCTATCTCCTAAGAATATTTGAATCTTAATGGGGTTGGGGCAAAGAATAAACACTTAATATGGCAGTTTCAATCTTTAGTAACCAAGGGGAAAGAAGTTTTGCTGCTGGCTCTGCAGGTGTGTGTGTTTTGTTTTGTTTTTTTTGCAATTGTTGTTTAATCCAAGGTTCCTCCTTGATGCCCCCAGACATCACCCCACATAGGCAAACCCTGAGTTCTGTCCACTCCTACTAATGTATAGTATACATTACTATACTATAGTATATATATGCATACTATATATATACATGCATACTATAGTATATATAGTATATGAGACCATATACTATAGTATATAGTATATATATACTATATACTATACTTTGGGGCTGGCTAGATCCCCAAGTACACTCATGGGTTTGCTTTTGACACATCTCTCCTTCAGATTGGCATTATTTTTAAGCATCAACCAACTATTCTAAACTTATTTCAATATGTTTTAAATTGGATGACTAAAATAGCCTATGAGAAACTCTACATTAATTTGTATTAATATCAACTGAAATGTCAATTGAATGCTAAAACCACATTAGGAAAGAACCGAGTGTATAATGCTTATCTTAATGATTGATTAAATTTTACCTGTTGTGATTGCCCTTTTATTAATCCAGCAAAGCCTTACTGAGTGAATAATAAGGCAATAACTTACAATCTAATTCATTTGTCCTGGTTTCTTCACAATTAACGTCATTCTTTCCTTTCTACTGAACGGTGAAATTTGAAGAAAAAAGCAATTAGTTCTATTTTAGATATTTTTCCTTTCAGTACTGAATCTCCAAAGGTAAAATGGCAGTGTTAAATCATCTACATAAAATACAATATGTAGAGAGAAAAAATAGAGTAGATCCTTTTTTAAAAAACATCGGAATCTTTAGCTCTAATCAAGCTCAAATATGAACTTCTAAAGAATAGCCAACTTCATTATCAAGAAATTATTTAGGTAACTCTCACCAAAACAAATCACTTTGAACTATGGACGATTTGGAAATTTCATATCAAAAGGGGATGCTCTCTTTTATAAAAACGATGATGCCAGATGGAGGTTTTCCGACCAGGAAGCCAAACTTTCCAGGCTGCATTTCCTGATGTGGGAACCTGTCCGCCATGTCCATCCTTCTGTGGCGTTCCATCCCAGTTACCCCCAGAAAATGACTGCTAGAGTGACATGTTACCCTGATGACATGTCACAGAGCGACTCAGTTAACTCTGGTCAATGGTCAAAGGCTTGCACTTTAAAAGAATTGGGCTGTAATGATGGATTGGTTGGAAGGGGAAATGAACAGGAGAGAATAAGAGGAAAACACCTTGCATTGTACATATATTATCCTACATTTTTAGAGAATGAAATATTTCACTTGTAGGAAAGTCATTTTATATATCAATAATAAGCTATTCGTTTACTAATTAGCATACAAGGCACCACACAGAAGACAAAAGCCCATATCGGACAGAATGTAATTTTCTTGTTAATGATTCAAAGGGCATTTTAGGATCTTGAGGTACTCATTTTGAACATCAATTGTTGTTCTATGTTACACATGGAAGTAACTGCCAGGAGAGTTTTCCCATTAACCCAGTATTACTATGTTTTTTAAAATAATTCACAAACAAGAAGAAGACAGATGCTTCCTATAAAAGGTACCTGTTTAGGAGCTGATTTGAACAAGGCCGCTTGCTTGAGGATGGATATTGCGTTGCAGTGTAGTGCTACAAGTGAGAGGCAGCGCTGGATTTGAGTGATTTGAGTGTGAACATGCCTTTTAACCTTTCTCAGCATCTGGGCGGTATGAGACAATAAGGTCAACCCCTCTCAGAACAAATGCAAGAAACGAGCTAAAAAGAGGAGAGAAAAACACGTCACAGACCAATATATGTCACAGAACTTCTAATAGAAAGTATTCTGTGTACGAACAGACCACTGACTTTTGAAACTCTGATTCCTTAATCTCATGCCTGGTGGCTGGATCCTTGCCATGGCCATCTTGTTGGTCTGGGGCCAGTTTGGCTCACTAGGAACCAGCTGCCTAAAGACAGTCCCTGCTGAAGTCACATGGCATTGGGTAGCGTCACTGAGTTTAGTTAATTCGTCTATGTGGAACAGAAGTTTTCACCCAGATTTGAGCTCCCTGCTGATTCTTCTTCCCGTTCAGATGCCAAGATGATGCCTCAGTTGAAAGTCACGGCAGCCGCACTCATGAAGTTGATTCTGTCCGGTACAAGCTGTTTTCTTTGTTTCCCACACGTTCCTTTTTCTTGCATTACGCTGGCCTTCGAGTTGTTTTTTTCACTTGCTCACACAGTTGTCTGTTCAGGAGCAACTCACCCTGTCTCAGGTTGCAGGTCGTCAGTCAGAAGGTGCCACTCCTTAGCTAGAACTGCGAACAGACAGTTTATCAGTCTCCCTACCCACACTGCAGACTCACAGGTGAACGTGGGGCAGAGCTTCCTTTGCGTGACAAGCTGCAGTCCCACAGTCAGTCTTGACTCTGACCCGACTCTGACTGGGGGGGGCAGCCCACAGGCGTCTGGGAAACGTTTGCTCACATCATGCTGGCCACTCTCTACCTTTCAGACATTTAGACATTACAAGAAAATATGACTAATAGAATCGAGGTGCCCACTAGATAGATTTTATTTCAAAAGATTTTAACCATAAGGACTGATTAGCTAAGGTAGTACTTAGAACCTCTTACCAGGCTCATACATACCGCAGCTGGGATGTTGACCTGTTGTTGATGATTCCGTGGACTTGGGGGAAGAAACAGGTTATATAAGACTGACTTCCATCTAATGATTTTTTTACAACCAGGCTTGAGAGTAAACATAAGGCATATTATTAAAATATATAAGAGCATTTTGTACCCTCTAAGTCGGGGCTGACCACCCATCCTAGGTGCCAACACAGGACTCAGTTTGATGTCTCTGTCAAAATACACGTCACCTGTTACTAACCTGTCTTCCCAACTAAACACTGAGCACTTGGAGAGCAGTATGTTACCTTGTATCTCCAGCTCCCAGCACTGTGCCTTGTTTGTTGGAGGCGCTGAAGGAAGAATTGAAAAAATAAGTGGATGGATAGATAAATGAATCGGTAAGAGATCATGGGGAGGGAAAATAGAGAGGAGGGGATGAGGGAGAGGTGAAAAGACAGGCTCTACAGGTGCTGAAGTTATGGTTGTTTACTGTGCCCAGGTGTCATATACTGAGAGCTGGAACTCCATTCATTCCCTGTAAGCCATGTGTTTTCATGGTGCATTCGGTTCCTAAATAAATGAGGGCTTAGCAAAACCGTGTCCCTGTATTTCTTCACCTTTGTCTTACATTATCTTTTAAAAATACAAGTCATTTATACTGGAATTTAAGCTTTGGTTTTGAGGTGGGGGATGGAGTGGGGCTAATTGGCATATCCGCCCCTCCGAGGGCACTAAACCGGACATGTGAGAATCTCCCATTCTTGACCATGGTGGGAGACAGCGGAGCATCATGGCCTGGGGCACAGGCTCTGCTGCCTGACGCAGGGTTGGACTCTGCTCTCCCACTAATTAATGCGCAACCTTAACCAAGTTATGTATCAGAGCCGTCATTTCCTGCTCAGGAAAACAGCGGGTAGGATAGTAATGACAGTGTACACAGCGGTTGGGGGGCTCAGGGAAGTCGTGCATTAAAGCACTCAGTTCAGTGCCAGGCACCGTGGACCCATTCTTCATGACAGCACTAAAAAGCCATCCTTTCCCCGGAAGGTGGTTGTTAGAACAGCCAGGGAGGAAGGAGTGTTCTGAGCCGGCATCATGCAGCAGCCTGCATCTGTTGTGATGACTCTAAGGCACCTGCTATGAACACTGATCGTACCCCAGAAATCGTTTAAGGAGCTGAAGGGGTGGGAGGCAGGGTGGTTGGAGGGGGAAGCCTGACATTGAAGTGAACTGAATCTGTGTGCATGGCTATTTTTGTCAGCCCAACCACAGTGGGTGTGTGATCAGCGTCTACTTTTGATCCAGCTCTTTTTATAGATGCCGGTTTTTCTTAAAGGCAGCTCTCCCCCATCCTGTCACAGGCTGCTGAACTGACTTGTAAGATTGCTTATGGAGCGTTTGTCATCTGCAATCTGGAATAGACAACATTTAGATTAGTAGTCAGACATTCCTTTAGGATGTAAAAGTGGTGTCATTATCAGCTGTAGCCTAGATTCAGCACAGCGGTGTTTTATCCATCACTGCAAACACGGTATTACCATTTTAAAAGTGCTTCAGGTTGGCCGTCTAGGCTTCACATGAAGGGGGACAGGCAGCCTTGAGGAAAACAAGAGCCAACAGCAGTATACCAGAGCAGCCTGTCCCCTTTGTTCTTAGAACGAAACCTTGACTTTAACCATTTCAAACGTTTTCCCATTTTTATCACTCAGACTGGTTCAATTACAGTCCCTGGCTTCAGAGAGCACTTATATGAAGTTACAGACTGATACAAGAGTAGGATGTCTGTATCATTTGGTGCTTCTAAAAATATTTTTACAGGACTGTCTGAACATTTCCTACCTGTATTGTCATACTGAAAAGTTATTTTTAAGAGCCCATATGGGACTATTACCATCCCACTTGACTACAGCATCTCCAGTGCAAAGCCAATGCACACATATGTAAACGGGTGTCTCTCAGCGAAGAAAACTGAATGAAACTCATGGCTATTGCCTTTGAGTCTTCAGGACTAAACAGCCACACTGGGGTGGTGACCTTTTAGAAGAGGAAATGGGTGTGAGCCTGCTGGGTGTGCTGGAGGGGACGCCTGGCACACAGTGGACACAGCATCTTGCAGTAACAAGATTCCTAATAGTTTCGTGTAAAGGTCAGCCATTTTAGAAAAGCATGGATTTTTCTCCCTTGTACTTCCCCCCAAAGGCAGCCAGGTGGTCCACATAGGCTTATGATTATGAATTAGGCAGCTTATACTGTACCAACTGCATCTTCATGACTGTGAACAAAGCCAGCTGCAGGGGAAATTTGATAGGTGGCTTCTCCTCAAAGGACAAGATGCATTTATCTGAAGGCAATTTAGTGGTTTATAATGGACATCAGGGCCCCTTTGTCTCCTTGTCACACTCTTCCTGTGAGCATCACCATGATTCATAGTCCAAATTATAGTCTCTTTCTACCATGGCAGCAGCTTCCCCGACCTACCATCTCCACAGTGTTCAGTAGCATCCAGGAGGGCAGTTGCACTTTTTTAAACACAGTATTTTGCATTTGTTCGAATTAGAATCAGTCACCAGGAGGTGACTTTTTCATTATTTCTGTGGTTTGCTATAGATAAGTACTGAGGCTTTTACAAGTACTTTGATTACAAGCAGTGGGAATCACATCATTTTCCAGCAACACTTATTATTCTACTCATGAAAGTCATTGTGTATCTTACTAAAAAATGGCAATCATTTCCCATTTTCCACAAGAATCTGTACATCAGCCTATGACTCAGCTTCAGGAAAGGTCTCCCACACAATAAAAAAAAAAAAGAGAGATGAGGTTATAACGTAACAAGGTATTATCGTCTAGATTGGGAATTCTCAAGCTTTACTGTATATCAGATTCTTCCAGGGTATTTGATAAAAATTCAGAGTCCAAGGCCCAATTCTACTCCAGTGAGGCTAGCTTTTGTATTCTTTACGGTCTCTCCACATGCCGATGCACACTGGACCAGATCATTTCATTCTTTAATTTATTAAGGAAAGAACCCTGGATGTCTTCAGGGAGCAATAATGACACCGTTTGTCTGCGAATAGGAATAGTGTATGCATGGAATGCATAGTCATCATTTACTAAACAGATTGCCTATCCCTTTATTGCCTGGTTTACTCAATGCCATCAAACTTGTTCTTAATGGTTGCCATTAAAATATATTACAGAAATTGGACAAGACTGACTGAAGTTCAGGTCTCACAGAAACCACAGTGTTACCAGTCTAAAGGGGTCCACTTGCCTGTGTGAGTCAGAGCCCAATAGACAGAAAAAGGAGTTTGCAGCCAAGAAGATAGGGGCTTATTAGCTGAGAAAATGATGCTGTGCCTGGAGTCACAGGTGACCTGGTACTGAAAGCCCTGGCTCCCTGATGGCTTTGGGGGATGGGTTATATAGAGGACTAAGGGAGTTAAGATGATGGTCTCTGCTGATTGGTTGCTAGGGTGGGGGTCGTCGAGCAGTGGATCTGGTCCTGATGTCAGCCATGGCATCGCTTCATGCTTCACAAGGCTGTGGTCAGTGGGGTAGCTGAAACACAACAACTGAGACCTAGATGTTATCTTTGGTTTGACCGAAACCCTGTCTGTGTGGTCATTAGGTTTAGTTCCTAAAATTGTTAATGCTGACCGGGGCCTTATTATCCTAAGGGCTTAATGATTAAGGGAGTGGCCAAGCAAAAGAGAAAGAGGGCATGCCCCAAGGGAGATGGAGAAAGGGTCCTAGATGAGGCAGTTTGGATCAAAAGGAAAGAAGTTCATATTAAAGGAATGAAGGTTCCGCACGGTTAAAACAGTTTCCCAGTATATCACACTGCAAGTTGATAGATAAGTTGTTTGATCGTTGACTCTGCTTAGAGAATATACGTTAGGGGAACAATTTCCATGTTTCCATACAGGGCTCGATACTTAATCTGCAAATTCCAACACCCTAGCAACACTGAAGACCGAAATGGTTTCCTAAGTTTTGCACCAAAACTCACTTGACAACATAATTTGTCCTGAATTGATGTGAGGCTATGAATAGCCTTTCCTTACTGTATAGTTGCACAATTTAGTGTGAATATGGAAAAATTTCAGTACATAAACATTATTGATTTGGATTTCCCGTCGGCAATGTTACACTGCATTCCTGTATGCACCCTATTGCCATTCCATCATTTAAAAAAATTTGAATTCTGAATTATATTTGCCCTTGAGACGTTCAGATATGAGGTTGTTAACCAGAATCGTCTTATTTCATATTCATGAAGGGGAACTGAGGACTGGTCAGTCACCTTGGCTCAGTCCCAAGAGTTGTTCCTGGCAAAATTCAGTAAGATAAGGTTCATTTATTGAAACTCAAAATGGTCCACCCTTTTTATTAAGGAACTGTTACAAATGTTAATGCTCATTCTCTACTGAACCATGATTTTCCTTACATTTTTCAGACAAAATGCCCTGCTTAAAACAAACAAAAAAGAGTTTGTCTGTTGTTTAGATCCACATCCTGCCACCCCCCTGCTTCCAGCCAGCACTTTCAGTCCCCTCCTCTTAAGTCTCTAAATGACAAAATATAGGGATAATATGTTGTAAATTAACTTAGAGTGTGTGGCTAAAATTTGAAATGGAGGTAAAATAATGGCCAAATTAGTACATTGTATATTGTTAGTTACTTCTGATTAATGTCAGAGATTTCTGTGAGCAAACTCAACTTATGTGAAGTCCAGTATCATATATTTGTGTGTATAATATTTATTAATATACTTGTATTGAAATATATAATTTTATATATTAACCTAAACAGTTTAATAATTGTGCAGTATTTGAAATATACTTGCAATTGTTTTTTTTTTTGAGATGGTGGTTTGTGTTTATTTGTATAATTAGGCATACAAGAAACCACAGTGATTTAAAATATATTTTATAATTGTAAAAAGGTATTCCCTCAGGATGTTTGAGCATCATGGAAATTTTATGAAAAAAAAATCAAATGATCTTCCAGGCAATTCCTACACAAGTTTGGATTATAGTTGAGTTTGCAAGTGATTTTGGGGCTAAATGAACAGCAGTGTGTTTGCTTTCCAAATAAGGACTGTCAGTTGTGATAGCTAATATCTGGATTTTGCCAACCATATTAAGTGATGAAGCCTCTTTATGGTCAAAATTAATTGCCTGTTTTGCTTAAAATCTTGGCTCCAGCTCTGAGTTACTATGGGAAGAGGTTATACCTTCACAGTTTGTAAACATGCCTACTTAGCCAGTGTTTATTAATGCAAATTAGTTGCAGACAAATGTTCTCAGCAGCAATATTTAAAGAGAATGCAGTCCTGTCTGTGGCATTTTACAGGAGACAGCCAGACTCAATGCTTAGGTTCAGCTGTTGTAATTGCCAACTTGATGGCAGCATGGAAGCTGTGGCGATGTTAATGATGAGTCATAGATCAGGTCCTCAGCTGAGAAAGGAGGAAATGGACTTGGGGCTGGCAGGTGTCACCTTAGAAGACAACTTAGACCATTGCCCTTTACGCATCAGGGAGCAGTCTGAGAAATCGCTTCCAATAGAATGAGCAATCAAGCAAGCATCTGACAATCAACTCCCAGAAGGACTTCCTGCCCAGAGTCAGAGTTCAGGATGAGTTGTACAGATGGGTACAAACTTCTAATAAAACAAAATGATTTATACTTGCAGTGTAGGAACTATAGGTATTTATTCTATAAATGAACTCTTATAACCTTTTTTTTTGGGGGGGGGTGTTAGTGGAGCCTCTGAGAAGTTGACAGACATCACAGACCTTTTTCCAGGAAAAATGAACAATTTCCGTCCATACCAGGACTTTGGATACCCTGTCTCCACTCCTCAGAGGGCCCTCAAGTTGAGAACTCTTTAAACAATCTCTGAGGATTGTATTTGTTTAAAGTTTGCCAGCTTGATTAAGGGGATATATGTTTGGTATAAACAGTCTGAAAATTCTTATTTCTGTATATGTGGTCCAAGTCTACAGTGGGTATGGGGCTGCCATTTTGAATATCAGGAAAATCCCTCACCTCACTTGGATTTTTGAGGTGCACCTGATAGAGGTATTTCTAAAGGGCAATACAAGTGTCACTGAAAGTAAGGACTCTGAAAAGCAGTGCTGTGAGTTACCAGCTACGTAACAATCAAGTGCTGAGATTTCTTCCGAGGAGAGAAAATCCAGGCTACTCTGTGTCCTTGAGAGTGTGCTGAAACAGTTCTCCTCAACTGTCATCTGTCCCCACCTCCACTCCCACGCACGTCTACCGGCTGCTCTCCCCAGTGGTGCCTTCTGCACCCCAGAGCTCAGCCCCTGGTCACTGGGCACAGAGGCACATTATGGTGCGGTGTCACGAACGACCCACATGCCGTCCACACCAGTCTCTGGGAGAACACAACTCCTCGCTCACCCCTGTTGTCATTGTATTGCTGTGACTGTGCACAGCTGGTGTATGACAATTCAAAGTAATTGGTTGCTCTGGCATCATTTCGGAACTCAGTACTGGGGCAAAGAGAGTCAGTTCTGAGCATCCCTGGAAATAGGAAAACACAAAGAACCAAAAATTAAGCTAAAAAGTAGTTTGATCATATTATTAAATTACATCTATGTTCGAGCCAGACAAAGAGTGTTTCTTCAACAGAGGCATCTAAGAACATAATGGCAAAAGATGTGATTTTCATTTTGACATCACTTTAGAAAGTAAATGATATAACCTTAAAGTGTTCTTTATGGATAATCATTCCTAACTTTAACAGTTGTTTTGAAAGAAAAAAATAGTTTTTCAAGTTAGTTACATATTCCATCTATACTACTTGTTAAAATTTAAAAATCCATTTTCCATTTTTAAATTTTTTCCTTCAAGTATCATCAGTGATAGGTCCTGACTTTAGAGCATGTTGTGGGATTCAGTGGGTAAGTTTATTTCACCTACCTCTCATATGGCTTATAGGTATCATTCCAAAATCATTCTACCTACCATGCTCTATAATTTCTTTTCTTACACTCACTCTTTCAGCTGTATGGAAGAAAATCTACCTGCTATCTGCCATCTTCTCCACTGGGATTTATTCAGCAAATATTTATTGAGCACCTATGCTCAATAAATAGGTTTCAAATTTAGGTTTCAAATGAAGCACTAGGGACACAAATGTAAATGAAGTATAGATCCTCATCCTCATTTAAAAAACTAGGGTGATGAGGGAACTAGACAAATACATAAAAATACCGATAGAATGTGGAATTGCTCGCATAGGGTTAAATACAGACATATGGTGTAAACAAATAAGAGGGACACAAAACTCTTTAGGGATTAGAGAAGACCTCCTGGGAGAGGAGACTTATAAATGGATGAGGAGGAATCAAGCTAAAGAGTGGGAATTGCATTTCAAGCAGAAGAAATGGCCTTGGGTTTAAAAAAAAAAGTCCGGAAAATTGTGTATGATCTGATGGAGCTGGAGCTATGAGTTCGTGGAATTACATGCCAAAAGATGAGGCTGGAAAAGTAAGCAGGGGCCAAGTAGAAAGGCTCCCTAAAACTGGTGAAAGATTTGGACTTTGTCCTAAAGATACAAGGGAGCCTTAGGGGAAAAAAAAAAAAACAACAAAAAACCAGAAAGGGCCCTGACTGGCTGGCATAGCTCAGTGGATAGAGCACAGGCTGCAAACCGAAGGGTTACCAGTTCGATTCCCAGTCAGGGCACATGCCTGGGTTGCAGGCCAGGTCCCCAGCGGGGGCCATGTGAGAGGCAAACACACATTGACATTTCTCTGTCTCTCTTTCTGCCTCCCTTCCCCTCTCTAAAAATAAATAAAATCTTTTTAAAAATAAAGTTAACGATGCTTTAAAAAAAGAAAAAACACAAAGGATAAGCAATCATCAGTTCTATCTGTACCCCATAGAGCACCCTTAATTTACTTCCCAGTTGTTTCATAGGGATCTTGTTTCTTCAGCCAAAGAGGAGAGGAACCACATCGCACTGTTGAGGTACAATACAGTACATGGAACAAGCATTCAACAAATAAATGCTGATTGATTGGCATAGCACATCTACTTCTAGATAGCTGTAGTTTGGAACAACTTAGGGACATTATGAGTAGCTTTTTATAAATACTCATCTTCTGAAGGTTTCAGACTCTGCCTGTTTACAAAAGAAAACAAAATACGAAACTTCCTCACGAGCTCATGTTTTTCATTTTCTTCTATTTATGTTTGTTAGATATTGATGCTCTTTGAGGCTAGGTAAGATTCAAATGGTGCGTTAATTCAGATCAGGTTGAAATCAGCATATTTGTATGACATTTGAAATTGTCACACCAAACAGGTAACATTCTTATGGACACTGATCCAAAAGAGCAAATAGGTTGTCAGTTTCTGAAACATAGGCTTAGAAACAGATTTATGTCCAGAAACTATAAGCAGGGATCTATATGCTGAACACTAGAACTATTGGAATGCCCCAGATCAAGATTTACCTCCCAGCCTAACGAGATAATGCCTCAAGTTCTTCAGTAAGAAATTGAGACTCCTGTCCGCTGCTGCAAAGTGAATATGGCAGGGAAAGACCCTTTATTGAAGCCTTGGTAGTCATTCAGAACTAATAAGAATATGTTAGAAAATCCTTCTTCACAAATTCTCCTCGGGAATATATGCGAGGCCCATTACTAATGGCTGCCAAGAGGAATGCATAGAACAGAGTTAGGCTCACAAGAGAAGCGCGAACTTGACCCTCCTCACTGTGTGCTCAGCCAGCCCTGTACCCTCCTTTGACTGCTGCTATAGCTAAGGAAAATCCCTCAGGCTGTCTCCAAATCCTAAGTCCCTACCTTAATTCTCTCCGGATCTAACGTTTGTCAGTCCTTCCGACTAAAGAAAGCATTTTAGAATTTATGTGACTAGGTATTTTTTAATCTAAAAGATAGCATTTGCAAGAAGAGGAAAATGAATTCTGAACCGTTCAATCAGCCATGGCATACTGTGTATTATAACTTTATTTTAGGTATGTTATTTGATATCTTGGATTGCTCACTATTTTTTTTTTAATTTATTGATTTGAGAGAGTGAGATTTGTTGTTCTGCATGTTTATGCATTCGTTGGTTTGTTCTTGTATGTGTCCTGATGCTGATTGAACCCTCAACCTTGGCATATGAGGATGATTCTCTAACCAACTGTGCTATCTGTCCAGGGCTCTCCCTGTTTTTAATTGACATATTTTTCTCAAGATATGTTCACTTTTCAGATCCATTTTCTGACTGTAAGCTGCTGGTTACTAAAACAGAAAAAAATTGCCTCAATAAGTGAGACATTTCCTCCCACTTTTTTATTTTTTAATATATTTTATTGATTATGCTATTACAGTTGTCCCAATTTTTTTCCTCTCTATTTCTCTCTACCCTGCACACCCCCTCCCACCCACATCACCTCCTTAGTTCATGTCCATGGGTCATACATATAAGTTCTTTGGCTTCTATATTTCCTATACTATTCTTAACCTCCCCCTGTCTATTTTCTACTTACCATTTATGCTATTTATTCTCTGTACCTTTTCCCCCTCTCTCCCCCTCCAAATCCACCACTGATAACCCTACATGTGATCTCCATTTCTGTGATTCTGTTCCTGTTCTAGCTGTTTGCTTACTTTGTTTTTGTTTTTAGGTTCAGTTGTTAATAATTCTGGGTTTATTGTCATTTTACTGTTCATATTTTTTATCTTTTTCTTAGATAAGTCCCTCAAACATTTCATATGATAAGGGCTTGGTGATGATGAACTCCTTTAACTCGACCTTATTTGGGAAGCACTTTATCTGCCCTTTCATTCTAGGTGATAGCTTTGCTGGACAGAGCAATCTTGGATGTAGGTCCTTGCCTTTCATGACTTCCAATACTTCTTTCCAGTTCCTTCTTGCCTGCAAGGTTTCTTTTGATAAATCAGTTGATAGTGTGATGGGAACTCCTTTGTAGGTAACTGTCTCCTTTTCTCTTGCCACTTTTGAAATTCTCTCCTTATCTTTAATCTTGGGTAATGTAATTATGATGTGCCTTGGTGTATGTGCTTCCTTGGGCCCACCTTCTTTGGGACTGTCTGGGTTTCCTGGACTTCCTGGAAGTCTATTTCCTTTGCCAGATTGGGGAAGTTCTCCTTCATTATTTTTTCAAATAAGTTTCCAATTTCTTGCTCTTCCTCTTCTCCTTCTGGCATCCCTGTAATTCAGATGTTGGAATATTTAGAGTTGTCCTGGAGGTTCCTAAGCCTCTCCTCATTATTGTGAATTCTTGTTTCTTCATTCTGTTCTGTTCTAGGTGAATGTTTCTTTCTTCCTTCTGCTCCAAACTGTTGATTTGAGTCCTGGTTTCCCTCCCTTCAGTGTTGGTTCCCTGTACAATTCACTGTACATTTTCCTTTATTTCACTTTTCATAGCCTTCACTTTTTCCTCTATTTTTCAACCACGCTCAATCATTTCTGTGAGCATCCTGATTACCAGTGTTTTGAACTGTGCATCTGATAGGTTGGCTATCTTTCATCGCTTAGTTATATTTAGTTATATTTTTTCTGGAGCTTTGATCTGTTCTTTCATTTGGGCCCTTTTTTTTTTTTTTTTTTTTTTTTTTTTTTTTTTTTTTTTTTTTTTTTTTTTTTTTTTTTTTTTTTTTTTTTTTTTTTTTTTTTTTTTTTTTTTTTTTTTTTTTTTTTTTTTTTTTTTTTTTTTTTTTTTTTTTTTTTTTTT